>WUAM01000370.1:2524482-2558380 GCA_024336885.1 Actenoides hombroni | reverse complement strand
GGAAGTTTTTAAGCCCAGGCTGGATGGGGCTCTGAGCAACCTGATCTAGTGGGAGGTGTCCCTGCCCATGGCAGGGGAGTTGGAACTGGATGATCTTTAAGGTCCCTTCCAACCCTAATGATTCTGTGATTCTATTAGTTCTAAACCAAACATATTTGGCTTGAAGTGTCATAGCTCCTGCTTTTTAACTGCAGGGAACCTTCCAGTGCAGGCAGCAGATAAGACATGTCTTTCCAGAATTCAAGCAGTTGTGAGATCAAGATGCTTAGGATGGGCAGAGGATGAGACACAGCCTAGTACACTTACAGGACCATGTTCTGCTGACCTACAGCATTTCCAACCTGAAACTCCTGTTAGCTTATACAAGTGTACTCCAGTCCTTATCATCATAGGTACCTTTTTGTAACCCTTTGTTAGAAATAAATTGGAAACGCTTCAAAGTCTTCTGCCACTGAAAAATACATAAGATCATTCTTTTTATGTCTCAGACCTTCAGAATTTTCAGTTCTTCAGACTTAAATCTCATCTTTCTGACTGAGAGCACAACTTCACCTCAGTAGAAAAAGCTTCTTCACAGTCCCCATAGTAGGCTCCAATATTTATTTGAAAACTGCAGTAAAAACTAAGGCAGTTAGACATTACTGTGCTCCATGATCATGCTTCCTGCCTGGTCATTTCCACTGTGAACATATTCTTAGTTTTCCTACATAAAGTATGGCTTAATACTCTGACTCTGAAATTACGCATGTTTTCATGCCAGAAAAGACAGAAAAATTATAACATGCTGGCATGTCATTGCTATAAAGAAAATACTAGAAGAATGGGTAAAGATACATCCCATAATCACCAAATAACTAAGACTGAAAGGGACATCAAGAGTTTTGTATTCCAACATCCTGCCCAAAACAAGGTCAGCTTTGAAGTCAAACCAGGTTGAGCAGGACATTATCCATTTGTGTCTTGAAAGCCCCCCAAGGACAGAGACTGCACAGCTTCTCTAGACAGCCTCTACCACTGCTTGGCTTTCCTCAGGATCCAAATCTGCTCTGAGAATTTCACAGCAGTGTAGACAAAAAAAAAAGGAAGATAACTATACAGGTCCTATCATGTTTTTCATGTGCCGCTGTACCATTCTCCCCATGTACTTTCCCTGATCAAGAGTATGCTGCTCCTACAATGCCCAGCAGCTACATCTCCAGCTCCTAGAGATAATTTGTCTGTGTGTCAGCCCAGACACTGATGTTATCCAAATTCCAGCTCTGATAGCTTTTTCATTGCTCAACAAGAAAGAATACATCCTACCAGGAAAAGCTATGGAGCTTGTTTGGCAAAGATTTTACAGCATATGGGTGAGACGAAAGAGGGCACAGCTGGTTTCCATTTTCTGTAGTGGAATTTAGCATTCAAAAGTATGGCAAATATTGGTAGAAAGAATAATTCAAAGTTTGGTTTAATATCAAACAGATATATGTCACAGATTTGGGTCAATATACTTGCTTCAGACTTAGAACACAACTAAAATTTTTATTCTCCATTAGAAAACTGCCCCAGGGGCATTTGTTCTTTTGTTTTGGTTCTACATATGGCAATTTATAATATTCATATACTTTTATAGAACAACACTATTGCTTCCTGTACAACAGAAAATTAAATAGACCTAAAATTTAATCCAGTGTATTGTCTTAACTTTAAATGAGACTAGCAATATTTCTCTGTCAAAGAATTCACACTAAAGTGTGCTTTTTGGTTCAAAGAATGATGCTTAAAAGTATGTAAAGCATAATGCCTCAGGGCTTCTCTCTCTCTCTCTTTTTTTTTTTTTTTTTTTTTTGTGTGTGTGTGTGTGTGTATTTACACAGAAATATGGTTATTTTTCACAAGCATGAAAATTATATTTTTGTGTTACTATGATGACTGATTGTTTCCAAGTAACATATGCCACAGCTTGGAACCAAAAAGGTAGTGGGGCTGTATACAATCTTCTGAGAGCAGACAGATGGAGAACAGATTATCTAGTAAAGTAACTCTCATTACTCTACTGAACTCAGTAAAGTCCATTTACATATTTTCTAGCTTCCCTGAATAAGCCTATCTAGTTTTTACCTGATTGTCTTTCCCACAAGCTACCCAGCCTATTTGAGAAAGGTAAAAAATGTTTTAAGTAACATTGCTTCGGTACTAACAAATGTAATAACATCCTCTGCAGAATCATATGTGAAACATACATATTCTGGCTATTACGGGAGAATTTAACTAATTGGAGAAATAAGGGCAGTTCTGTGGTGATGAAGATCAGTGCACATTTAAGGAAGGATTATAGATATTTAGCAATAACAATCAGCTCCAGACTTCCACAGAAGCCAGGTGAGGTGGAAGAATTTTCAAACAGATGAAACCTGCTTATATTTATTGCTCCTATGCAGGTAGGAAGTATGTGTTTGCCTTCAAAATCTTATTATTTTCAATCTTTTGACTTCTGAAGAAGACTTCACTTCCTTCCTTCACAATGTGGAGGTCAATCTGTGTTGCCACACAAGGGCTTCCCCTGCATCACCACCAGGCCACTTTTCTAGCTGCCAGGTTGATTTCGCTATGGGTTTGCTGATTACTGTAGATTTCCAATAGTGCAGTTTGATATATAGCATATGCTACTGTCATTTGTCCAGGGTGGCTGCAATCTCATGTTTGTAGGTTTCAATTGTGCACCATCTCCAGTCTTGAGAGAGCTCTTCCTCCTCACTGGGAAAGCGGCCTGCAAGAGACTGCAACATCGTCTGCTACCCCAGCTTTGCTCTGAATTCTCACTGCTTTCAAATCCCTCTTCTGACTTGCAAGAGGCAAAATGCTCCTTCTACCCTGAAAGTTGTCTCTCAGGCAAAATGAAGTCTGGGGAGAGATGGGGCCTCAACTCTTACTCTGCAGGAGAGTATAAGCAGACATCATTATTATTTTCTCTAGCTTAGTGTTTTTTCATTGACTACATGTAAAACTGAAGTGTACCTAAAACAATTCACATTGCCTGCAAAAGACCCTCAGAAAGGCTTGTGCAGGAGGAAAACACCATTTGTGCCTTGCCACAGATGTAAATTACAAATGCAGAATGGTGAAATACAATATTTTAAAACATTAATAGTGGGTTTCTTGTGCTTAAAGAAATGTGTTAAGTTCCAGAGTTTGTTAACTGAATCTCCCACTTTACTATATTATTATGTTAATGCATAATTACTCATATTGTGCAGCCAAAGGAGGCACACTCAATTCCACATATATTTTTAGAAAAATCAACATTATATAGTCAAATATATCACTAACATGCATGTACTCCTATATTATGCCCTCAATACTCCCAATTATTGTAACTAATTACCTTGTGGAAGCTTTATTTTTTCGTATTTTTCTCTTAAACACAAGACACTTTCAAATAAGTTCCAGAAAAATTGGGATGCAAATGAAAGTGATTTCATTCCTAGTACATAAAGAGTTAACCACAGCCTTGGAGCCAGATAAAAGGTTTTAAGATGAGTTATAAGGAGAACATGTGTGGGAATACTGGCTCTCTCTTCTAAAGAGTGGGAAGGGTTTTTGCGTAGTGCTTTTGAGTCCACATTGCCTTGTTTGGTTTAGTGCTGGTGAAGATTTTTGTTTATGAAAAAGCCCTTTCAGTCTATTTCTGGACCAGGAAGCCCACTGGCTTGATAGTTTGTGACAGTGGAGGAGAGAAATCTCTGCTTTAAAGTCATGAACATAGATACTCCTGAACTCCACTTCCAACCTGTGCCACTGCTTGGCCTTCATATTTTGCCTTACAGCCTTTCATTGAAACATACCTTTGAGCATGAACTGCAGAAACACACTCTGAGATTAAAATTCCATTTATGTGACTATGGGGATGATGTTTAAGCCACTATTTCTTGAAAGTTCAATCAGTGATACAGATTACTTGTGAGTTTCTGCAGTGATTTGAAATATCTCAGCTTTTTTTTTTCCTTTTTTTTTTTTTCTTCAGTGTTTATAGGAGTTCTAAGACTGCCCCAAACTTGAGACAATTGGTAACTAAGTATATTAATCGAATCACCCACAAGTTGTAGGCACATTCTGTGAATGGACATGCTAGTTAACACACATTTGTGTGGATGCAGTTCACTACTCCACAAAGGGGATCATATTCACTTACTCTTCTCTGCATACATGGATTAGAAATTTTTTTTTGCAGGGAAGGATTTCTTCTTTTAGGTTCCCTATAGCCTGATGCTATAAGCACCTTCTAAAGTTGCTATTGTTCTGGCAGTGCTATAGCAAGGGCAGGCAGATGTTGTCACTGCAGACTTGACCCTCAACAAAGGAAATGTGGTTTGGCCACAGCTAGAATTTGATGCTGTGGAGAGAGTTCAGACACCTACATAGTCAAAAAAAGTGAAAAACTCCTGTGGCCAGAGTAATGTTTTCCTCATTAGCATCTTGAGGAGATCTCAGAATGGCAGGTTTTCATTGTTGTTTTCCAGAAAAGGGTTTAAATAACCCATAAATGACACAAAGCCCAAAATAAGAATTTTCATAGTCATGAGGTTTGGTGTACATAGAGAAAGACAAATTTTACAAGGAAAAAATAAAAATAAAAAGTTACTTGGGCAATGTGTAGAAACCTAAGGTCACAGGGCAAGATAAGTGGTAAGGATCAATCTGACAGTGGCTTTCACTGCAGTTCTCATGCAGGTCTTGTCCACAGTGTATGAAACAGAAAGGAAACTGAAGATAAGGAAGAAGGGTAATATTTGATTCTGTTCATCTTGTAGATATCTCATCACCAGCTATACACAATTATACACAATTGTAAAAATATGTGGGATTTGGGAGCAGCTCTCTCAAAAGTAACCACAACTGGTAAATGAAGTACTGAGAAGGGTCACAGACACAGATATTTTAGCTTCTGTATTACAAATTTTGAGCTATTTTGCCATCCTTACAGTTTGCAGGAGTCTGAGCTGCTGTGTTTAGTAAACTTGGCAGGCCCTTTATAGAAATTTTAATATCATATTTAAAACGCTAGCCAGTTCTTTTATCTAAATTAGAATGGGTCCATATGTAATTTTTAATTTTTTTTTCTAATTTTGGAAGATTACAACCAACCTAATACCAGCAAGTAATTCTGGTTAAAATATCCATAAATCAAAGTAACAGAAATAAGTATATATCTAGGATCTATTTTGATTTGGCATCTGCAGATACAAGAACACATTCTTTAGGTCATCAAGCACATTATGTAAATGTCTCCTATTATTGTTGCATATAGCATCCATACATTTACACACTAGCATTAATTGGACAATACTGTATGCGAATCTGAGCACATGTGTAGCATCTTCAAGGCTGGGCCTTTGTCCTTTTCCACGGTATTTTCTCCCACTTCAGATACTTCTTATTATCTTTGATCTCAGTCATTTGGGACAATAAAAATAAAAAAAATTAATCCCTTAATTTTCTGGTGGCCTGTCTTGCTTTTATTTGTCCTTATCAGCTGCCTTTACCAAAACAAGTGCTTTGGCATCATCCAACAACAGCTCACTCAATATAATCATATATCCTCATAGATCAAGAATGATTTTGAGTGAAAAATACTACTCTTTAACATGTGAAATCCCCACATATTAACTTCTCATTTTTAGAGCATGCCAGTGCTGCAGATCATACTGTAAGAGAGAAATATGTATTGATTGTGAAGAAGTTAGCTTAGGTGCTGGAAGATGTCAAATAGCATTACAAAACTGGGGAAAAACTTATTCTACCGAGAAATAGGATGCCTAAACTATTGCTGCCACTGCTTAATGTCTATATTCACCCTTACAGAGCTACTATTCTTGGATTCTGTTAAGAAATGTTCTTTTTTATTGAGAAAGACAATAAAAAATGGCAGAATTTCTATGTGTTTATTATAACATTTTTCCTCTCCCTACTTGAGTAACCTTCAACATCTGTTAACTTAGTGAAAGTTAAATTTCTGAGAACTTTGTGTTTTGTGGGTTTTTTTGGTTTGGTTTGGTTGTTTGTTTTTTAATACAGAAGAGGGGTAACAATTGCAAACTAGATAAAATAGAGATATGCTAGAGAAAAACACCATTGTATTTGCAGATATCTCTATTTAATTTCCTTGGAAAACAATTGCTTGAAAGCTCAAAGAATATTTTTTCTCTTTATGTCTTGATGTTAATCCTTTATTTAATACTTGAAATGCTTTGTAGTAGAGGTTGTACAGTGAACAGCCCAACACAAAAATGAGTTATTATTTCACTTTGACATGAAATACTGTTCTTTCATTCTACTTTTCTTTTAGATGAAGTAGTATCACTGATGGACTCTTCTGGGGACCTGTGGTGGAAAGGTCTTATCGTTATGAGTTGTAAATAAGCTTTAAAGATTTTAGAGGTTTTTCCTTTTCTTCAGTACTCTGAAGTAGACACATGATATTCCACTGCCAAATTCTTCTTTGCTAAAAAATCCTGAGAGACAGAAAACACCATCAGAAACATGTGAAAGGCAGGGATTTTCTTTTTTTGCTGTGAAGGCATCTTGGCTTGAAATGAACTCCAGATCAGACAGCTATATTTTGGCAGGTATACTTTCACTCGGTAAGAATTCCACACCCCCCCCGGACAAAATACACTCCATACAGCAAACTGTATCTTGCATCTTGAATGTTTTAACACGTCTAAAGTATTTTAAAGAGCAACAGCTACATTCTGTATTCTCTCTCATATGTGTTTATTACAATTTACATTCAGATTTCAGTACATTTAATTGTTAGTAATGCATAGGGATTTTCATCACTTTCCACAACAGTCAGGTGTACCATGGGGCAGCAGGGTCAGAAAAGGATTGTCACTGCCTCACTGATGCTGCCTGTGCAGACAGGAGTGGATCTGGCTTCTCCAGGGTTTCTTGTCCACCCTCAACCCCTTCACCTCGTGGGGTTCAGCAGGTCACTTCAGCACATGTTGGGGCTTCAACATATGATACAATACATGACTCACTCTCAGTGCTGGCTATAAGCATAAGGGCTCGCCTGAGCCTTAACCTGTTGGCTCTTATACAATAGCATATCATTAATACTAAAACTGCCATCCACTACATACCCTGAGAGGAATACTATGTAAAATACAGAATAGAGATAGAACTAAGATAGGCCCAGGATCTTCTTTTTAAGTTTTTCTTAATATAACTCCCACTTCAGCAAGCTCCCACAGGAATTGCTATTCCTTTGTTATTCCTGAAAAAAAAAAAAAGCTATTTATGAATATTATCCATTGATTAGAAGAGAGTATAAATGACAATTGAATTGGTTTCTTCCTGGCTCACAAGATCAGCCTGAAGCATGTTTTAGCATGTTATGAATCATTTCATCAGCACAATATCCATTTGTTGACTCCTGTAAGGGTTTTGGGTTTTGGTTTTTTTTAGTTTGTTTTATTTTCTTTGGCATGGAGATGCTGGAAATGAATGGACCATTTCTGTATTACACTGTTGTTGTATCAGTGGCAAGTAAATATGATTGATATTTATTTTAAAATGAGAAAGATAAGAAAGAAGAAAGCAAACAAAGAATAATAGATCTCAGATATTTTTTTTCTGTAGAAGGAAAGTATTTTTCTGTATTTATCCAACTTAAGGTCTGTTTACAAAAGTAGTTGAAATATTTGCTGTTCTTGAAAGGTAACTCATTAATGATGATATACTTTCTGCATCATGTTGAAAAATTAGTCACATAAGGCCACTAGCTTGAGATCTTTCACTTCCCATGCAGTAAAATAGCAGTTCAGAAAGGAAGGCAAGTTTCTCTGGTTTACTGAGGAAGAAAGGTAGGGAAGGAAAGGAAGAAAAAGAGAATATGCAAAGTCCTGCATTCACCTTAGTACAAGCTCTTTCAATTTGCTCTGAGCTTCACCAGGGAATAAATGAGAAGTGGCAGGGTTCATCAGCAATTTTCCTTGGAGGCATAATCCGAAAATAGAATATGTGCTAAGTAAATGTTAATAGTCCTAATAAAATTCTGATATCTTGAATTATCAGGAAAGAACTGGAGAAAGCGGGTTAATTTTTATTTTATCTTCATTTTCTAATTTATATTATTATAACATTTCAGTGTCAGACACTGACATTACTTGGTTATTAAATATAGTCTGCATTTCCAGACCCTTCCTACATGCCAGGCTATGTCCCTTGGCAGGCAGGAATAGGAGCTACCCCATCTCCAGAACTTCACCTGAAGGCTCCAGTACCTGTTTTCTTCCTCTTCTAAATAGTCTCTTTTTTTTTTCTTTTTCCCAAGTGTCTTTTGAGACAACAAACAGATGGGTCTTTAATATATATAGAGAGCACCTGGTTTTGTGCATATCTGCCTTCCTGCTTTTAAATACGAGTAAGATGTTTTGAAATATATATATATATAAAAAATTAAAAACAAACATGGATTTTGTTGCAGATTCATTGGTTTTGCTTCTAATAAGATTGTAAGAATTATCGAGTCCTTTTGACTTCAAGGCACCTTTCAAATTACTGTAAGTTTTACTGTATATTGTTATTTATTGTTCTTACTGAAAAAAGGGAGAAACTGCTTTCTTCATTTTTTAATAAGAAGTATTACTTCATCATTTTATATGTTCCTTTAAATTGTCTCAACAGGTATATGCAGGTAGCACAACTGACGTCAAGAAATGATAACGTAACATGATGTTTTGGGAGAGAAGCATGATAGGATGTGATTCATTTTTCCACAGGAAGAAGTATCTGATTAGGTACCTTGGTAGTGACTCCACCCAGTGGGGTGTACTAAGCCACTGAGAAGAAATCTGTGAAAAATGATTTGGATTTTTATGTAGTCTCACTCAACTGACTGATGTACTGGAAGCTTTCTTTGTCATCTGCACTTAAGGCAAAGATGTAAAATGTGTACAGATATTTATATCTGCACATATGTACATGTGTGTATACTTATATGCACATATAAGCATGCAAAATAGTTATAAAAGTGTTTTCTAATATGCAATCTATCATTTTTATTCATCTTCATGTAATATTTTGAAATAATACTGAGGCTCGAGCATTGAGAAACCATCACCATTTTGCTGTGGTGGGTCTCACACCTCCCTGAGCTGCCAGCAGACCTTCAAAAGTGGATGGAAAAGCCTGTGGACAAATGAAATGCCCCTTTGTTTTGCAGCAGATGGGCCCTGATGGTTTCAGCCAGACACCTGGCAATGCTTGCACTGGTTCCAGAGGGGTAGGCACAGAGATGTGGGTAGGAGATGTGACATGTGCCCCAACCTCAGCTGTCCCCACTCTGAGCCAAACCTTCCCATTGACCATGTTAGTGGGCTCTTGATCCTCCTCAATTTCAAAGCTGCTGGGGGGTGGTCTGCTCTCTACCTGTAATAGCTTGCTTCATTTCGGAGTAGTTTTAAGTGTCATGGAAAATTATGCAGCTGCACATACACACCAAAAACCCTCCACAACTCATTCAGTTGTGCCTTTGCTCAACAGTTACCAGCTCACAACCATCATAACCATAGCAAAAGCAGCAGCCACATATTTCTACCTTGATGCTTAACTGGTTTGTTTTGTTTTGTTTTGTTTTTCTGGAAAGCTTATTCATAATAATCCACGTGCAACAGGAATAGAAACCTTTGACTTTCACTGGCAGTGTGTTTCTTCAATGACATTGATAACCATTTCCAATTTGTCATGTGTATTGATCCTGCACCTTCAGCTTCTCTTTTATTTGCATGTTTTATCTGCATGGTCATCTAAGAGATTTCTAAATAAAACTTTCAGTATGTCAGATTATCCTGATTAAGCTTTAAAGAGATTAAAGTTAAAATAGGAAAGCCGTTTATATAAGTATATATGCACAGACAAACACACACACATGACTTTGGTAGTGTAAGGATAAGTAGTTATAAAACCTCCCTGCATAGCTGACATCCAGTTCAGTGTTGAGGTCAAAAGGTGAATATGCTTGAATTTAGGTAAAGATAGATAAATATTTGCAAGATAGAGGAGGATAAGAAGATCTATAATTTTTGATATTCCCCTCCTAGAAACAACATTTTGCAAGATTTTCCCATTTTCTTTTGATTGTTTGGAATTATGTGTTTAATATGTTTGTGGTAAAAAGCTATATTTTACAGATGGGAAAATAAAATTTCCATAATTAGGCACCATTCCACCACATGCTCACTCCCCTCCTGCAGCATAATGGGGGAGAGTATAAGAAAAAAAAAAGTGAAAGTCCTGGATTGAGATCAAGATAATTTAATAGGACAGAAAAGGAAGAAAATAATAACAATAATAATAAAGAATTAGAATATACAAAACAAGAGATTCACAATGCAAATGCTCACCACTCACTGACCAATGCCCAACCAGTTCACAAGCAGCTCCCCCTGACCAGCTTTCCCCTTCTGTTTATATACTGGGAATGATGTAATATGGTGTGGAATATCCCTTTAGACAGTTTGGGTCAGCTGTCCTGCTGTGTCCCCTCCCAATTTCTTGTGCCTCTCCAGCCTTCTTGATGGCAGGGCATGAGAAGCTGAAAATTCCTTGACTTAATATAAACACTTCTTAACAGCAACTAAAAACATCAGTGTGTTATCAACATTATTCTCATACTAAATCCAAAATACAGCACTATTCCATATACATTTTCCAGGAAGAGAATTAACTGTATCCCATCTGAAACCAGGAAAAAGCTAAATAAATCTAATATGACATTTTACTATTACAGTAATTTATAAGTATATAAAACTTATCTTGTGCATAATGGCATTTATGATTAACTGAAATCCATGCTTTTTTTCAAAAAGACACCACATAAAAATCTACTGGAAAAAGGATGAGAGAGCCAGACAATGCTAAATACTGTATGAAGATTCACAGAATCACAGTTTAGAAGACATCCAGACATCCATTAAATATCTGAGCTCTCGTCCTTGTTATACACAGATTTTTACCTTTGAAATGAACATCCTTCCTCCTCTGCTTCTACATATATGCAGGGAAAAAAAAAAAAAAAGTGATTCAGACTTCAGACTCACTACTAAACAAAACAAAACAAAACAAAACAAAGTAAAAAGAAACTCAAGAAATAACAAATTTCCTTCTGATGCAAATAAAGAAGCCTAAATTGTAAGAATCTTCCTGAATCATCCTTTTCTTTACCTAGAGAAACTGAGAAGTGAGAAATTATTAGAAAACTTTCCTGGTGGAATCTTAGATATCATGTTCTTACTCTTTAAATAAGAAATTTCTATTGTAAATTCCCAGGATGTTTATTCCTGCCTTTTCTTCCCAGATGGTAATCACATGACTCAGCTTTTATAGGGTCTTCTGCAAAGATTAATAGGTGTTTTGTGGTGGAAGATTTTGTAACCAAACCTTGTAATCTAAATGCATGTAGTGCATCAGTTAAAGGGCACTTCAGCACAACCAGGACTGGGGCCAGCAGTGTGCCGTACACAGTGACATTTTAGGGGACTGGAAATGTGGGTTGTTTCAGCTATTTCTTCATTTCACATTGCAAGCCTCCTCACAGTCTGTAGGGCTCCATGCTGCATTTCATTTACTTTGTCAGTGACTTCTGAGAAAATAATAATCACAAAAATCTCTATAGCCTTAGATCCCTTCAAGATGCCCATGTCTTTACATTTTTAATAGACTTTTGACTTTATTTTGTGGAAAGTGGAAGGAAATTACTTTTACTCAGAAATATTTCTCTACTCTGTTCATACATTTTCCCACTCTGTTCAGTAAGTCAGTCACAGCCTCTGCTTTGAAGCAAGTCTACCTTCAGAAACACTTTACCCACTAAGTCATTAACAATTCAGTGAATATATCTGGCACACACATTATAAAACTCTTTAGGGCATTTCAATATTATCTCAGGAAATAAACCCCAAACCTTTCATATATACCTTCTTTTTCCAAATTTCATATATTTCAACCTAACAATGCCAGAATGGCAGTCAAAAACAAGTGGTTCGCCTTTCTGCAGCAGAAAAGACACAGTAAAATTTATCCTGTGTCCAACATCAATTTATTTTGCACCTATTCTAAACTGTATATATAATACTTTTATTTTCTAAACATTCTGAAATCTTAGCTAAAGTTCAGTACTGTAGTAAAACCAAATAAGAATACCTCGATCTATTAGGATTTTAATATAACCTCAGGAAAGATATAAAATTATTTCAGTTACAGTATAGCAGTTCCTAATGCAAATACCTTAATTATAATGTACTTTTTCCTGGAGGATGGTCCTCTTGCTCAGATACTTCAAAGTTTCCTATGAAAATAATTTTCACATGCATAAGGAATGCCAAATAATTCTTAGATTAACTATGGACTGAGGAAAGAGCTTTCCCTTCAGGCTAAGATATGGTAAGTCATAACTTCAGATAAAGAGGAATATAAGTTATGAAACTATATGATAGGTTCCCATTTAATATTTTGAAGTTGAATTCTGAAAATGTATTGTCTGTGTAAGACATAAAAACTGGAGATAACCTTCTAGCTATTGGTACTGGAAACAGTCCTAATAACACACTGAAAAAAAAATAAATCAACCCATCTCTCTGATATGCATTGATCTTGTGTAGACAAAGACAAGGTTTAAACATGAGATGACACGCTGTTTTGCCAGGAATCCTTATGAACTTCAGCAGCGTTTCATGTTCTGCTCTGCTTCTCATTGACTGTATTCCACAAGTGCAAGGATCATACTTCATATTAAGGATCCCATCAGTCATGGCGTCTCTCCCTCCATATCGACCTAGCTTATCCAGGATAAATCAGAAGGTTATGGTCAGAGCTACTCTATCTCCTCCAGGGAAGTGGTGACCGTTCACACAACATCCTCCTTGCGAATACTTATGATGACTAGTCATATCCACAAAGTTTTATTCCCATGTTCTCCAATCTTACATCACTTTCCTTTCTCTTTTCTGTATTTTCTATTCTACCAGTTGTCACATGTGGTTTTTTTCACATTTTTTTTCAGATTTTTTTTTTCTCTTTATAAAAATACTTCAGAAATGTTTAGCTATATTACCCTTAGGAAACACAAAATTAAAGGAGTAGAGAATTAATCTGAATAAAACATAATTCTGCTTTTATTTCCCCTATTCAGGACAATTTAAAATGCTTGTGGGTTGTAATTCGTGTTAATGCAAATTATAACGCAGTGTATGACCCATAAAGAATTCTAAAAATTTGTTTGGTCATCTCCTCCCACTCTGCCTTCTGCTCTGCTCAGCTGGCTTAGAAGAACATACCTCTATAAATAGGTCTTATTTTTTTACCCAACAAAGCAATGATTTTTCCTTTACAGAAAACCCCCAGGAAGCTACTGGAATTTTTCCATCAGCAGACCAAATAAAAGAATACAATGTAAAAAAGTTATACTGAGCATGATGCCTGAAGATATATTGAGAAAACTCCCTGTGGTAATACTAATCACAACTGGAAGTGCTACACTTTTGTAATAGAAAGAAAGGACTTATACATGCCATGGGTTAAATGTGAATTAAAACACAATTTGTTTGCCTATTCGAAGTTTAAGATCCAGTTAGATTTGCCTCTGGTATATGATTATACCCCCTTTTCTACTTCTAGATAACAGATGTGGTAATTTTTCTGAAATAATTAGGACTAGTCACCACCACAACACCAAGGGGGTGATCAATGCCCATGCTGCTCTCCTTTCCACATGGAGAACATAACCACATTCAAAGGAAACAATATGTATTTCTGTATCCTTAATACCTGTTGTTGTTGTCTTATGATTTGGCAGAGCAGAACTTCTGGAAGCCCTCCAAATAATTCAAACTTCAGGTGAAAATTAGATTTTAAGAGTCTATCTTCTATGATTTTGTGCAAAAGCACTGAAAAAGTATCTTCTTACAGTTCTCAACTATAAAGAAATCTCTGATATCAGTATCTTTGTACCTGGCTAATCAGATAGTTCAGAAAATTTTGCTAGCAGAATCTAAATATGCTGGTTTTTCATGACACCACTGACAAACTGGATTACTTTTTAAACATGGTAGGAAGTGCTATGTTTCTGAACCAGTTTCACTCTCTGTTAAAATTCTGGCAGTTTCAGCTGACTTTTAGTATAAGTCAACATTCTTGTGACACTTTGTGGATTACCTAGGGTAGTTTGACCAGCCTAACTCCATTTCTTAATTAAAATTTAACTGCCTTTGGTCCTTCTTTCTGGGAACTCAGGTCTTCATGTTCTTGCCATTAACTTTCTCAGAACATAATCACTGATTTTATTTTATTTTATTTTATTTTATTTTATTTTATTTTATTTTATTTTCCTCTTTTCTTCTTCCTTCCTGTAGACCACTGAATCCTGTAATTTCCTATAGTCACTTTGATACACTTTGATAATCTCATTGGCTGGATTATTTTTTTGTGTGTGTGTGGGCGGAATGTTCTTGTTGTTGATGTTTCACGGACAAGGGATATTCTCTGAAAACAAAATCTATCTAGAAATGACAGCTGCTTTTGTATACATGCTTCTTTTATTTAGTAGTCACTCATCTTTTGCAAGGATGCCCCAGAAAGTGCAAATTCCCAGGGGACAGATTTATTTTCATTTTTGTTTCATCCCTGGGGATTCTCTGATGGTGTCTCCCTCTAAGGTCAGGGCAGCACTCAGGAAAGTCCACATGCTTATTCTGAAATAATTTGTGTATATTCTCTGAATAAATTTTGACTAGATTTTCAGTTCCATTGCCACTCCACATCTCCCAAATTGCCTTTTATTCATACAAGAAAATAAAATATTATAAAATTAACTCAATACTCTTAGAATATCCTTGATAATACATAACAGATGCTTTAAATTTTCCAGAACACAGAATTCTTTTGTTTCTCTATATATTATGGTATTTATTCCTGGAGCAAGGTTCTTAAACAGTTGCCACATTTCATTTCATTGCAGTGGATAAAACAATCCTAAAATGCTAATACGTTTCAAACTATATTCTCTGCAATATTTTCTGGATCGTCCCCAATGAAAGGATGTATGGTACTATGTCTGTCGTCATTACCTGTCTCCAAAGTACAGATGCAGAAGACATTCTTAGCCAGCAGTCTGATTATGCCAAGTACCAAAATAGCTGACAAATTGAAATAAGATTTGCTATTGGCCTTCTATCCATCAGAGGATGACAATTGCATGCTATGAGCAAACAATATTGTAGGTAATTTACATGGAAATTAGATATTTTGAAAATGTTTTAAGCTGTTGTAATATTCATAAGGAAACATAGTGCAAAAGGAATGATAGGACTAATACTGTCCCAGTGTGTGAGTGTTGCCCATGTAAGCATGGTGTTTCAGTGATGTATCATGCACAACCAGGCAGTGTTTTCCTGGTGAGTAAAGATGTCAAAGTAAATATGGTGAAAACTGTAGGAGTAAGCAGTCTGGATACAAGATCAAAGTGATGATTTAACTGTTCTATCAGAGGCATGGTAGACTACATGAAAATGGAAATATTAATATAAAAGTATATAATTTGAACTGCTAGTTTTGTTCTTCAAATAGAAAAATAAAATTAAGAGACTGAGGTATTTGTTTTGTATCAGTTGTGATGGGTGTAGTAAAGCACATTACGGGTTACTAAAAGAACTGGCTAATAAAGTCTGAGCCATCTTACCATTGTCTTTGAATACTCAGTAGCAATAAAGAAAATTGAAGAGCAGAACTGTCTTCAGAAAGGAAAAAAAAAAAAAAAGTTGGAGTTTGGGTCTTACAGATTTAATCAGATTAATTTTGACCTCTAGAAAAATACTGGAACAGCATCTAAAAGAAAAGCAATTAAATGAGTAATGTTCAATCTGGACCAGTAGAAAGCAAATCACATCTGGTAAATCTCATAAGCAATCTGTGGAAATGTTGTTCATATGGAAGCACGGAAGCATTGATCCAATGACTGGACAATCCTTCCTAAGAGAATAAGTATCAATGTGCCAGAATGGAAGGATGTGCAAGTGAGATTCTGCAGAGGTTAATACTTCATTAACAAGCAGGATGAAAGAACAGAGATTGTGCTAATTACATTTCTAGATGCTCTCCAGCTGGGAGAGACTGCTGAAAGATGACTTCAAAATTGAAATGAACTTGTCAAACAGGAGACTATTTAAAAGAAATCAGAATTCAACAATTACTAGTTACTGTGCTTCAACAGAAATAGGTGTTCATGCAGGATTGGGAACAATTGACTAAACAGCAGAAAATATAATAACAAATTGTATTTAAACATAAACCAGGAATATTGTGCCGTAGCAATAAGAGAATCCCACAAATGGATCTATATACAGGAGTACACCTATAGGAGAGTAAATAATCATTAATCTGCTTTGGGAAGGTCTCAGATGTAGTTCCTTGTCTATTTTCAACCCCTCAAGACAGATACAAACTAGATGAAAAGTCAAGCAGAAAGCAATCATTACAAATCTACAAAGTCAGATGACATGAAGAAAGAACAAAGGAACTGGAGGGTTGAATAATATAAAGAAGAAAACAAGAACAATTTTTTAAATATCTAAGATGTGTCAGCAAAGGTGAAACATAGGTAATTACTGAACAGATTTCCTAAGGCAGGTCTAGTACCCCTTTAAGAGCGGATTTTGAGCTCCAGTTTGCAGACTTTCTCAGGCCTGTGATTCTGATTTAATCATAAACTGGCATGCATATTTCTGCTGTCTTCTGTGTGTTAATTCTTATGCACTGGGTGCAGATAGGTATTTATACATGTTTGAATCTGAATAATTCATGCATAAAAGAGGAGCAGTTTTCAGTTTAGCACTGTGCCCAACAACTATAGGAAAACCATTTTGCTACCATGCAGAGTGTTTGGAGTCAGGATTTCAACTACAGCTTAGATACCAAATAGTAAAATTTGGCTATGGGGAAAGAGAAGGAAATTTCATTGAATGAATTGGCTTTGCCTTCTCATAGATTTAGGTTATTCATTCTTTTAGACATACATCTACAGATTTCTGCATAAGCAAACAAAAATAAAATATGGAAAAAGTTTTGCCAGCTGTCATTGTTTGACCTCTTGCAAAGCTCTCAGCTTACTGGGAGCCAAATTAGGCAGTCGGCAGGTATGGTACAGCTAATCCTTTGCTATAATTCTTTTCATAATGCATAATGTATTTTGATGACAGGAATATGACCAAAAGATACTTCCTTTAGTCTGGAATCATACTCGTACATACCGTGGTTACACATAATACTGCAATGAAATATCATATGCTGTCCAATTATGAAATCTATGGGGATTAAAGCTCTCAAACTGTGATATTGATAAGAATTTTCTGTCAATTAACAATAAATCTAAAGTATCTTGTGGCAGTTGGGTTGTCATTTTTAGAAAGATAATGTCAATTATAAAAACAAAGCATATAGACACAGTTGATACAGGATTGTGTTTAGGCAGCAGAAAATGGTGCAGGTCTATATCATATAACATAATGTTCTGTATGAATAAAACAGTTTGATAGAATTCTCTTTAAGAAATGCATTAAAGGTCATAGTCAGATACCTGACACTGTGAGAATCTGCTGCAAAGCCAAATATTGCAAAGATGGCTAGCATAATAATGATGCATAAAGACAATTTGTGCATCAAATGAGTAAGGAGAAAGAGTTAAAGAGGAAAATACTATGAGGGAAATCAAAGGAATAGTGAATCAAAGGGAGAAACATAGACATTTTCTGAAAGCATCAAATAGGCAAAATATCTTCCACATGAATTTTCACAGAGTGAATATTAGTAAATCTTATTATATATAACTAGATGACAAGGGAATTTTAAACCAAATAAAATTCCAGTATCAGAACCTGTTTAGGCAAAAAAAGAAATGCCATCTTCCTATGGCAACAACTCATGGCCATTTCTGCCTTCTCTCTTGATATTCTGCTGAGATTTCTGTCTATAGACCCCTCTAACTCTTTTCTGGCTTAACAAAATCTTTATTTTTAATATAGAGCAGTAAGAACTATTTACCTATATATCACTCAACTGTACCTAAAAAATTTCAAAATATTATACTTTTAAAAAGACACATCTTTGTAAAAGCAAGAAAAGTATATTCAATAGTAGATATTTTAGGGAAAAAAAAAATCCAATTATTTCACTAACATTTTTCATTTAAATTTTCTCTTGATCATTGAAAGCTTTGGTATTCTTAACCTTTCCAGAGTTTGAAGGTGATGGCAGCATAACATTTTTGAACTCTTTGTGGCATTAGATGGCACTATACCCATATAGTTTATGTCCTGTCCACCTGACAAATAATTGAAGCTCTCTATCATACTTCGCAGTCATGTAATAGAAGTGGAGATAATTGTCAGTCAATTCTCTAAATGTACTATGTGGGTGCATTTTATAAGCCCATATGGATGAAAAATAAATATATTCTAGCTGATGAAACTGTTTAATGGTTTAAAATAGCAGGAAGGGGAAAGATTAAATGTACATTCTGCCACATGTGGCACAATAACTTATGTTGTCACTGGTTTCTCAAGAAATGACAGGACACTTCCAGTTTATCTGATTTTTTTCTCAGAGTATTTTGGCAGAAGATCTGGAAGAAATTACACAAAGTAGATCAAATAAAAAGCTGAAGAGGGACTTTTTACAAGGGCATGTAGCGTTAGGATAAGAGGTAATGGTTTTAAACTGAAAGAGGATAGATTTAGATTAGGTGTAAGGAAGAAATTCTTTACTGTGAGGGTGGTGAGACACAGGAACAGATTGCCCAGAGAAGCTGTGGATGCCCACTCCCTGGAACGGCTCAAGGCCAGGTTAGATGGGGCTTTGAACAATATGATCTACTGGGACTTGTCCCTGCCCATGGCAGGACGGTTGGAACTAGATGATCTTTAAAGTCCCTTCCAACCCAAACCATTCTGTGATTCTATACCATCACAAGAATGGTATTAAGACCTTATCTGATGACCTAGTAGTGGCAATGTATTCAAAAAAGCAATCCATGTTAAGGATTCAGTATATTTAAAATAATGCTGGCAGGAACAGGAAGACTTGGAATGTATCACACTGATATGAGTGGGTCCCTCTGGCACATTTTTGGTTTCTTTTCCATAATATGCTTTCCTAATTCACACAATTCTTTCTACTGAAGTGAAGCCTTGCTTTTATCAACTATGATGTTTTATAAAGAGTATTGCTGACAAACACATCTTTATTTTCACATTGGTATCCCTGGGTTGATTTTTTTTTCTCTTTTTCAGGTAATATTTTCAATGTCAAAATAATTTTTCACAAGAACTTTATATTACATTTGTGATTGTAACAGTAAAATATTTTGAGTCTGACTTTTAACCAGCATAATTCATGGCTAAACCCTTTCAATTTGTAATTCTCCAGAAATATGGTAAAAAGTTTTATATTAAAATAATGGAAAGTAGCCATTGTACAAGATGCCCACTTTACGTTTCACCAGCACTTAGTTATACACAAAATTAAGACCCATCAGGAATGGGAAGTGCTTATTTATTTGTTTGCTTATGATGTGAGACATACATTAACTCATCTGCAGGAATGGGACGAAGAATTCAGTGTAAATTCAAAGTGTTGGAAAGTTAATTTTTGAATTGCTTGATTGAAAATGTGTTTAAAGGAGATCTTCATATACTTTGTGTTCTTTCCTACACCTGAACTGTTTTTTTAAAATTTAGCTTATAGTTCAGAAAAAATAGTGAAAATTAGACATGATAATTAGCATTCTTATCTTATACTGTCTTTCAGAGAGACATTTTTGCCAAGTATTTCTGCAAGTTACAACACTTGTTAGAAGGGATGTATGATAATAAAATACATTTGTGCAAACTGACACAAAACTGGATTTAATTAATGCAATGAGAAAGTAATGTTAAATGTCTTTATGAAATATTTCTTTAGATTCAGAGGAATCATTGCACACAGAAGTCAGTTTCTATAAGTGATTATAAGACATATATTTGAAAATCTTTAGATTATTAATGTTTAAAGAAACTGATGGAGAAAATTTCAATTCCTTATTTTGGACTTACTGAAATTTTGGTCACAATTCAATGGACATCTTTTTTCTCATATTTACAATGGAAGGCTATCACAACACTGTTAAATAATAATTAGCCTAATAATTCCTCAGCCATTCATCAAAGAAGGTTGCATGTACTCATAAAATCTTCAGATGCAGATGATTTTAGATCATTCAGTGGTGAAGAATGAATCAACTTCTCTCCTTACTCACCAAAAAACCCCACACAGGTTTTTTGATTATATAAAAACAAGAATGAAAGACAGAATTTTTAGTTTTGCTTTGTAATCAAAAAAAGTAATTGATTCTTTTGGGGAAAAAGAAACGGGGAAAATATCACACTTCTTGTCTCCACAGAGGCTGGGTGTTAATTTGATTGTGAACGCAAGTTAGAGATAGAGCTAAAAGCTCTTGAGGATGGAGCTGTTACCAATGAAACAAGTTTCTGGTCCCAGTGGCTACTCTACTTTGGAAACTTCCTACATTCTTCTCCTCATCTTCCCAATTTCTTCTCAGGGTTACCCATATCTTTAGTTGTTACATCTGGGAAAGTAGAAAGCATATAAAATTTTTTTCTTAAGATGTTTTTTCTTAATGCATGAAAATTTCTATGTATTAAAAAAAAAAAAAAAGAAAAAAATTAAAAAGTATACTTCTTCTTTTGTTTTTCCTTCATTCAAAGCGTGATTAATTTTTACTGTCAAATTGAAAGCAGTTTCAAAAAGATGCATTCTCTGAGTCACTGGATTAATTTCATCAACTTCACTTTGCATTAGGTAGATCACTTGTGTCAAAATGTTAAAATAATATTGTTTAGCCATGTAAGCTTGGTGAAATGCTTCAATTAACAGCCTTTGAGACCCTCAGGAGAGTTATCAAAATAAGGAATACTAGAGTAGAGCTCTCTAGAAATGTGTTCATATTCAAATGAAGAAATAGAGGAGTTAGCATTCAAATTTAAGTACATCTTTTGCATCTCACTTTTGTATGCAATTTATTCTAATCAAGACAGAACAGAATTACAAGAAAATGACTGTTTTTTCAAGAGTAGTGTGGAAAACAGTTGACAGGTCTCCTGGTAGCATTATATGTTTCTCCATAGCTGTTGTTTTTCACACCTAGGGTCTATTGCTCTTCTGGGAATAGCTGTTTTATTCTTTGTTAAATGTGTCTGAGCTTCAAGGTTGCAGAGAAAAAAAAATCTAAATACATGAGTAGGCTAGATGAATCTCTGTTTCTGTTTGTAATAAATACACCTCCTTTTTTAAAAAAATAGTTTCCAAAATCTAAGAACTGTCAGGGTTCTTGAATATTTTGAACTAAGAACCAATTAGATATTTCTGTGATTTCATTTCTATATTCCTAGTGTTTTACCATGCTTTTAATTTCTAAATGCATGATAAAGTTATTCTGAAATGTTTAGGTTAGCTTCTCATCTACTACATTTTTGAGAAGCTGCTGGTCTCATCATTTTTAAAATTATGTTTGCTCTTTATTTTACCACGAAAGGAAGGAATCCAGAAAGAATACATAAATAATAAGGATGGACAGTTTTCTGAGCATCTGACAAAAATCCACTTCATAACAAGAAGTCAAGTAGCACTCAAGGAAAATAAAAATGAGTTTCAAGAGACTTTTGAATTAAATTCACATTTGTCAGGGACTTGTTAGGGAAGATAAAATCTGTCTTCCCTATAAATCAGAAGATTTCTAATTTTCAAATGCTTTTTCTCTAAATTCATTGTTCAGAGGAGGAGGGGTTTTAAAATATATAGTATATGATTCTAAAGCTTCCCAGATGAGCTATATTCCCTGTAGAGGCCTAACTCATATCTCAGGAAAAGGGTGGCCAGACAGTCTTCCCTTCTTACACATTGAAAGCTGACATTCCTCTTGCCAAACTTCACCTTCCAGGGGAATGTGAAATAATTTATGCTGGGAAACTATCAAATGTACATGAACAGGCTTTTTTTTTTTCCAAAACATCCAAGTATTAAAAACACCATTGGAAGTGAGAGGTTGCAGTTGCACTCCTTCATTTGCACAGAGGAACTAAAGAATCCTTTCCCTCATTCTATTGCAGCATCACCTGGGTATCAGCTGCTCAGACCATCTCTGGCTTTTTCTCAGAAGCAGAGATACAGCCAACAAGTAATTCAACATGAAGTGGTTGAAAGAAGAAACAGAAGTAATAGTATCTCTCTAAGTTCAAAATCTGGTTTATTCAGTTGGGTGGTAGAAATCCTCGGCAACAAACTCTTTTCAATGACAAGTCAATCTTTTTTACCAATGACTTTAAGGTCTAGAAATCAAGGATGAAATTGCTAGAATACCATCAGATCAACTTCAGATCAAGGCAGTTGATTGATTTATTAATGACACATAATGAACTGGCAGTTAGTGAACTACAAGTGCAGGATCAGCACCAGTAATGCAACAGATATATGACAAACACTTCCAAATTGTTAAGAAATTGTCAACAAACTAGAATATGCACACTGGGATGTGGGGCATGCTTATTGCTCCCCATGGAGTCTGTCCCCTTTCTGGGCACAGGATCACCTTGGCACCTGACCAGGAGGCAGCTCTGTCTGAACTAGAAAAAGATATACTGTTGGCTTGGTGACTTCTTAAGGCATCAAACCAGGTTTTGACTGCTGCTTTCATGCCCTCTTCTTTCACCCCATGGTTACAAATGTTCAGGGTTTTTTTATGCTTTGCTTCCTCCTTTGTGTTGCCTCCATGGTCAGTTCTGAGTATGACGTTTGCATCCTCTGTTCACACTTGTTATAACCAAACAGCAATTGTTGTCAAGACAAATTTGCCAAGCCTGGGCTTTGTAAGCATCCCCAAAACTACCCTAATTTAAGAGAAAACAGGAGAGCAGACACAGTGATAGGTATCTTCCTCTCTATTTGAGTGGATTGCTCTTGCCAATTTGATACCACTGCTTTCTGAATTCTGATGGGTTTAGAACAAATACTATGGTCCAGTGACTTACTTCAAACGGTATTACAGTATTGGGTCTTCTTGTTTTCTTTGTCTGTGCAATGTAACTGTTACTTAAGGTTTGGTTCTCATCACATTACTCAACAAATAATTGGAAGGGGACTTCTGTCCTTTGTCTGTGGTTGTCTAATTGCTTTTTAATTGATTTATCGAATGAAGGGTTGAGGGTTTGTTATTTTGACTTACCATGATAATGGGATGGGGAAATGCAACTCTATAAAGCTGAAGGGAAAAAAAAAAAAAAAAAGAATTAATTTCCACCTGAAAATGCAAGTATTGAACTCTCTTCACTTCTTGTATCTGTCCAGCTTAACTACTAAACAAAATTCTTTTAATTTTCAATAGCTATCATAGCAATCACTAAATATTTTCCATCAAAGGGTATTCTGTGGCTTGTAATATTCCATCATCATTGTAGTGCTGATAATAAAACTCAACATACATATTTCAGGAACTCTAAAGAGAAAGATCACTTCAAGAAATTTAAGGGGTCAGGTTTTTTTCTTTAAACACAAGCATTTTACAAGATACAAGAGTATGTGTACATGTATGCATTTATACAGGCAGTTTGATTCATTCTTAGTCACAAAGGCAACATGTCTCATTGAGGGTGTTGATTTCCCCGATTCATAAGTCCGTGAGACACAGGGGTCTGAAGAATATTGCATGCCATTTGCATACTTACCCAACATGTAATCTCATGTAAGTCACTGAATTTTTATCTATCTCCTGTGTATTATCTATACACTGAAGAAAAAGATTATAAAACATTTTGAAAATTGGAGCAACTGGAGCTTTTCATCTTTATTTCTATTTCTCTTCCATGATAAGAAAAGTTGGTGAACTTCTGCAGGAAACTGTAGCTGTATTAGAAGAAAGTGCAGATTTTGTTTCCATAGCACCCTTTCCTGAATGTAACTTTTTGTTGTTCTTAAATTCCTCCTTATTAATAAAGAAGGTTCCTTTTCTTACAATATTTCTATGGATAAGAATCGATTATCTATATATCTTAACAGAGAAAATACACAGATTTCTGAATACTTTTGAAAGTCAGAACTCTTTTTTTTTATGGAGTTAGGTCTCATCAGCAGAAACTTTATATGAGAATGAAAAAAGCACTGAATGCTTCCAAGGTTTTGAGTCCAGATAAATCACTGTCTCGATGATTGCTTTGGGAAAGAGTCAGCTACAGATAAACATTATATAATAATTTAAAAAATCAATGTAAAAGGTTAAAACTGTATTTCATGGAGCAAAAGGCCTTTTTTAAATAGAAGAACCCTAATTCAAGCCAATTAGTGCATTGCGACTCCACTGGATGTAAAGTTAAAGAAGTTGTTAGAGGTCCAAGACCAAAACGATCTGTGTGGCATGTAGATACAATTAATTGGAGACAAGTCCAGGCCACTGCTAAAAATGGTGAAAGTCTCTTTTCAACTGCCTTTAAATATTTTTCTCATCCTTTCTCTGAGTCTGAGCAATGACAGAGCTTCCAGGCAGAGCTTGCATTAGCTCTAGGTTGGAAATATGCTTGTCACACTCATGCTGCATGCAAACTCCCTGTCAGAGACCCAGTTTCAGACCTGAGTGTTTCCCTACATGCTATTAAGATCAGAAACCACTAGTGAGAAACTCTCCAGCTTTTCTAGGGTCAGCACAGGAAAGGAAGTCCTGCTCCACATATGAAGGTAGCATCTGTGTGTGTATCCTTGTCAGTTAGAGGCAATCTCAGCCAGTGCATCCCCAAGCACACTTTACTTATACAGGCACTGGTCTTTCAGACCAGCCTTTTGGGACTTTTTTTTCTGTGGAACTAGCTTGATCCCAGTTTTAGCTCCGAGCTGCCTCACTGCAGTATCAATCAAGCCCCACCAGTAGCACAAGGCAAAGCAGGATTTATTACACTATCTTACCTTGTCATGACACTGTGGTCTTGGACTCAGCTATCGGAGGTGTTCCTGTGGTTCCTTGTGGGCTGCTCAGCTGTGAATATGCCAGCTTCTCTGACAAGTGCATGTACACAACATCTCTGATTACAGCCTGTGCTCACCTGCCACTTCTCAAACTGCCAAATGTCTACTTGGGCAAAAACAATTTAGCATAATTAAATTTAAAGTCAGAGCAATTGTTCTTCATATGTATTAAGATTGAAGGGTGCTGCTTCTGTTTAACACCTGAGAAAGTCTTGTATGTCTGAAAGCTAGTCATTCTTCAGCTATGTTATTTGCTCTAATAAAATATTACTTTTCCCTGTGAATATTGCTTCACAGGAGAGGCTTATTTTTGAGTTTAAACATTTAAATCTCTTCAGAGTAGAGATTTTCAGTATATAACCGAAACAGTCAAGTGTTTGCCAGCCCCTTAATGTACAAGATCTAATAAGAATTAACACTTTATTACTGTTTAATGGGCCTAGGTGCCTCTACTCCTGCTTGAACCTGGATGCCTTGTGAGTCATGTCCTTTCTGCAACTCACACTTGTTTTTTGCAACTGAGCAGCTGTTGTTATTTCAATTCAAACACTAATACTCCCTTTAAACTATTCTTTAAGCTGTATTAAGGATTTTGCTGTTGTTGTTAAGAATCGTATTTACCTGTGTACAACCATATGAAATATGCATACAACCATACGAAATGCAACCTTACAATTGCAGAATCAAAAACACAGAAAATCAGGATATGCTGGAGGTGTCTAACAGTATTGTCAACCTGACCATGTTTTCTTTTCCTGTCTAAATAAGTGCCTCAGAGTATTGTTTTTCCAGTTAAAAGATCTATTTTACAGTATCTAAGACATTTAATGCTCTTAAATTTTTTTTATGGGTCTAAAATTTTTAATTCTCTTTCCCTAGTCAGTCTGTTTCCTACTCATCACATGTTCTCTGTATAGTTAATGAAAAATAAATACCTCTGAATATTCTTTTTTAAAATAAATTTATTCCAACCCTTTTCATGGATCTATTGTGTTTGTTTCCTGTGCTCACATGGCTGAATTTTATAAGCACCAATATTTATGTAGAGAGATTTAGTCACTTGAATGAACACACATTCAACATACTCTGAATTTGAAAGCCCAAGTGTCAGGAGGACTTGGTTTGTCTTCTATACAGGGAAGAGAAAAAAAGAACCTGGGCCTGCTGAGGACAACAGCCACAGAGATGAAATAATACAGCAAACACAAATAAGAGAGGAAAGATGGGAAGTTTAGGACTGAAGGAAGCAAAATTCTTTTTTAAGGGGGAACTAACAGAAAAATAAATTTTGTTTTCAATAAATTATAACCTTTGTCATAAGAAAAACTCATTGTCAGGCTAGTGTCCAGACAAAAATTAGAATTCCTGGATAACTGATGAAAGTAAATGAGCAATAATCACTTGTAGTGTTTGAGAAATTCAGCAATGACTTTTCAGTTACAGATTTCTACTATGGCTCTTCCAACTTTTGGCTACAGTGGGAACAGACCTTACAGCCATTCCTTCCAGGTGGAATCTGAGACCCTCCCCGAGTCAGGGAAAGCTGCAAGGAGAGTCAGAGTGGTGAATTTATTAGCCTTCTAAAGGTCCAGCTCAGTAATAAATGAGGACATTGGCAAAAGATTGGGATTAGCCACATGAAAAAGAAAATACATAGCTTTTGTAGGGGGCTGATCATTCCTCACATATTGAGGAAGTGAGAATATGTCGAGATGATGAGTGAAACCAGAGAAAATGGTCCTATAATAGGTCTTTAGTGACTTCCCTGCCATGATTTTTTTTTCCAGACACATCTGAGAAATTCAGATGAGCAGGTAAATAAATAAGTTATAGAATGATGAATTACTTAATACCTGAAGTTATTTGACCTGATAAGATTCTTAGAATGAGCCCTTACACTCAAAAAAATTCCCTAGTAGTCATAGAATCATAGCATGTTAGTGGCTGGAAGGGACCTCTAGAGACCATCGAATGCAATCCACCTGCCCAAGCAGGATCACCCAGGGCATGCCACACAGGAACACATCCAGGCAGGTTTTGAAAGTCTCCAGAGAAGGAGGCTCCACAACCTCTCTGGGCAGCCTGTTCCAGTTCTCTGTCACCTTCACAATAAAGAAGTTTTTCCTTGTATTGAGGTGGAACTTTCTATGCTCAAGTTTATTCCCGTTACTCCTTCTCCTATTGCTGGGCACTACAGAAAAGAGATTGTCTCCTTCCGTTTGACACCCACCCTTTAGATATTTATAGACATTAATAAAATCCCCTTTCAGTCTTCTCAAGACTAAACAGCCCCAGTTGTCTCAGTCTTTTTTCATAGAGGAGATACTCAAGTTCCTTAATCATCCTTGTAGCTCTCCATTGGACTCTCTCCAGTAGATTCTTTTCTCTCCTAAATTGGGGAGCCCAAAACTGGATACAGTATTCCAGGTGTGGTCTCACTAGGGTAAAGTAGAGGGGGAGGAGAACCTCCATAGACCTGCTGGACACAGTTTTCTTAATGCAATACAGGATGCCATTGGCCTTCCTGGCTGCAAGAACACATTGCTGTCCCATGGATAACTTAATACCCACTAGGACTCCAAGATCTTTCTCTGTGATGCTGCTTTCCAGCAGGATGACCCCTAACCTGTCCTGGCTCCTGGTGTTATTCCTCCCCAGATGCAGGACTGTGCATTTGTCATTATTAAACTTCAGGAGGTTCACCTTCACCCAGCTCTCTAGCCTGTCTAGATCTCATTGGATAGCAGCACAGCCTTCTGGTGTGTCAGTCACCCCTTCCAGTTTCATAAAATGAAAGAACTTGCTGAGTGTACACTCTATCTCCTCATCCAGCTCGTTAGTGAAGATACTGAGCAAAACTGAATCCAGTACTGATCCTCGGGGAACACCACTGACCACAGGCCTCCAGCTTGCCTCTGCACCATGGACCACAACTCTCTGAACTCTGTTGTTGAACCAGTTTTCAATCCACCTCACAGACCAATGGTCTATACCACGTTTCATGAGCTTTTCTACGAGGATGTTATGGGAGACAGTATCAAAAGCTTTAATGAGGTCAAGGTATATGACACCCACTGCTCTTCCTTCATCTACCCATTTGGTCATGCCTTCATAGAGGGATATCAGATTAGTCGAGATGTAATAAGCTGTAATCATTGGTGATGTAGGAAGTTGTGATTCATGAAAATCAAATTAATTATTAGGGGAAAGAAAATCACATGGTATAGAAAACATATGTATAATCATATTCATTGTCTCATCTGAGAATTAATTTTATTCCTAAATTTGTATATTTCAAATGAGATAATTGCTGAAAGATATAACATTTTTGTTTTGTCCTGATTTGAGTTAGAACAGAACCAATTCTGTTCAGTGATTTTACTTTTGAGCTCAGTCTCTTTCTGAAGTTGATGGCATGTTTTTGCAGGCAGTGTCTGCTTCTAGCAGTAATGGCACCCAGTGTTTTGGGGTTAGTGCCAAGGATTGGTATGCAGACCAAGGTCACTGATGGATCATGTGTGCTACGCTGGAGGGTGCACAGAGTGGAAAGCTGCACCTGAAGAGGGGAAAAGGTGAGGCAGGTGATCCTAAACTAACCAACAAGGTATTCCATCCTGTAAACATCATATTTGGTATAAGCTGAGGTGTCATGAGGGTCAAGTCCTGCTTTGCTCGGCTCAGCTATTCTAGCTTTTTTCTCATTTCTTCAATGGCCAGCATCTAAGGAAGACTGTCCATTCTGCCTTCGATCCTGATCTGTGTGTTCATGAATCCAGTACCAGAATCCAGCTCCTGAACACAGTTCTTGTCTGCTGCTGGGCCCAATCTGGGACTTTCCCAGTGCCTGCTCCACAGCATCAGTGGTGATGGGGATGTAATTGCCCTTGGGGGTGGGGTGTGTGTGTGTGGTGGGTTTGATACTGGTTTGATATATATATTTGTTTATATCCCATTTTTACTTTTATTATTTTCATTTTCATTAAAGCTGTTCTGGTTTCCTTTTCTAATTGCTAAGTCTCTCTCCCTTATTACCTTTCTCTTGACCTTTGGGGAGGGAGGGGAGTTAACAGAGAGCATCTGTTATAGGTCTAGTGGGCTGCCCTGACCCTAGACTGTGACATGTTTATACATAAAACACTTACAACTAGTGGCTCTAATTTACTATGAAGAACATGTTGCAGTGACTCCTTATTTTCAGACTTATTATTTAAAAGCAAGGGTAGACCAGATTTTATATTTTTGAAAATGAGTTTTTCAGTTCAGGTAGCAGCTTACAGGACCAAGCCAAAATTGTTATCCCCATGAATCCTGGGAACACTAAGTCCCGCCAACTTGTTTAGACTAAAAACTCTGTGGCAGTTCCTTATATTTTTGCTTAAAATTTCTGTGTGTTATGATTTAGTGTAAATTTCATAAATAATCACAGGATCAAACACTGGGACATAAGACTTTCTATTCATGGGCAAATGTCTCAGCCAGGCTATGGACTAGTCTCAAAGGAAAAAGTCACCTGGTATTTTGTCAAAGTTGTGCAAAATTATTGGGACAGGAATAGTCCAGAAGAGACTGTATTGACTTGTGGTTGGAGTGCTTTCCTCACACTGCTGTGCATCATGTCCAAGGAAGCATCAGAAGTTCAGGTACCAAACACCATTTAATTTTATTCTGAAAGCTATTTCAGCACTGACGACTTTTACAGTATTTGGTTATTCATGACCTATATTAGGTTTCTCTTTATGTTAGTTTTAATACAGAAAGCCTATAGAAAAGCCACAGTAGTCAGTCTTTTTTTTTTTTTTTCCCCCACATTTGTATAAACTATTCTGCTGTAACTGAGTATATTGCAATATTAGACTACTGGATTAGAAAGGCAATTGCACTCTTTAAATGCATAAAATACCCTTCTATTGTGATATGCAATAGATTCGCTAAAATAATTGTCCCAATAGAAAAAAAAAAAACAGAGATAATATGGTAGAAAAGGAAGAGGACAGAAACTCAAACATCTCACAAAGGGATATTAAATCAAGCTGGTAAGTTTTTTATTCAGACTTTAACAAGCTTATACAATGAGGAGCCTGAATGGGAGAAATGTGTAACCCTGGACTTCTTAAACCATTTAAATCTTGTTTGAAGTAATTTGTTTCATAGATAGGAAAAGTTTCTGCCGCTTACCATTTGGGTCATGAGAATAAAAAATCAATTAAAAAAAAAACGGAAAAGGAAGGAATGAAAAGAGTGGAGGGAAAAGAATAATTTCCCATTCAGAAGAATAATATTGCTTTAAGGTCCAATTCTGAGTCATAATTAAAATCTACAAGCATATAATAAGTGTGAGTACTCTGAACTACTAAGGACAGACACCATGGTGTATTTTTCACTTGCCATTATTATATTAAGACAATTTTCATAGGAAATAAAATGGACATTCAATTACTTAGTGTCAGTTGTACACAGAAATAATAGTATTGTATTACTGAGATCACTGTTAAATAGCTCATAAACACTAAGCAAGATTTTTCTCTGTCTTAGTATTAGTTACTGCTCCAGCCTTTTATGCTAGCACTTATTTAACTGCTATTAATTAAAGGAAGAATATCTGGAATAACAGAAAGCAATATATTCTGTTTCAATATTTTTAGTGTCTGCAGAGGAAAAAGTGACAGAAGGAGAAGTATTGAAGTGCTATATGGACAGTTTCACTTCTATGTCCGTAAGTTTGTGTCATAAAGGACCAAAAATGTGGTATCAACAGGTATTGATCATATGCCATATGCATCATGCAAACCAATGACAATACTAGTTTTCATGAAGAATTAATGTCACCAACAGTCATAGTAGAAAATGAAAATTCTATGTGTAATGGTGTGCTGTTTTTTAGAGAAAAAACTATTTTATATCATAGCATTACAACCATTCAGTATTACAGGGTATTGCCAACCATGTCCAGACAACAAAGTCCTGCATGTCCTGATAATACTGATCAAGACTGAAAAATTCTTCAGTAATTTTCCCCTCTTCAGTGAAGATTTCTGGTTGAACCACAGCACTCAAAAGAGGAATTACTGCAATTACAGCTTGGAAATTTTCTTTAAAATGGCAAGGGGGCAGTTCAGTTCCACTGTTCCAGTTTGCCAAATTTTGTTTGGTTAGGGTTTTTTGTCTGCATAAGAAATATACTGGTGAAAATAGGGGAAGCTTTCTTGTCTGGACAGGCTTGAGCATAATGACAGTAATAATTATTAATCAGTACCATTTTTACAAGATATTTATACAGTCACTCCATTTTGTTTAATTTTGTGTTTTACATTTGCTATAGAAACTATTATACTTTTGTAGTCCAGCAGCAGATTGTAAGGTATGTGCATATTTGCTATTAATTCTGGGACCTGATTTTATTCACATTTCTGTGTAATTCTAATGCCTTAGATGGAAAAAAAACCCTCTCCTGGTTTTAATCTAGTCCTGTCTTGTATGCAGCATGCTGCTGGGAAGACAGCATACCATGCTCTGCTTATACTAACAGCCATGTGCTTTGTCCTTCTGCTCAGCAATTAAATCCATAAAAACAAATACTTGTTTTCTTCTTTTCTTGTTTCAACATATCTAGTGTGGGATGGTCACACAGCAGCATTTCAAAGTGGTAAACCATGGCAGTACTTAACTCCAGTGATTTCCCCTCTTAAAAGTATGTAGTCACAAGGTGTTTATAGTGTGTGGGAATTAAAGCTAATGATTCATGTGCACTTTGGTACCCAGTATACAGATCTTCAGAGATTACTTACTCTGGCACCAATGTGCTTACTCTAAAGCACTAACGTGTTTTTCACAGTCCTTTGGAGAATTCCTTAATTTGGCCCTTTCCTGCAGGCAGCCAGATACTTCCTTTTCCCACAGCTTTGTAGTGATTTAGAATAGCTCCTCTTTTGACAGGAGAGTGAACAGGAAAAGTGAAGCTAAAAGCAGTGCTCTGCTGGGAATACTCAGCTTTCTGAAGAGAGTGGTGAGTGACTGATAACTGCCTTGTGGTCCACTCTGTGAAGGTTGTGTTGCTTTATTTGAAAACTCCGCTTGGGAAACATGTTTGACAAAGCTTCTGATTCATTGCTAGTATAAAAGTCTGAACAGTTCTGGAAGGTGTTGTTGGTGGGGTCAAACTAGCATAGCTGGGATAAAAAGACCTGGTATAATTCAAGGTTATATGATGTTTTCTCAAGGTTGGTTTTTTTGTTTGTTTTTTTTTTCCTGGAGAGGACTTTGGAGATCAAAGAGTTGATCATCCAATAGGATGTCCCTGAAAGACATGAGGAAAGCCTTATTCAGGGGATCCTACGGAAACAAACAGATGAATTCTAACCTCATACCAGGGTTATACAGTTTATGAGAAATTAAGGGTGAAAACATGAAGCAGCTGAAAATGACAGACAGCAATCTTGTTATTCAGTAAGAGTAAAAAAGTAAAATTCTATTAGCAGTAGTTCAACCAGAAAGATGGAATTCCACAGGACAAGGAGAGGAGATGTGTGTTACTCACTTTTTTTAAATGTCTTAAAAGTAATTCAAGGAAATCTATCTCCAAGTGATTGAACTGACAGTCTGCCCAGAGGGGAAAAATCATTAAAATGATCTGAAGTCAATGAAGTTTAATGAAAATTAATATATTGAAACAAATGTAATGTGACATATGATATTTCTAAAATAATTTATTTCCATTTGTTAAATTAAACAATTGCAGTTCAGAATTATGATCCACAGTACTCTCTCCTTTATTAGTTTCAAGGACCATGGCTTACACTTGCATGGCTTACCATCTATCAACAGTAGTGTACCACCAGGTTTGAAATCACAGAATCAAAGGATCACAGAATGTTCAGGGTTGGAAGGGACCTCGAAAGAACATCTAGTACAACGCCGCTGCCAGAGCAGGATCACCTGGATCTGATGGTGTTACTGCACTCTTGTGGTAGGTTAACTTAAAGTCTCACGGCCCCTTATACTTAATTTTCTCAAGAGGATACCCCCAAAAAGGGTCACAGATTTTGTGTGTGAATTTGTTCAGATCAGTCATGTGGAGGTTTGCTATTGACTGTGAAAGTACAGCCCAAAAGTAGGTAACAGGACTTGAAGTGACTTTTTTTTACATGATAGAATTAAATGAAATTCCCTTTACCCACCCTGTCTTCCTAATATGATCCCATCAGAAGCAAACAACAATACATTTTAAGATGTGTATGTATGTTGCAGTAGTTCTTGCCAATACACTCAAGTACAAGGGGACTCTTAGGCCACAGAGGTCATTCCTCTGTTATTTTAAGCAATTACTTCATTGATTTTTTTTCTCAATACTTATTGCATTTTGTCTGTAAACCAGCCAAATTTCCCTCTCTTCTAACCTTCTCTGGAATGTTTTTCCACAACTCATCATTCTCATGGTTAGAAACCTTCTTTAAACTCCCATTTTGAATTTACTGGGACCAGTTAATACATTTAACAATTAACCTCTTTTAAAGTACAACGTCTTTCCGTAATAGAAGGAGTAATCCAATATGACTGCTAATTATCTGAGAACTAAAAAGTTACTATATTTTTATTGGAAGCCAATGTAATCATGCATCATGGCTCATTTAGTTTCTTTGGAGATAAACAAATTAACCTAAAATAAGGTAAGGACATAAGCCCTAGGAATAATGCAATACAGAAATCTATAGTTATGGATGCAATTGAAGACTTAGGTAAATTCTGAGTAGAACCCGTGAATGTGCATAACCTTTCCTTTTTTTTTTTTTTTTTTTTTTTAATT
>WUAM01000370.1:2482393-2504692 GCA_024336885.1 Actenoides hombroni | reverse complement strand
TCTCTCTCCCTTATTCCCTTTCTCTTGCTCTTTAGGGAAGGAGGGACGTTAACAGAGAGCCTCTGTTATTGGTCTAGCAGGCTGCCGACCCTAATCCATGACACTGGGATAAAAAATCAACTTCAGTCCAATAAGGAAATAGTTTAACTTTTTTTAATTTTAAATTATCTCAATTCAATTTTATTGGTTTTGTCCTTTATTATCAGGTGTGTTAGGTAGGATTATACCGCCTGTGTGCACTTAGTGATTTGTATACTTGTTAAAACAATTGAGATTACTTCCAAGAGACGCCCCTCATTCATAATTTACCATAATATTCATGTGTCAAAACAATCTACATTCACACTGCTATGACTAATAATTATTTCTTACTTTAATTAGAGAGGGTATATGCACATATCTTATCAGTGCTGCAAGCTATTATTTTAAGGGATTGATGTATTCATTTCCTATCTTGTTTTCAGGGATTAGAAGAGTTTAAATAAGACAAATTAGCATAGGTGTTACAGAAACAAATTTATTGCTACATTGACGCAGTCTCTTTCATAGCTGAATTATACTTAGTTGAGTTCCTTTAAAAATTGTTCGTTAGAATTTAGGACTCACTGGAATAAGGATGATCAGTTTTTTAGATTTTGTGTTGGAAATTCTGTTGTAACATGTGATACATATTCAGCAACATAATGCTGATGTAGAAATTGTTTTAAATCATCTCAACTTGTACATCCAGGTAGATGTTTATTTCTATAGGTCATGCTGATACCTGCTGTCATTTTAATTCCTTGAGGACAATGGCAAGTGAAGTCCATTTGTCCAGGATTATAGGAAAATAAAAAAGAAGCTCTGAATTTAGCATTTTACTTCTAATCTGAAAATAAAAGTGTCTATTAATCAGCTTTTATTTAGATTGGTTCAATTTCAGAAGTTTTATCTACCCACAAAATGTTAAACATTTGATTCCTGATATATATGGGCAAAATGTACTAAAGATATGGATATGGACTGCTAAGTGCTCTCGTGGAAATATACTCTTCTTGTTTGTGAAGAATCCACTCTAACTTATAAATCAACAGTCAGACTTATGCGGGACAATAAAGCAAGGCATTTACACAAACGAGAAATCTCTGTTGATGTCAAGGTGGTAAAGATGAGTGTTACAGTGCATTAAAAATCATGTCTTCAAAACAAGTTGGCTGAATCAGAGTTACATCATAAAAGAAAAGAAAATACTAATAAATTTCATGCTTAACACTTGAGAAACTATTTATGAGCCGTGAATATTACATAGTAATTTACTAAGCAAATGGAATAACTAATAGTACAGAAAATCGCTGAAGCTTTAAATGGGTGATGGTTTGCACAAATGAAATGCATCAATCTCTTTGCTAAACAAGCAATGTATAATTTTGCCACTAAATCTAATATAATGTGTGCACATATATCTATGTATAACAGGGTAAATATGCAGAATTAGTAGCTTTTCTTAAATTCAAACTTCACAGTTCTTATTTTTATATTTATTTGAATGACTAAACACATAAATATAGAGGTATGTCACTGGTTTCTTAACTGAAATTTGCATTAGAATTTGCTTTTTATAGCTTTCTTTCCCTTCCTTGGATTGCATTTCCCTGGTGAGAAAAAAACCACACAAAATAACTAACCAACATACACACCTCCTAATACAAAATAAAAACCCCAGCCCTGAGATTATTCTTCACAATTGATTTGTGCTTTTGAGATTATTTTAGGGAGTTATCGTTTACAAAGATGTAAACAGTTAACATAAGGTCTTTTGTTCATGATGACCATCAAAGGAGTCTTTCACATTAGGTTGTTTTTCCACAGTGCAGCTAATATTCGTAGTTGTCTTCTAAAACTACAAGGAAAAAAAGCTGTCTTTCCTGGAGGATCTGTCAGAACAGGAGCCTAGGTTACACACACTAAATTGCCTTGGGAGGATGATATCTCTCTCCAGGGGCTGCATGGGAGCCTACAAACTTTGTTCTCATTCAGCTAGTTAGTGTTTATGAATAACTTCACCTCATTCCTATATTATGGACTGATCTCAAGCGCTACAGAAGGGCTATAGTCGTTGCATTGTGCACACTGATTTAATAATTTCTCACTAAGAAGCTTTATTATTTTAATTTTTTTGAACCAATTGAAAATTTATAAATGCTGTACATGGAATATTCAGCTAAATTGTTTTTTTTGTTCATAAAAAATATGACCAGTAGAAAAGAAAACAAAACAAAAAAACCCAAAGAGATCTACGCTATTATAGTATCCTTGTTCACTCACTACAGCATCATGATATTAATGAGATTCTTCAACAGAACAAAGAAGTCAGGTTTTGTCAAAACAACAATTTATAAGATTTCAGTGTCCCTGACTTCAGTGTTAATTCTAAACAAATAATATTCCAGGAAGGAGGAAAATATAAAAGCATGCATGGTAAAGAGAAAGGAAGTTTTATCAGATTTCAACATTGTTTCTCAGATATTTGTAAAATATTTCAAATATTTCCAATTGCTTTCACATAGACAGGTTTGCAGATAAAAGGTAGATTCTTAATATGGATGAGTTGAAAAAAGAATACCCAAGGGTACACTGAGAATGAAAATAAATTCTCTGATTTAAAAGCATGAAATATAATGACAGTACAGTACTTACAGTCAGAGTAACAGCAAAAACATCAATATGATGTTGCTGCAAATCTTCAAATAAGAGAACTGTTTCTTGGATTGTTTTCCAGAGTTAGCTGTGGATCAAGAATATTGCATGCCAAGCACAGACACACCAAGAATCTTTCAGGAAAATAGTAAGCCTCTATGAGGAAAGGATTTGATTGTAATTTATATAATTTTATTATATAATATATATTTTTAATATATATATCCTCTTAGTTGACTCCCCCCTCTTAAATATGCAATCGAATAGTTTAAAATTTGAAGAACAAAAGGTTACAGAAGGAAGTATCAGTTAATTAGCAATTCACAGTGCTCTGAATTTGCTCACTATTTTAGTCTTACAGCGAAGAATATTTTTATTTTAGTAAATTCTATGCACACTAAAGCTGTCACAATGGCTGTACTAATGATGGTTTAATTTTTACATTCACAGTACAACTGACACTAATCTTTTTGCCTTATAGCTGAGAACTGAAGCATTTAGTTCATTTTGAATGTTGGAAAAATCTTACTGCATACACAAGTATAAAATAATTGGCCATATTTGAATGCTAATTACATTTAAGAGTCTTGCTTCTCTAGAGATATAAATTCAGCCTCAGACATGAATTGGTAATAAACTTACTGGGATGTGGCTTTGAGTATAAACAAAGACTTCAGGGAAGAAACAAAAGACATTAAAGGATGACAGGATGTGGGAGGTCAGAGAATAAAATAGATTCAGAAAACATCGGATATTCTTCATGGTCTGAAATTGGTAATAACAGAGATATGGTTACTAATGTACTGGGATTCTCATTTTCTGATATCTTCAAAGATCAGGAGTCATTGGTATAAACATGTAAGAGTATAATAGATGGACATCTTACTCATCTGGAGTTTAAAAGACAAATTTGTTCTCTTGTCTTTTCTCTCATTTCTCAACTGTAAGCTACTAGAACTGCAATTTAGTCCTTTTTTATGTATCTTAAACTCAAGAAAGGATTCAGTTGATTCTGCAGTCAGGATGCTGGATATTTTCCTGTTGAGAAGAGATCCTAAGTTATGCCTTTTTTTCTGATGAGCCTCAGTTTATTGTCTGACATTTCTACTGTTTAAAAAAAAAACAGCTATCACAGCAGAAAATCTCTCTGCAATTGAAGTGCACTATCCAATCCATGGAGGACTTGGGAAAAAAGACAAAACACACCTGAAACTGGACATTTTTGTCTGTGAGCCAGAGCACAGAAGGGATGAAGAATCATTGCTATGGGATGACTACTCTGAGTTCTGCACCTAAATAAGTGAATCCTGATTTCTTTTTCCAAGATTTTATGGGATAAGTTTTCTGATCATGGTTGAATAAGGGAAAATATTTTCCAGTAAATATATGTAACAACACCAAAAATTCAGAAACCTCTAGTTCAAAAGAATAAGAACAGTAGATGCCATTAACAAAACAGTATGAAAGCTGAAAAAAACTTTTATATAAATAGTAATAGGTTATCCTGAGAACTGATGGGTTTTTTTGATACATTATGAGTTTTACTTAGTTCTAAATGAATAATAAAATACTTGTGTCAGAAGAGATTAAACTGAATAACTCTTTCTGAAGATGTTGTTCCTGAAACAACATCACCAGAAGCTGTACAACTTGGAGGCACTGAGCACTTCCCTTGCTACTGTTTCCTCACTAGACCATTAATCATTATTGCAGTCTCTGAAAACATGTTTTACCAATGGATTGGGTAGTCATAAATACTTATTTATGAATTGTAAGCAAATTCAAGGAAAACAAGTATGAGAAGAGTTATACTGAAGACTTGAATCTGAAGAAAAATAATTGTGTGTCAAACATGAACAGGTTAGGATTAATTTATTCAGTTATACTTTGGGAGGAGTTAATGGAAGGAAAGGGAAGGCAAGTACCAACAGAACCTAACACAGTTTTGACTGGAAATGCTTTCAGATAATAAAAATCGGGAGAAAAATCTCTGATATAGCCAATTGTCTCAAAAAAACTCTGGAGCATCACAAGCACATGTCACATCACAGGTACTGTCTAGGCTATTGGGTTCTCTGGAATTGTCCTTTCTCAGCCTCCCTTTTTGGACTCATTATCTTTTGTATTGCTAGCTTAAATAGCTTTTGACACAGGCACTTTAAATCGATTCTGCTAACTCTGTAATTACACAGCATAATATGCAGTCTGTTTTCATCTTCCATCTGTAGTGCTCATATCATTATTAACCCTCAATCAAAATGACTGCAGAAGAGAATCTCATAAGCTTTCCATTAATTTTATTCTGGAATAATTAAAAAAAAAAAAAATTAAAAAAAAAAAATTAAATTCCAAACATTTGTAGAATAGAAGAACTTCCTTACCAGATATACAGAGTATTTGGGAAATAGTACTAGAAAGCTACAGAGAGATATCCACAAAGAGGGAGAAGGATGTAATGCTTTGATGGTGAGTCTACATAAATTTATCTTTCTTGTGGTGAGTACAGGAGCTAGTGACAGAGAGCAGGGAATAGAATGGGACTAAAAGATTGTCCCTGTCACAAATAGAGGGATGATGCTCCATGGTCCCAGGCGCTGAACTCTCCCTCAGTCTCCTGTTGGATACCATTGGTACAGCCACAACAATGGGCAGCTCTTCCACTCTTCTGTCTCATAATTTCATAATCTTCTTAGTCACAAGGAGTAGTGTATTCTGTACTTAATCTTTTTATCACTTTCCCAAGCTCCCAGAAGGAGCTATCTACATCTTTACCAAGGATACCTGTAAGGCAGGACTTAACAGGCAGAGCTGGCCACTAAATGATACTAAGAATCTGGAGCAGTAGTCTCTAGGTGCAAGGTTTTCTTATTGCCTTGAACAAATGAATCACTAATTTCTATATTTTTTTTCTGTGGCTAATTCCATCCTTTCCATTATCAGAGTCCTCTTCCAGGGATACTGCTGAGCAAAGGCACTGTATAGCTGAGTCTGGGGGGTGAACCCTAAAGCATGGCATTCAAAGGCAGCCAGTAGGTTCAGTTTGCAAAGAGAGCAGGTATTGCACTTCTGGATCAGTTCTCCTTTCAAATGACTCTAAATGTGTCACTGACACTGTAAGAGTGACTTTACAGCTACTGAATATTATTAATACCATTGCTTGGGTTTTCATTTTGAATTGCTAAAGCCAGGTACTTTAGGGAAAGTATGAAAGTATGAACCTCATGCAACTTCATGAAATGAAACCTCCCTCCCTTGGCCAGAGACACAAACAGCTTCAGAGACTTGTGTTACATTTTCTATTATGCTTGCTACTGAGAATCTGAACAAACTTTTCTGAGTATCAGGATAAACTGGCTATACTCCCTACAACGCTGAGAAACAGAAACTGTAATCCACTTGGTTAAAATGTTCTGGTTCTTTAAGAGAATGCAAAAGTCTGACCACTTTGCCTTCAACTACTTCTTAATTTAATTACCTGGAGGCAACCTGTTTGCAGACAGTGAAATAAACCAAGATTTGTGCTTTGGCAGTAAAACAGCACACTGTATCAGATGAACTGTAGGCACTTCTGCACACAGCAGTTTTCCCTAATGCTCTGGAAGTCAGAAGAATACCTAAATGTAAATTATGTGTACTTGGAATCAGTGTGATTCAAAATATTAGTTACTTAATTTAAGAGCTGGATGCAAAAATTACTAAAGCCAGTAGGAGTTTCACAAATGAGATTAATAATGTTTGAATTCGTTTCTAATTTAGTCTCTTTGCATAGTTAATGGGGTTTTTCCCCTATTATATTTTTCCTGTTTCTTCCTGACTCCTATTTTTCTTGTCCACACAAAAGACAATAAGACAGTGCTGCCTGTACTCACTATTCATCAGGAAAGGGAAAAATATTACAGCTTAATTTAAACTTTTGTTTTCATTGTAAAATATGAGAGCTTGTTCCTTATATATATCCTCTGGAAAGCCAATGTATTTCACAATAACATTTAGTATTAGAAAGCTTATCAAGAATTTATAATTTGTGACAAAATATTTTAAAAAGCATCTCAACAGATAGCAACTCCTCAGTGATAATGAACTTTGTTCATTGAATAAATTACTACCAAAATTTCTTATGCTAATTTGAAAAAAAAAAAAACAAAACACCAAAACCAAAATATTAGTTCTCCTAATAAATAGCCATAATAATTATTTTTAAATGTCTTGAAAAGTAGCTGTGGTACCCAAAATGAGTATCTCACTTGTGCCTCTGATAATAATTCTAAAATATTACTTATCTGCTCCAAGTGTAAGGGTCTAACACCAGCCCTGTGTTCCTGTGTTTCCTGGTGCCACATGGGTGGCAAGGTCTTACCTTCCCCTGGAGGCTGACAGAAGAGCTGCCGAGGCTAGTCCTCCAGCAGCTGCAGCCTGGGAGGGCTCTGGATTCAGAGGAATATGGGGAGGGTAAAGAAGGGGTTTGGTCCCTTTTCTCTTTTGGTGAAAGAACCCAGCACTGTGAGGGATCATTGCTTACATCTACTGCTGACTCATGCATTTTAAGTTGGTGAGAACTCTTGGGTGATTTAGGTTAGAATTCTTGACTTTTTTAGCCCACATGCCTCTAGATTAATGGATTAATGATGTTACATATTCCTGGGGCGTGAGTACTTCATGCTTCAAGTGCAGTACATTGGTCCTCATAGATAACACAGGTTTCACAAATTCAATTTTGATCTCATCTGTTGTCTTTAATACTATCTCCTCTACATATTAATATAAATCTTTTGTGGTGATCCCAATTAAACATATTTAAAAGCTGACAAAAAGAGCCTGTCAGCATCTTTCACATTAATTCCAGTGTTTAAACATTCATGTGGGTTAGACTTTTAATTTCATTTCTCTCCTCTGACTTCTAGCAGCTGCCTCATGTTTTGCCTTTCTCCAAAGACACATGAGCAAGTCTGAACACTTACTAGGATGTGTGGGCTCATGGGTAGCCCTGTGAAGCTCTGGCTTCAAAAGGTGCCTTCAGTGTACATCTTGGTACAACTGTACAAGTACAGTGTACTTGTTGTGTACAACACTGTACAAGTACAGTGCTGGGCACACATGGTACCTACATAATCTAGAGTCCCCTTGTGGCATGGGTGGTGTTTGAAGTTTCTTGGACTGCAATATATTTCCACCTGTTTCAACGCTAAGTGTCTTCTAGACCAGGGCACAAGTTTTGATGATGAATTTTGGATTATTTTGGTTTTGACCTGCCTGTAAAAGAGCAAAGTAGATTGTTCTTCCCTAATGACTGCTGGGATTGCCTAATAAATCTAATGGCTATATGAAGACCTTTCCCTAGATCACCCTTAAAACTCTTACCTGAAACAAACCACAGACAATTTTAATTGGAGAGATGGAGACAAGAAAGCAAGGCAAAAAAATACAAGAGAAACTAGAGTAATAAAATCAGGGTGCATGGGGATGAAGATTTATGCTGGAGTACAAATCTTTTTTAAAGCACATAAAGTTGTTACATATTAAAGTGGATTATGTCATTAAAAAAATAGAGAAACATATAGTAAAATCAAGGAAGGCTCTTGGAGCACAAAAATCATATTAATAGAAATCCATATTACAAGAAATAGATGCATCTTATACAGAGATGTAAACATGGAGGAAACATTAATATTAAAATCAAATACAAAGAGAGACATATAAGTAAAGATTAATTTAAATAAATAAAGACAATATTAGAAGAGTAACTTCACTTTAGTAAAACAGAGAAAAAAGAAAACAGAGAATAACATTCAAGACTTCATGCATTTTAATCATTAATGCTTCAAACAAAACCATGCAAAAAAACCTTAAGAATTAAAAAAGCCTTAAGAATTAAATCTCCAAATGCTACTGAATTCTGATGGAAGAAAGATGTTATGTTCAAATCTCATATATCATATTATGAAGCAGAGAAAAAGGATACCTAGGATGAAGTCGTCAAAGCTCCCAAACTCAAAAACTCCGGTGGGAGAAGTTCAAATTCAGTGTTTACCTTACAGTAAAACATATATAACCATCATTAGGTATTCAAAACTGGAGTGGTTAAATTTATGTGGAAGGATTTAAAAATGTTCTGTAGAAGGAAAAAGGGATTAGTTCTCAAACTCTGTCATATTCTTGGGGGTTTTTTAGACATATTTTTCTCTTTCTGTCATGATCTATGTGTATAAAAAAGAAATAGAGATCACTGCCTCTCCAGGCCATCCATTCAAAATAGTCCTTGCTGGTAAATGGTACCAGGAGATTCCTGTCCAAACAAAAAACAAACAAACAAAACAAAAAACAAACAAAGAAACAAACAAAAATATTCCATTTTAAAACTATAAATAATCCAGCCATAAAATCTCATGGAAATGGGTGTCTCTACTCTCTGTTCCTTTATGAGACAGTGTGCTGGATTTTCAACTAATAATCTGTATTTTGTTGTTAATTGTTTATACTGTTAAAAAAGCCTTTGGCTTGTCTTACAAATATTTTTGCCTCACCTTATAAACACCCTTATATGGTGCTTACCCTACTTGCAAGTTCCTTTCCTGTGTGCAATTTGATAATGAAGTTGATGTCCATAAATGCCTGGCTCCAAGACTGGTATTACAAGCAGGGCTTTGGGTTCTTTGATGATGCCCAGTTTTATGAGACACCACACCTGGTAAAGACTTGTCTCAAAGGGGGAAAAGGGTTCTAGGACAATAATTAACAGTGCTGGATCTTATATTCACTAAAAAGGAGGGTCTGGTTGAAGCAGTGATGGTTGAGGGCAGACTTGGCTACAATGACCACAAGATGGTGGAGTTCAGGATCTTGTGTGGCAGGAACAGAATATCAAGCAGAATCACAACCCTAGACTTCAGCAGGGCCAACTTTGGCCTTTTCAAGCAATTGCTCGGGGAAATCCCATGGGACAAGGTACTAGAAGGTAAAGGGGCTCAAGATAGTTGGCTAATATTCAAGGACCACTTCTTCCAAGCCCAAGATCAGAGCATCCCAACAGGTAGGAAATCAAGAAAGGGAGCCAGGAGGGGTCGGACTAGATGATCTTTTGAGGTCCCTTCCAGCCCTTAACATTGTGTGATTCTGTGATTCTGTGGTTGTGTGTTTTCTTCTTCCCTGAAATGTCTTTTGTTTCTTTACCGAGTGTTCCATAATTCTTCAAAATGCATTTTAAAGTTCAAGCGGTAGAATGCTGGGCTGTATTACACTAGCTACAAAGGGTGCTTCAAATAGCAGCAATTTCACTGAAATTAGGGAGTTTTATAAAAAGTTGGTTTTGTTAAAACTGATATGCAATCACACGCTGTTCAACCTCCCTTCCCTTATCCAACTTCCTTGAATCAAATCAGAGACATCCATCAAATCCATGAGCTCAGAGACCAAATAAAGCATTTGTTTTCTAAACAAAACTTTTGTTTTATAATCAAAAGTTATATTGTATGAGCAACTGATTACATAGAAAAAAACCCCAGATGAGTATTAAAAATAAACAAGCTTCTGTATGATGTTTCCCAGCCTGACTAATCTCTGTAGCTCACAAAATTTCAACAGACTAAACAATTTACTTTCACCTGATATCAATGAAAATGTTATTTTTAAATTTTTTTTCTCATGCTTGGTACATTTCAGTGATGCATTTCTATATATTGGTATTTGAAATGAAGCCTGAAAACCCAACTGCTTCAAAAAATGCAGATCTTCAGAATTTTGAAAAATTTGCTATCACTGGATTTGCTAGTAAAACATATGACTTTGTGTGGAGGAAAAAGAAACAATTAAGTCATTAAATTAAATAAATACACCTCCCCTCCCAGAATCAGCATGTAATATTAATAAGAATGGTATTTGCATTTCCTTGGTCACACAAAGGCATATGGCAAGACCATGACACATAGTTTCCTAAGTGTTGTATATAATGCATTTTTGAATTATCTCTAATGCAACCGATGGTTTTTGATATGATTAGCACTGTAGAAATAGGTTTTGCTCAGAATCTATTATTTATATATTCGGCAAAGACAGTGCACTTATAATTCTACTTCAGAGCCTCGCAGATATTGAAATTGTGTGCTTGGAATCACAGAAATAGTTTGTATTCTATTTATAGAAGATACCTATTTTAATGAAGCCCAACAGAGTTTTTTATGCAGACAATACATGCATTTGAAAATATTTTCCTCCTAGCCAGTAAAGAGTAGCATTTTAATATGATACTTGTTTTTATATAACTTTTATTCTTTTATTCTTTTCAGCACTGAATTTCTGAGCAGATATCCGCCTATCTTTTCCATAACTTACATTTATGTTTTGATACTGGATTTTCCTTCTGAAAAACTGCATACAGCACTAATAATGTCATTGAGTAGCCTAATACAAGTTGCAGTAAAGATGAAAAGGGAAACATAGTTTTGGACATGGTAAATGATATCCATTTATGAGAAATGAGCATTTATGAACAACTGATCTAATTCATTGTGATATTTCTTAGCTGAGATCAAAACAACCATCCCAAGATCTTGGTTCTTTTTCCTCTGTCTGAAAGGATTCAAATCTTCACCTCTCACTTTTGGGGATAAATGTAGAAACATATAAGATATATAAATATATAAGATATATCACTCTTATTAGCTCTTTTACTGAATTCAATTGTAAGTGGTACTGAAACATTTGCTATTTTCTAGGAATTTTTCAGTAATATACTGTATTTGCTTAACAGTTGTTGGCAAACAGCACTCATTTTGGACTGGGTTGTTTGGAGCAACATTTTATCCCCCAGGAATGAGACTCCCCAAGGTTTCCTATTCCCTTACTTCAAGTAACTGTGTAAGAAAGAAAGCATGATTTTTTGGGTGTCCACAGACACACAAACACAGAGCTTTCAGTAACTCCTCACTGTGTATGGTTGGCAGAAAGGGGGGGATAAACATGCTGTGTTCTTACTTTCTCTCTTCCAATATTCTCAGTTTCCCATCAGTGGGTTCAGACCTCTACCTCTCCTTGTCTGTGTGCTGTGGAAGCCAAGAGAAATGTTTTGGTTTGTTTCCTTCATGTGGGTGAGTGATAGTAACTAAGACAATGACAATCAGATGCCTGTGGTGTCATAGTAGCATTCAAGGGAATGAACTAAGTGATGCATCTGAGCTGATATTAGAATTTTTCACCCCAAACAACATTAGAAAGTTAGTGAGTGTAGGCCTGAATGGAGCAGGTACACTTTGCTCATAATCTCATCCAGGTAATACAGCGAGATGCCTAACTGTGATGCTAATTTAAAATCTTAGAGCCACTGATTATTTTGCTCTAAGCCTAGCTCTGTTTGTTGTTTTTCTCTCCATAATCACTTCTTTTCCTGTGTGACAAAGCCTATCAAATTGATTACTCTCTGACAGCAGAGTAACAGCTTACCACTTGGGCAGCCGCAAGCAGTTAGCTGGCCCTTTTGTCACTACTGGCATCTGACTGCTCATCTTGCTGCTCAGGCAATCGGTTTGGATGAGATTTCAGGAAGGTGTGTAGTTCAAGCCTGACACATTCAATATGCAATCCCTCATCCAAAATAGGCAGAACAAGACCTCTTTGCTAAAACACAGTTGCAAGGGAGTAAGTTCTTTGCCAGCTGTGATACTGTGTCTTGATGGAAGCGAAGTGGGTGCCAGGTTATTACATAACACAGCTATTTAGAAGAACAGACAGCTTGGTTTTTGTTTTTGATTTAAATGATTGTCTAATGATGAAGGCAGTGAGATTTGGCTTTTTGGATCAAAATGTTTCAAAATAAAAGGCAAGGGTCAATCTATAGCCATATGTCTTAATGTTTGACAAGACAAATATAATTATTCCTGTAGTACCTATGCATCTACTCAGAATGTGCAGTTGATTATTCCACATTTTTCAAAGTGTTTTCTCACTGAAGAGACAGGCCTATAGATTTAGTCAATGCGGGGAACATAAATTACCAGTCATCGAGACTGGTTTTCAAACTCCCTCTCTGCTCTTTCCCTAGCTGATGATACTTTCTTACTTCTGATGCATCTGGCTCATTTAACTTACTAATGTGAAATGAATTTATTATTTTGAATAAACAGGGCAAATGGCAATCTGACAACAACATTTTCTTTTTTCAGAAAGTGATTTTCTTAATATCTTACAGAGTGATAGAATTCACAAGTAGAATATTTTTTGCATTATGTCATTTATGAAAAGCCATCTGAAAGGAAAATAAAAATTTATTCTGTAAAGTTAGTATCCCTTTATAATTAAGAGATATAAAAGCAAAACTAAATTTATATTAATAACTTCTGTCTGAATTACTATTAGAAATTTTGAATACATTGGCACTTTCTGTTCTACCAGAAGCAACAGTTTCTTACAATATTTTAAAAATGTGAGATTAAAATTTTGCACCTTTAAAACAAGGAGCTTCATGCAATTTTTCCAACCCACAGATGCTATTCTGGAAGGTCTTTAAGGATATATTGTTACATTAAAATTAATACTGAAAAACAGACTTTCTCATCATTCTTCTGCATCCATCAGTATATGCTGCATGAGAAACATCCCGTGAGTGGCTTTTTCAGCAAGATGTTAGTGGAAGGAGATATTCACTATGGTTTGCTGATTTGCATTAAAAATGGAAGCACTTTTTGCAAACGAAGTAGCAAGCATCTCTTGGTGCATTGATAAGGAATGGTGAGGAAATCCTGTATGATCTCTATGTCTCTGCAGAGTTCATGCTGAGCGAACCAAACCCCTTTCTTTTGCCTCTGGCATCACCACAACTAAATGATATAAATGCCCTTCTTTACACAGTCTGAAGGTCCATACCAGTTTTGGCATCAGTCTATAATAAAATGACAAGATTGGTACTTTCCTTAGTCTTGAAGTACTCAAAATACTAAATCCTAAAGGAAAGGGAGACTCGCTAAGGTTTTAGAGAAGATCTGAACATCTTCCCACAAACTGAGATAAGCAAATAACCCTGTCTTGTCCCACTCGGTGAACAATGAGGGAGGTGAATCTTTTGGATCCCTCAGAAGAGTCCATCCCTGCAGGGCAGGGTCACAGATGCAGTAGAGTCATGATAATAACTCAGAGGAACGATACAAAACAATGTATTGGTTTTCCTTAACAACAATCAGTAAACAGTACAGATAAAGGTGTTTTGACATAGGTGTTATTTTCTTACCAATTACTTAAGACACAACTAGGTATCAAGAAGAGGAAAAGAAGAGTAGCAAGAGGACAAAAGGAAGATAGGTGGAGAGAGAGTGTAAAATAGAAAGACATCACCACCCTTGGATCCAGCAATGCCTCATGGAATCAATCCAAATCTTGAATTCTTCAGTGGTGGATGCACACAGATCAATATTTTACTGTCTTTTTGTACACTTGAGATATGGATGGCATCTACAATTTACATAGGAAGCATATAGAGGGGGTGCTAATTTGCAAGAGCTCCTCTAGTGTGGTGTCCACTATAGATCTCCCCTTGGTGCAGTCACTGTGGCTAGCAGAAGAAATTAACTTAGGGAAAAGGCACCTTCCTGACTACACAGAATTTATCTCTTCCTATAGTTAATTTATCTGTAAGGAGCCAGGGGAGTATGGCAGAGCCATTGAGGGCCATTGAGGGCCACTGACACCTCCTCTCTCCAGACAGGCCTTGCTCACACTCAGTTCAGATCTTAACACCACACAAGGTTTGAGACATAAATAGTCTTTTACACCACCCTGTGGCTCAAACATTGGGTGTGTTGTTTTGTCTGTCTTGTCCTAGGTATTCATCTTCTAGGGTGGTGATACGGGTGGTGATACAAACATAGCGTACAGAGAGGGAGAGAGGAAAGGACAGAGAAGAAAGCAAGCAGCTGATCATACATTTTACAATGGCTATCTCTATAATTGAAAATATGAATTCATCCACCAAAATTAATCCAATTTGCATCGACCATTTTCCCCACCCCATGAATCCCAAAGATTTTAGCACAGATTCAACCCATGATCCTGGGGCAAGTTCGAAGAACCAGTCCTTTGGTTGTGATGGTTCAAATAGATTGGCATCCTAGTTGGTGATTTCCTTCATCTTAGCTCAGACCTCATCAACAGAGGTGGTGGCACTGTGGATAATGATGCAACATTCCCCACCAGTAAGATTTACAGCAACAATTTCAAAGCCAATCTATTCTGTTGTGTCGTTTTAGAAACTTCTGTAAGCACAAGACAGAGATCTAAATAGTGACTTCTAATGCTTAGCATCCCCCACTGCTCAACAGTGTGTCTGGATTTCACAAAGTTTTGAAAAAAAGGTTTTTCAAAAAATATTTATTTGCTTACCAAATAAAGCCAGTGAGGCCACTGAATGCTGCCATCCCTGAACTCTGTGAGAGATGAAAGTCTGGATTCTTCACCGCAATTCCCTAATTCTGACATCATTTACAACAACAGCTTCCAGGCAATTTGTAGTAAAAGAGTGGGCACCTGGACACTGGGTCTTATAAGATTTTCTGCTGCATAATTTAACTTCAGGTTATACTGGACAATTGTTGGTAAGCTCAAATTGTTGTTATCCTTTAGATTTTCACTACTTCTTAGTACAGTTGGATTCTACATCTCTCTTTCACTTAGTAAATGGTTGCACGTTACTCCTAAGTTGCAGTTTGGATGACATGCATTTTGGTTGCTATTCAAGCATGTAACCCTTTTTAATCACGAAGTTTTCATGTACTGATCATGTAGTTATCCTGTGTAGCATCTTTAAGTGCTTGCTGAATAGTTTGCAAAAGCAAATAAGAGGTAACCATTATTCATATCAAAGCTTATGGACTTTTCAGGGATCACAAATATTTTCTTGAACAACTGTTGTCTAAATATTTTACATGAATAATATGTCATCCTAAGCAGAGGCTTTCTAGAACTTATTTATTTTATTCATGAAGATAATGCACAAACCATTTTTCTTCTCATAAAACAGCAATTGCCCTGATAGTATCCTGTGCTGTCAGAAAGTGCATGAAAATTATACAAATCAGCACTTGAAACTTCCCTGTGATCTCTGCTTAAAAAGTCATGTGCGGCAGTCAGCGTAATTCTATCAGTAGGAGATATGAAGCAAAGACCAGAACTATGCCCATAAAATTGTTGATAGAGGACTGAAATTATGTATACTGCATCACTGTTCAGAATATACTGAGAATAGAAACATCTGGGTCAGTAATAAGTTTTGAGCAAGATGAAGAGATAGGATGGAAACTACTGTGTGCTGAGCTGTGAAAATAGAGCTTGGATCCTGAGAAAGAGAAATGGAGAAATACTGGTATTCTGGTGAGACTGAGGAAAGAATTTAATGCTTTATTAAAGTATTAATAATAGATTAGGTAGTAGAGATGGAGTGCCAAATCTGGACACACCATGGTTCTGTCAGTATTGGATTTTCTTCAACAATTGGCATGAGGAAGAAAGTAAGTAAGAATTAGCCAACTTTTTTTGTCATCTGAGAAAGAGGAAAAGATGACTCGAAGTTACCTTCTGATCCTTGGACTTAGACACTCGCCATTTTGTTTCCTATAAAGTCTAAAATTATAACCTTGAAAATGTTGTAAAATAGTTATTTGGGATGACTATGGAGATGGTCTTCATGCATGGCTCACTGTACTTCATCATAGAAACAATATGGGCTGCATATCATTAACAGCAAGAACATACTATTAATATCAGGTCATCAGTAGGAACTCAGGAACTGTGACTTTTTTAGCAGTTTATTAAACCCTTTTTCTGGAAGTTGTACTTTTTTTTCAAATGAATTTCTAGAATATGGATTATAAAGCAGTTTAGGGAGAGGTTTTAATACAGTAAGAGTACATTTAACATTCCATCTCCTTTTACCACTGAAATACTACAGTAGGACTAAACTAGGAGACTAAGATGTGGAGACAGCCCAGACAGATCCCCAGCTAGGAGGTGGAAACTTCTTTCTCAGAAACAGGAGCATTCCCTGTGAAGGGCAGCCATTTCTTCCAACATCAGCGACAGCCCAACCTTGAACTTGAGTTCTGCTGAACTTGGCAGACACTCATGCTCCTTCTCGTTGCTGCTGGCATTATACATCCATTACAGGATTCAGTTATACTTGACACAATATTGTATAATTTTGGTCTGTGACCAGTATTCTTTCATAACATGTCCATAGAAACAGTGAAAAATAGGTCTGGAAAAGAATCCCTTTCTCCATGGCCAGACCATCTTTAAGTGAAATTTACTGCTGCTTGTCTAACATATTCTCAAAGACTTCCAATGATTTCTACAGCCTCTGGGGCAATTTATTCTAGTACATTACTACCTTTATTGTTAATAAGTTTTTACTGACATCGAAACAATTTTTCATGCTGCCATTTAAGCACTTTGTTTCTTGTTCTGTACTGGATAAAGAGCAAAGTGTTCTTTTCCTCTTTGCAGAATTCTTTTATGCTTTTAAAGACTATTGTCACTCTTCTTCACAATCTTAACTCCCTTCAGTTTTAAAAAACCCATTTTCAACTTTTTTTCATTGTTTTTGATGTTTTCTAAACTCTGATCATTCTCTGGAATGTGTCCAACTGATCAACATCTTCCATGAACTGTGGCATCCAAAATTGGACAATGACTTTAAGCTTAAGATAGGCTACTGTTTATACATATTATTTATCCATTTATATGTCCTTTCCAAAAATGTTAATGTTTGAGTTATATTAATGTTGTAATCCATTTTACCTGAAGGACTTTTTCTGTAACACTGCTACCAAACCAGACATTTCATAGCTTGTAGTTACACTACTGATTACTCACACCTAAGAAGAAATCTTTATGTTCATCTTTACTGAATTTCATCTTATTTTTATAGGCCATTTCTCTAGTTTATCAAGATCCATTTCAGTTCTACACTCATAACCCATCCTCTTCCAGTTGCATTTTGCTTAGCTACAACAGGCAGCACTAGAGCCAGTAGACACTTGTAGAAGTTCAGTCCATATGTTCTACCCTTTGACAGTGGGCTCAGTTAAAGGTTTCATAGCCAACATCTGATAGTGTCATCCAGACCACATGTCCCTAACTCTCTTATGAGAATCTCCTGTGAAACAGTATCATATTAACATCTACCTAATAAGTATCTGTTTCTTGTTCTCTACTCCTGAGTCGTATTTCTCTATTATATCTGATTTATTTTATATTATTTGTTCTCAGTGAATCCATGTGGGCTGTTGATCATCTTTGATTCCTCTTGATATTAATTTCCAGGATTTTTCTGATAAATTAAAATTAGGTGGTTAATTTATAATTCAGTTTTTGCAGATCATGTTTTACTCTTTGTTCAAAATAAAGCTTATTTATTTTTCCTCTTCAGTCATCTAGTATCTCACTATATTCAAATAACTCTTTAATCACTGAAACATATTGCTTATGTCACCTCTTTAAATGTTATAGGATAAGGTACATTTATCAAATAATCTCAAAATCTCTGACTTCCATAGGTGTTCACTAACCCCCCTACTTTCCTTATTCGAGGCTAAAATAATATCTTTTTGTTATTAACAGAACTTGTGTCAGTGACCTGATTGCAAATAACATTCATTCTTTGAAAACATTTATGCAAGGAATGTCATATATCCGTTGACCTTCTTCATGTCATTTAAAAATAAATGTCCCTCTCTGTTTAACTGTGTCATAACATTTTCCTACAGCATATATTACAGCTAAGTTTCCCACAGCACTTCCCTCTGACACTTATATTGCATCTCTTGTTACCTTTTATGTCCTTTGCTAGCTTTGTCTTTTTTGTGCCTTTAACTCCCTGATTTTGTCCCTTTGTGTAATAATTCTATCATCTTCCTCCCTAATGTGACCTAATTTCTGCTTTCTATGAACTTCCCTCTTATTTCTTGAGTTCCAAGAAGAACCCATTGTTTAGCCAGGCTGATAGCTCCCATAAAAGTCCTTTCCTTCCTTTTTTTTTTACACTAATTGGTGTTTCTGATTCTTCTGCTTTTTTCACTTATATTTTATGTCTTGGACTTGCTTCCCATAATATCTTAGATGCTGGTTATCTGAGATAAAAGAAGTTTGCCTTCTTAGAAATGTCAAAACTTATACATGTAAAATATGATTTCTGAGTAAATCCATAATACGCTCTTGTACCTGTTGAATTGATACATATTTGTGACAGTCAAGGAAAATCATGTCATAAAAGCATCATTTTTCTAGTTCTTGTTCTTAGTGTATCAATCACAAAATTCTTCAGCTGGATGATAAAATTTTAATAGTGTAGTTCAAATCATTGTTATTATCAGTAAATATAAATATATATATACACTGTAAAAAATTGTAAGCACCATAAACACAATCTTACAATAAATTGCTAGAAGTACTATTTTTCTCACAAAATTTACAGCACCTTTTTGGAATAGAATACATATTGCTACTCTCCACTAAATATTAAATACAACCCTTGTTCAGAGGGTTCATATTCACCAACTACGAATATCATTACAATGTCACCTCTAGTCTGGATCAGGTGCTATTTAGGAAGACACTCTGAATGAATTATAAGAGCTACAACACAATCAGCATAACATGCATTTTAATATTTATGGAATGGCGAGTGTTTCCTTGAATAGATTCAGATACCTCAGTGGCAAAGATCTGTCTGTGGAACTCTGAGGATAAATTGGTTAAATCTGTAATAATTATAGGTGACAAGAATTAAGATTTGGTAAGCCATTTCCATGAAGTGCTGTGGATATTGCTATAGCTAATGAAATACAAGTTTTTAATTTTGAAGTTGTGACTCTAGGAGCTCTTAATGGAACATTTTACTCTATGTGCTAAACGCATTACTAGAAATAAGGTATAACTACTGTTGGATGCTCAGATAAATATTGCTGCTGTGCTTTTAGCATATTGCATATTAGCATTTCAAGGCTGCATGACCAGAATCTGAATAAAATCAACTTAAATAAGGCATCTGATTAAACCAATTTTAGAAAACTCTCCAAAGTTATTTTCTAGCAGTATTCTTAAAAGGAGGCAATATTTTTTACCAGACATGGTCAACTCAAGTAGGTCTCTATATGCTTCCTAATAATTCAGGAAAATTAAAATGTATTACTGCATAATATATAATGAGTTTTGTCAAGACACAACTCTTAATTTTGTCTGTTGGCATGAAAGCGAAGAATAACTTAATGAAGCAAATGATCATAAAGACTAGGTTTTAGGTGAACAACAGATTTGTTGAAGCTATGCCAACAGAGATTTACTTTTAGTTGCATAGTTTAAAGAGATAGGGAATAAAGACATAAAAGTTAAAAATTCCCAGACATGACATTTGCTTGACTTTGAGTGAAACTCAAAAAGGATTGGGCAGCTTTGAGACATTTCTGAATACTCTAGTTTGCTGAAGATGATGGATACAGAGCCAGTCCCAGGTGAGTGAGACTGAGACCCAGGGTTTTTGCCCATTTATACCAGAGAAACCAGATACATAGTCTAAGTATATGACATAAACCCACAAATAAGCTCCTGAAGGATCAGGGCAATTTATAACATTCCTTTAAGGTAAGTGCTGCTTACCTGAAGGAGAACTGGAAGCAAACCCAGGGAAGGAATAACTCCAGGTGCCAGAGAAAGTCTTATACCAGGTTTGAGGTTAACCCCCAAAATCACTGTCTTCATAGGAGTCACTCTAAGTTTTTGTAAAGCAAAGACTGAGCTAGGAACAAGCAGCGACAAACTGCTGCCACCATCCATATTCAATCTATTAACAGTCATGGCAAAGCCAGCAACTTAAGGCACATGAAACATAAATAGGAAAGGAAGTTTCATTTGTCCATCTTTCAGAGAACTGGTACAACTTGAAAAAAATCCTTCAAAGAAATAAAAATGGCTCAGTGTTTGAGGTACCCATATCCTGCATTCAACTAGAGGAAAGGTGAATGCAGACTATTTGTTTTCAGAACTTCAAAAATCATTTGACATTCATGAGGCAATCCAGTTGTAAAAAAAAGTATGGCTATAATTGCATTTCAATCTTCTCCTACTATAAGCTAAAAAGAAAGGGCTCATTTTTAGGTAGGATGTCAGAGGTTGTTGATTAAGCCAGTCATGAAATAGTAAAAGGTCAAGGCAGTACTTCAATTTCATTTCATGCTGTAATTCTCAGTACCTGAATTTCACATAAGAGAGATTTATTCACCTTTCTATTACCTGCAGTTACATAGCATTTGCCATGTGAGTCACCCCAAACCACTCATCACCACAAGTTCAGATTTGCTGCACCCGAAGGCAGAGCAGAGACGTGGCCAAGGCTGTTCTACTGGGGAGGTGTGGCATGGGTGAAAAATCAGTTGTCCAGGGTCCCATGGAAACCCAAGTTTCCATGTAACCCCAGTGTCCTCTTCCATACTGACTGTGTTCCCATTTGCAGCCTTAATGTTTAGCTTTTACCATACGCCTTATCTTCCAGTAAGCATCTAAGACAGACCAAGATGCCTGATGTGCTTTTGTTACTGATATTGTTTTAGTACTGATGACCACTCTTGAGCATTTCTGTGATGCTTTTCTTGAACAATTTCCCATGAAGCATGTGAACGTCCAGCCTGGTACCTCCCACTGCATAAACATGAATTGTCTTTATTTTCTCAGAGAAAGTATGCAAGAAGATGCTCTTTTTAAGGTGAGGGAAGAAGGGAAAGACTAAATACAGGAAGGAATTTCACTATCAAGGAGATAAATGCAGCTACTTCCTGACCATCTCTAATCTGTTACTCAAAAGAGCTTCTTGGTGCTTGACAGCACTGAGGCACAAGTAAAAGGTGACATTTTAATAGTAAATGAAGGGAAAAGCTTATACTGTGATAGTCTGTCACTGATATCTTTAATGGCAGAAGGAAGCAAGCTATCAAGATTAGCTCAGGCAAGAAATTGGTGTCACTGGTAGAAAATATCTTGGATTGCATCGCTACTACTCAAGCCTGGCTGACAATTGTATCTTTGCTGAGCAATCTGGGTTAGTTTTAAGGAAATAGCAGTGTTTAGTAGCCACGGACAATCTACACAGATCAATTAATTGAAATACCAGTGAAGGCTTTTGACAGAGAAAGATGGTTGAGAATGTAGTGATTCAATCAGTTAATGCTCTCCATTTATTTGCTAGTTGCTATCAAATAGCATGCTAATGCAGATAGATAGAAGCCTAGGCAATATTTTCTATTTTGTGACTCAGGCTGGACACAATTCCTTTATAGGTTAGAAGGGGAAGAAAAAGAGTGGCAGTGAACAATGGAACATTGAGTGCTACATCTATTTTCTGTAGACCATGTCATATTTTTAATCAGTGCTTTGATCTTCTGAATGGAATAGAATAAATCCAGCTACTAGATTGCATGCAGCATGAAAAAACAAACCAACCTTGAAGAAAAAGGAGCCGCATTGGGCAGCCACAGAGAGCATTTGTGTAAGACTTATGCATGCTAAAAAGGAGATGCTGAGGGAGAAAGGGAAGGGAAGGGAAGGGAAGGGAAGGGAAGGGAAGGGAAGGGAAGGGAAGGGAAGGGAAGGGAAGGGAAG
>WUAM01000370.1:2462323-2478759 GCA_024336885.1 Actenoides hombroni | reverse complement strand
CTTTCTTTCTTTCTTTCTTTCTTTCTTTCTTTCTTTCTTCTTTCTTTCTTTCTTTCTATTTCTTCAGTTGGTATAGTTTTAAGAAGAGAGAGTGACTGGCTGCATTTTTTCATTATTGCCTAGTGGCAGTGCTGCAACCATTTGATTATTGCATTTGGGATATGAACCAACAATTCCTCCTTTCATTCAGACATTTAAAAAGAGGATTTCCTGAGAAATGCTATGAAGACATACCCCTGAATAATGCATCAAATTATGGGTTTATTATCCATAGAGGTGTGAATATGCTCAGGATTTTCTCTGCCTCGTTAATGTAGACTCCCAGTGGAGATTCCTCAGGAGGATTCCTGATTTGAGGTGCCCAGGTCTGAACACTGCCTGTGCCTTCCTTGGCAGTGTTAAGCCATGGGCAGTCTGAGCCCACTTGGTCCACACTGTTCCCAAAAGCCACCACCATCAGCTCTTCCCTCTCTCCACAAACTATGCCCTGGTAGTAAGAATGGCAAACAGCTAGTCCTGTGCCTCAAGTTCAAACTCAAGTTCAGACCAAAAATCTCCATCCCCAGTGCAAAGATTTCCCATTTGTGGTTATTTTTCCCTTGTATCTGTCCAACCCAGAGCTTCTTGAACTCTGTTAGAAAGCATGTCCTTATGGTCAAGTCTTCCATCGCATCCATCCTTAATGTTTGTACCTGTAGCAGACTCCATTACAAGCCTGACACACCACTTGGTTTAAGGGCTAAAATATCATACTGCAGCTGGAAAGGTTTTGACACAAAAGTGTAAGATGACCTTTGAAGGAGCTTGTGGGATGTCCGTGGTGGAGGAAAACACAAAACATAGCTCTTCTGATTGCCAGTCATATTTGTCCAAACATCTAAGCTCTCTCTCAGCACAAAAATCACATAAAAAACAGATCAATGTTCACCACAGAGTGATGAAGAGCTGGGTGACATATTTGCATCCAATAATATATGCAAAAATTGTTTTTCATTTTTGCTTTTCTATTAGAAAAAATTGAATCTGTAATGAGCACTTACATTTCTGTTTGTCCTCATCTCTATTGAAATGTCAAATATGCTTAGTAGATATTCTCAGATTAGAAATCAAGAAGGAGGATATTTAGTTTGTCTAATTAGCCATAGCATACAATATTCACATATACAATAAATAGTCCGTGGAAGATTTTCCATCATGTTTGTCAATTAAGAATGTCCTCTACTCCGAAAGTCATGTCTTGTGTCTCTTAGTGAAGGCATAGTGGTCTTTCCCTGTAAATGACAGTTGTCTCATCAAATACAGTAACTGAAAAAAACATGTCATGATGCTGATTTCCTTGTTTACTACATGCCCTGAGGCATGAGAAGCAATGAATTATTCATCATGGAGGAGCATTACACCAAAGTTACATTATACCTGCTTGTGAAGAACATGGCTTACTGAGAGTGCAGTGCCACCACAACCAAGTTAGTTTAGTTAGCTTCAGCACAGGACAGAAGAAATGGTTTGACTCAAGTTCCTGATTCCTTTTCTAGAAATGAAACTGTGTTTTGTATGCTTTTGTAAGTATTGACAATGTGAGAATGTGGGCAGAGCATATTATTACCATTTGGAAAATCTCCTGAGTGGTAATAAGGGAAAAACTTGCATGGAATATGCACATGATTTCTGAACAGATAATTTTCATCACTAGCTAATGTAGTAGGTATTCATGACTTCTTTTCCCCATGCAACTTTTTGGTTTTCTCCCTTTGATGCTCAATTTGCTCTTTACTGTAGAGCTTCAGCAGAAACAGCTTTAAAGTATCTTTTCTATTGTTTTTAATCTTACCCTAAGGAACAATCTACATGGAAGTTTAGCTTACTTTGCAGGAGATCAAGAAGCAAAGAACACATTTGCCAGGAACCTGTGGCTTAGAAATTTGGTATGACACAGGTGCCTATGCTACTGCTGTTCTTAAGGGACCATGCAACATTTAAAACTAGATATTGGATAAATACTTTAAGCTGATGGTTAAATGAAAAGGAATTTTAGAATTTTATCAACAGTTCGAAGGAAGATGAGCTGTTTAAGTGAAGTCATTATATACTCACTAGGGAAACACAAAGGGATTGAGATGTCAACAGTTCTGTTATAAACATTGCAGAGATAAAAAAAAGAAAAATGTTTGTCTCAAACATATTCTCTTCCTCAATCAAAAAAATATACAGGAGAAAGATTTGTTTTAATAGAAAGTCTTGGCTTAGGGCATATTTTGGGTAGGGATGATATATTTTAATGATATAATAATTTCCTACAGTATGTAGAAATCTTACATATTTTTCATACAGATTTTTTTTTCCTTTCTTCCTCATTTGCATGACACTTCCAGCCAGTTTGTTCCCATTAAAGACACAGATGAGATGGAGTGAGATACAGTCAACAGGATATTCACCATGCATTCCTAAAATCTTAAAGTTCTTTTCTTTTGTAGAAAGGAGTGAGTCCTATACTGACAGAAACCAATTGTAAGCAACTAGTCATAGAATCATAGAATGCCCCAGCTAGGAAGGGACCTCCAGAGGTCATCTAATCCAACCCACCCTGCAGCAATAAGGGACATCCTCAACTAGATCAGGTGGCTCAGAGCCTCATCAAGTCTCACCTTGAATGTCTTCAGGGATGGGGCCTTCACCACCTCACACAATACTCCTTTAATGACAAGAAATCCCATTATAAACAGATAGAGCCCTGTAGGGAAAAAGCACAGTTTCAGTGTTGGCAATTAAATCTTGAACATTACTTTCCATAGGTTAAACTGTGCTAGAAAAAAGAGGGAATAGTCTCCAGCAGTGTTTTTTTCTTGTGCTGATACAGAAACCCATGTGTGTGAAGGAACATGGAGTATTACATGAGAATTACAAGAGAAATCTTGCAAGTCATCAACTCAAAAGCCACACTACTGTAGCCTTTCAAAGTAAGTTTGGCTGGACACTTGAAATGTGACAACTATTCAATACCAACTTGTATCTTATAGCAATACCTTTGTATTTTATGGTTGCTAAGGTAATGGAGACCTGGACCTGGGAGTGATCTTGATTTAGTGCTAATTTTGAAGTAGGAAAGTCATTTATCTCCTGATTACTCTGCCTGTTCTTATTACTGGAGCTGCTGGTGTGAATGAGACTTGATCTTATTCTGAATAACAGGTTTCTCCAAGGGATCTTCTGATGTCCTTGTGCCTCCTTCATAACACACCTACATACCAGCAGGGGCACAGACCTGTCCTAACTTGAATTAGAGACTGTATTGTTTATCCCACAGATACTGTGGGGTGGAAGTGCAGTATGCAATTCTGAGAGCAAACAGAAAGTAAAAAAGGTTATGAAAGCTCCTTTCCAGGATGTCATACTTTGCTGTCAGACTGGACATTTAGTCAAATGCTAAATCCACAAACAGTTGCATATATTTATCTTCATCCTTTCTGGAGGCCACCAAGCACTTCATGATTTTTCCACTTTGAGGAAAGGTTTCACAGAATGTTAAGTGCACATAATGTCAGTTTTTCATATGAAGTGTTCCCTGCCTAAAGGTTAGTCTCAGCTATCAGGATGAGGTGATCGCCTCATCTTCTCACGTTGGTAAATATGAGGAAGGGATTAGGCACAAAAGATGTTTCTCCAGTGAGATACAGAGATCTCTTGCTTTCTTTTCTCACAGACTGATGGCACAGGCATACAACATAATCAAGAGCTTGATGAACCTCCAGGGAATCTAATAAACCATAATATAATTATATTAGATTAAAAACACCTGAATAAAATAAATAATTTGAATATTACCCATGAAGTTATCTTCTACAGTTAAACTGAAAAATGATCTTAGAATTTCAGGGAGATTTGATTAATTTTGCATTTTTTTTCCAGAAAAAAATCTTGTTCATGTCACTCTTCAAATTCATGTGACTTTTCAAATGTTTTGCACAATGAAGCATATAATTAACACTAATGTCGATCTTGCAGCTGCTTTTCAGAGTGCTTCCATCCAGCAAAATGTGGATAAGGAAACAAGAATCTGTATGAATTAAGTAAAAACGGAGGAGCAAGATTTGTAAGGAGATTATATATCTCTTTACTAGGTTAGCTGAAACAACTAGAATTCAGATGTTTGAGAGCTGCAGGAGAACTTAATGAAGAAACTGCAAGCCACAATGGTTTTTTTTCTGTTTTCTTTTTTTCTTTCTTTCATCTTTGCTACAGAAGGTATAAATTTCTTCAGAAATGTTGCCCTCTTCACATGCTTTATTTCTTACAGTTACCATAACACTACATTTACGAATAATAGTGCTCCCTGGTGCAATTTAGAAAAGCTAAGAAGTAAGAAAAACAATTAAAAGCTCATAGTTCACATACAACCTTCTTTTAAGTCTGGATGACTTTTAAGACATTTAGAAGTAATATTCTAATCTGATACTACCTGAGTCTCATCCCAGATCTTCTGTTGAACGAACACACTTGTAGTTCTTGTAATTTATTATTATTGATGTTCTAATTCTTGATAACTGGTTAAGTGTTGACTTTTATTGATATGTCTTAATCCCTGATTTGTACAAGATGGTGATAGATGTTCTGATTAAGAAGTTCAAAACTGTATGATTTACTAAATGCTGAAAGCTACTGCTGTCTTCATTTTTTACTTGCTTGACTTTAAAATAAACCTCACAGCATAAATAGTAATGCTTTTCTAATTAGTTATCACAAAAATCTATAACAGTAGTTTAGTAATTGTTAATTTAAGAAATGTACATTTTAGTCTAAACACACAGTAAAATCTCCCACTTTCATGAATCATATAAGTACTTTTTCAGTCAAGTCTGTTATCAGAGAAACTTTTTTGTACATATACACTGATTTTGGTTTCAGTAAGATGTTGAAAAAATGTTATAGTATCAGACAACATAGTAAGTTAGTATCTGTAGTGAGAAAATTTTAAAGCAGATTATTTTAAGAAGCATTGTATGCTGTATCAATTTGACTCTTCTTTCCACAAAATCTTCTGTCTCTAAACTTTAACAGTAACATGATAAAAGTACTTTTATTGTTTGTTTTGTATGTCTAACAGGTCAGGTTTTATTGGGATGGTGGACCTTTTTTTTTCCCCTTCTGGTGTTTCTGCAGTACTATATGATGTATAAAAGATATGTATTTTTTCATTTGCCTTTTTTTTTTTTTTCCAGCATTATTTTTAGAACAGAGTCTTTTTCCAGCAGTACAGCTTCTTTCTAATTGAGAAGTTACACAGCTTTCACAACAGGCCATCATTTAATGAGGGAATTTCATTTATTTGTATTGTGATTATTTAGAAATATGACACTCTGTTCAGTGGTCCCACCAGCCAGCTGTACAGTCCCCTTAGGCTCTCTTTTGTTCTAAGGACTGATATATCTAATGTTTCTAGTCTTTGTAGCTAGAAGAAAGCCTTCAAACATCATTCAAGCCACCATATGCTCAACCAATGGCAAAACTGATAGATAAGGAAGTAAGTCATTTGGTTTCCAGTTACCTTAAAATGCATAGTGATTGATTCTAAATTCAATCACAATGTCTCAGTGCTAGAACTGTTAGTAGCTGTATGGCTGATTGCTGTAGGAAGAGAATCCTGCTGCTCTGAGACTGAGAAACCTGAGTACCCTTGAGGTTTACTTTTGCCCCAAATCAATTTGTAAATTGAAATAGCATAGGACTTCCATTATAATGTAATAAATATTATGTAATCTTAGTTTAATTATATACTCATTCAATACAAATGGGTTATTTTGGAGGAAAAGGTATTAGTCTATTTCTCAGTATACTGTATTTTATAATGTCTTTTTCAAGTTGTCTAAAACAAATGAAAAGCCTCAAATTGACCTCTTTGCAAATACAGGCGACAATAAATATCTTATGTTTGAGTGTAGGATAATCAAGCCCATTACTCAGGTTTGTCCTTTAGCCCATCCATGCATTGAGTGGAGGAGTATCTGCCTTCCAAGAAGTTATCTGCAGTTTGATGCAGAAGTCTCCTGTGTCACAGAAGCATCACATTTTTTTGCATAACAGGTAGGTGAATAGTGCTTGGCTGTGTTTGCACTCTGACTTCCTCTTCTGACACGGTTAACCTCCATTTAATATATTTATTTTTCCTGAAACATGAGCAATCAATGGCTTATGTGGAAACAGGTTTTGTAGAAATTGTAATTTTTTTAGTAAGCAGAGTTAATTTGTTCCCCTCCCAATGCAGTAAATGTTGTGAGCTGGATGGTGTGCAAGCCTCACTGTCCAGCTAAATTATATCCTATAAAAAAAGTCACTTGTAAAAGAAACTAACAATTGCTTCTGACTGGTAGAGGCAAACTAATTTCTCTCACACATACACTCGCAGAATCTTCTTTCACCAATAATTTTGTTTCTGTTCCAAGTAGCACAGCAAATTCAAACTCAGGCCCAAGCATCAATATGGCCGTAAATCTTAATTTACATTGTCACAGACTTTCCAAACCATAGCATGTCCAGTTCAATATCCTATTTCTAGAGGTTAGTACTAAGTACTATATGGGAAGATATAACCAATTATGCATGAAAATATGCCCATCACATCACATTTCCTTTTAGTCATAATAGAGTTGCACCTAAACCTTCAGTGAAAAGAGTTATTTTTTTAAGTATTCTAGTATTAACTGTTGCACCTCAGGGTTGTCATCTATTCAGTGCACCTTTTGGAGACTAGATAACCATTAAACCATAGCATCTTATCAGTCAAAAACTTCCTGGCAAAATTGTATTGTGAAAAAATAAAACAAGTAAACAAAACTGTAATTCCCATCTGCTTTGCAGTGTTCTCCTTTTGTTCTCATACCTCTGTTTAAATCAGTAGTTTTAGAAAAGATAAATCAGTGAGAAACTAGTATGCTGTGCTTCCTTTTCTCTTCCTAAGACTGCTAAATGTCCCTGAACTATGTTGTCACTAACACACTGCATTTAATATGCAATAATATAATAATTTTTATAACTATTACAATGAAACTCATTGTGATAGCTATTTAAGAACTCCTTGTGAACATCATCTATCAAATCTATAACTATATCAAATAAATTCAGGTGTTGCATCACAATAATTAGAGATCTTTGAAAGGAGTTCTATACCCATTCAAGTATTGTGCATATAGACCACTCTTGCCTGAATTAAAAGCTATCTGAAACTCATTAACTTGCCTTGCAGAAGTTTTTGCAAAACACTTTTTTCATATGTGTAAGAATTTGGAGCCACCTCAAACCGATTTTCAAGACATTAATTCCTAAAATATTTGTATAAAGCTTTTGTAATCTACAGTTTGATAAAATAATATATCTTGATGAAGAAATCCAGAGATAACCAAAGACAGAAGAGAGTTTGATGTATTAAAGAACTTTCTATTAAGCAGTTAAGTTGAAGAGACTGCTAATACAACAAAGACACATAGAAGAAGGGTAGAGCCCTGATTCCACTTGAGGAGAGAATGGAATGAGTTTCAGAATAAAAGATTAAATGGATCAAGACACTGTGGAAGACTTTCAAGGCATATCTGACAATAAACCCCAACAAGCTTTCCTAAGAAAGAAGAAAAGGTATATTTAAAGCCTGAACCCCTGACTAAAACCTTGTGAACAGAGAATCCAAGATTAGCTTTGCCACAGGAGAAGATTAAAGTTTGTGAGTAAATGTCAGGTCAAACATATAGATGATCGAATCAGTTGAGTTGCAAGTGGTTCGGGGAACTGAAATACACGGTTTTCAGTGTTAAAATTGCTGCTTTTGTGGCAAAAGCAGTAGAACAGAACATGAACTACTGATACTCCTGTGACATCAAAGTTTGTGTATTGTGTATTTGGACAAAGTCTGAAGTGATGGATAAATAAATATTAGTATTTTGATCACTGATGTCTAGGGATTAAAATTAATCTTGATCCCTCCGAAAGAATAAATTATCTCCAAAGAATAAAGTGTCAAGCTTTGTCCTCCATTTTAAAATATCATAAGTTGACAGAATCAATATTAAATTATTTCATCTGTTTTAAGAGCATTGGAAACAGAATATGAGATGCTGCTGGTAGTCTTGTGTTCAAAGGGCTTGATCTCATTGTACTAACAATAAATCAAGAACAATACCTTTCAGATTGTCAGCTGAATTGGTGTTAAGCAGCATAGGATCAGAATCATCCCTCCACTATTTAAAGAGAAACCTTTTTTGAACTACATGACACTGGAACAAATTCAGCAATTACCACATCTCAGTACTACAAGAAAGGGAGAGGCCAATTTGAGACTGGCTGAAAATGAATCACACAGAGGAGCTGAAAATATTACATCTTGAATCAGTTAGAAGGAAAGAAAATGAAGACATTGATAAAGGAATAGGAAAGATGGATTGTAAGAAAGAGGAAAAAGAAGTCTCAGTGGAGTCAGTATGAAAGGAAATCTTGAAAGAGGGATTAATATGCTATTTTAGGTGGATACAGTGTAAAATTAATACCAAATTGACCTAAGGTCTGATCTAAGCATCAGAGCAAATGTTTGTTATCCACTCAGAAAGTCTTAAAATCTATCAGCAAGAGCATCTGATGCTGACTCTTCCCTTTCTACAACCTGGTCTGTGATCAAAGAGTTTGCCATATCCAAGAGTGTGTGACAGAGCCTTTCATGTCCACACCGCATGTCACATTGCCTATCGTATTTTCACCATGGGGTGACATGCCCAGACAGCCAGCATCTCACACTTTTCTAATAACATGAATGTCCCTGCACTAGATAAAGATAATAATAATGATAATAATAATAATTAATAATAATGGTAATAATAATAAATAATAATAATTCTGGTGAAATTACCTGGGGCAATGGGCAAGTAGGAAAAAATCTGAGAACTCTATTAGTGTGATCAGAAGAGGAGAGTGATCAGGGGAAAAGAAAGTCTAGAAAATGAGATGGAGGGCATCAGTAGGAGCCCCACAGTGTTTGGAGAGTAGAGGCAGGAGGAAGGGAGACAGAAGGCTTTGCTTGAACTGAGTTTTTGAAAATTACTCAATTTTCTACATGTGCTTCAGAGATGTGAAGATCTAGCAGTCAGCTGATTCACTAACTATACATGCAGAACTCAAAAAATTGAAAGATAATTACTGAGTTCATGAAATGGAGTCAGGGAGAAAGCTAATGATCCCATAGCTAGAGAAAGGTAAATGTGGAGAAAGGTACATGTGAAAAAAGGCTCAGCAAAGAGGCACAAGGTGAACTTCAAGGAGTAGAGGGGATCAAACAGTGCTCCTTGAAAGTGATTGTAAAGAAAGATTTTGGCAATGGGGTAATCCTTGAGGTGCCATAAAATAAGGACAGATGGATAGATGAAAACAATTATGGAGGAAGAAAAGAAGTTGATACAAAGCAGACACAAAAGAATAAATGGACAAAATGAAAATAAGAGGAAGCAAAGCTGGTAAAGGAAGAAAATTAAAACAAAAATGGGACTCAAATCCACCAACAGACATAAATACCTGTCTGGCTGCCTCAGCAGATACAAGATCTAGGTGCCTAGAAAACATCTGGATGTATTTTGGAGGTGCAAAAGCCAGAACACTGTTAGCCACAGGGGCAAGGAAGTCATATGCCTGTGATTACTACTTCTTGCTATCAAAACTGCTCGCTGGACAGACTCCATGTCTGCTGGAGGCTGTTAGTCTGAGGAGTCTCAAAGAATGAGTGTCCCTTCACAACGTTATAGGTCCTGCTACCCTTTCACCCAAGATCACAGTGGTTAATATACTTCCTGGAGAGGTGGGATCAAAGCCCTGCTTTATCTCAGGTCCAACACCCATTCCACATTCATGGCCTACGTAAGGACTCACCTCAATGGAGAGAGAAAAAAAAGCTTTGAGTTACATCATCTATGTTTGAGGAAGGTGTTCTGGAAGCTTCTTTTTAGAATATTTTAAATAGCAAAGAATAATTCCCTTAGTGACAGTTACTCTGGCTATATTCCAGCTGACAAAGTAACTGAATATCAACCAATATTTTATTCCCAATCATCTGCCATCTGAACTGAAAAAACTGTTCTAAACTATATATCCTAAACATATTGCAGTTCTTTTTTTTTTGCTGGCTCAGGACAGCAGCTACACTGTAATATGGAAGCCACTTGCTTATTTAGTTCACAGATAGTTCCTGGCTCTTCGGTGGTGCTCAGTTTCAGAAAAAGCATAGGTAGTAGCTCATGACAGGACAAAAGATACAATCCTCTGATCTACAAGGGAGTAGAGAACACTTTGCCCAAAGAGACAAGCCCAGTATCCCCAACAGACAGAAGGAAGGACTGAGGAAGGTGGATGAAACTAAGTCCTTGCTTGTCAAATGTTCATTGGCAAATTAAAGAAGCCTTGTGAGGTATCACAGCACAGTATAAAAGATGACATATTTTCTTCAGGTATTTGCTTACTGTTTGAAAAATTTCCCCTTTCTCCAAACCAGAGCTTTACCTTTGCAGATGTTTCACTACCAGCAAAATACTGCTTCCTCACTGATCTCACAACATTTCCTGATGAGTTTCCAAGCCACATGACTTTCTATCTGCAGCTACTATTAGATTTTGCTGATTCAAAATTAGTCCTTAAATTAAGGAGCTCCTAGGGACTGAGAATCATTCTAAAATTTTGCACAGTTCCTGCTAAGAAACAACCAATTCAGAGCTGTTCCTGACTGCAATGTGGGAACTGATTTTGTTTCATAAAAGTATTGGTCTCCCACCATTATATAGTTTTGATGAATCCAAACATCCACTGATGGTGGAGCCATGACAGGGATAACATGAATGTTTCTTCTGAGTTACATCTGCAATGAGAAATCACACAAGTTAAAGTTACTGAAACCTGAAAACTCCTTATTTTTGTAGACACTTTTGAAACAGTATAATGCATAAACCCTGAAAGGATCCTAATTAAGAATTGTTTGCAAAATGGGCAATTTTCTTAAAAACCTTGCATGTAATCTCTGTGCATAATATTATTATTCATGCTTTTAGCTTTGCATCCTACTTAGAAAATCTATTTCAAGATGAACTTTGATCAGTAGACTAATTTTCTCTCTTAAAAGTGTAAAATGATGTAATCTGTTTAAAATCAAGAGTTTACTGAAATCAGTCACTTACCATTTATCAACATGAGGAATTGGTGTCATGGTATCATGAGAAATAACTTACACTGAACAAAATTTTTCTGAAGTGAGTAATGGTCTGGAGACAACAAACTCTTAAGGCACCTTCAGAGTCCTTATTTATCATGAAGGGATGGATTGTGTTGGTGCAAAAAGCATGTCACTGTTATCATAACTCCAGACAGGATTCAAGAACAGTACTTAACTCTGAAAACGTAGAACAACCAGTTTCGAAACAAAGCTCAAGGGAAAAAAAAAAGTGAACATGATAAAGGAAAAAGGGGAACAAAATAATTTAACAAAAAAAAGATTATTATTACTGCTATAATATTTAAGACTATGAGCTCATCCTGTTGAATTCAAGGGGAACTTTGGTGTGGTTTGGGATAAATTCAGCTTCTTTCAATTCTCCACATTTATCCAGACTCCCCCAAACCCTCCTTTTTTCACAAATCCATTAGCAATTATTTCTATTTAGATAAAAATGGTGCAGTATCTCTATAGCATAGAAGGAAAAGCATACTATTTATAATTTAAGTTTGGCATTTGAAAGCCTAAATTAACTAACCAAAATATTAACAGAGAAGAACTGGAAAGGAACACTTTGTTGAACCTCACTGCTAAGAACTTGTCCTTGAGCATGGACACTAGTGTAGACACATGTACAAACCACATTTCACCAGATGCTACTCTGAAATGCAATGTGACAGAGTGACACCACTTCAGCTCAAGGATGGTGACTTATCAGTGATGTCAGTCTGATACAGTGTGAGGAAATCTAAAGCTACAGTCTTCATTCATACAAATATGGACCAAAAGAAGAAAAAATTCAACCTGAATGTCAAGATTAAGAACTCTTTTCAGTGGTCAATCTGAGGTACATAAAGAGCATTCCCTGGAGCAGACAATACTTGCCTCGATTGGATGTGTCTCTTAACTTATATATAACTTAACATATATATATAACTGAACATATATATAACTGAACATATATATAACTGAATGTATATAACTGTCTTTTAACTAGTATATAACCTATATATGAATAAATGAAAGGAAAAAAGCCAAATCTGAAAGTGGATTTCAAATAAAGATATTAAAAAAAAAAACCAAACAACCCAACAGAACAAGCACTTAACAATCTTGAACTAACTGAGCCTTTATAGTTGTAATTCATCCACAGAAACCTCACATGCCTATTTTTCTGTAAACTAACTTCATCAAGATTTGCCAGATGTTGCAGGGTTTTTTTTCTGATAAGAGATTTTCTGTTTATTCCCATGAATGATGTAGATAGCATTGGTAACAAAAAGATGGGTTTCTACTGAGCAGCGTGTGTGACTGAAATTCTAGAGGATTTTTTTCTGCTCATAGCCCAAGCACTAAAGAATATCTTTAATTAAATTTTATACAACATCTGGGCATCAAATGATATACTCCCTTGAAGAAGATAAATAACAAGAAAATATATAACTTGCATAAATTTAGTTTGTAAGCTTATATGGTAAATATATCTTTATAACGTATTATATCTATTATCAATAATTTTTGCATACAAGTTATTTTAATTTAGCATCAACCTGAAGTGTCTTTATACCATGTCTTTGAAACAATAATAACAAAAAAGTATAAAATACAAAGGCTTTTAGACTATTATTAGATTAATGGAGTTCAAATACAGACTTGCTGTATAAATTATTTCTTCCATAATTATTACACCTTGTAACCTCTGCTCTGTTTTGATAGAAATTAAAATGTAAATATTTATCTTTCAATAAGATCTATTATCCATTTGTGTTACAGATAAGCTGCTCATAAAATTCAAGTGCTTTATTTTCAAATATTGATACCACAAAGCAAAAAGGAAATTAAATTAATACCTGTGAAATGCTTTGGGAAACAATTAAAGGACTTACAAATGTAAACAAACATATTCCAAGACTAGCCCACTGAGGAACATCGAATAAAAAAAGACATCAGATAGCACAGGATGTAACCAGAGGATCCTGTTGAGCCTTTTTGTCTTTAAGGAAATTAAGGTTAAACACTTTCTAAGCATGTGTGACACAAGAAAAATACAAATACTCCATTTTCTTTAACAAGCTCCATGTCTGTTATTAACCTTGCATATACAGAGAGACAATACTCTCTGTCTTCCCACAGGAGTACATCCATCTTAACATCTCTTAAAGCAATAATGATGCTTGAATACGTTTGTCTAAAATAGATAGATATAATCAAGTAGTATCTTAATGCATTCAGTAACTGCTCAGTGTTGTCTTCCTTTCTGGATTAAGTATTCTAAGATATCTCACTACGAGGATTCCATTTTTTACTGATTGATAGATAGTTATCTTTGTGTTTGATATAGAAAAATAGAAAAGAAGGAGAAAGATACTCCACCTTCTTTCTCTCTATTCCTGTGTTGATTTTTCATATTTTCATTACTCAAAAGCAATGTTGAGAGTATTTTACATTCTTATCAAAACAATGTACAACACATGAAAATGAATAATGTTAAAGCAGAAGAAAAAAACCCCTCTGTTTAAAAACAAAACTGTGGTGGAAAAAGGTAATAGGAATGAAGGAGAATCCAAAAACACTTGCCTTCAGGTTTTTTATACTGTCTGAGCTTTACAGAGCAAAAGACAAGACAGGGGAAAACAAAATGTGGAGTGAAAAAAAAAGAAAAATGTATCGAAGACACAAATTCTACCACCTATAACTAATTACCAAGAATTCAGAAAACTTAGACTAAAATTCAATTTATTTCATGATGTAGTAGCCTTCAACTGAATGGACCAAAGCTTGAAAGCTGAAGTTCAGAACATGAGTAGTAAGTGTAAGACGAGGGAGCATGTAGGCAAATTCTTTTAGTTTTCAAAGTGGAAGAGACCAGATTTTCCCCCTCCGTCTGATTTGCATTAAGTCATGCCTTTTTAATACTCCACCTAGCATTAGTCAACCATTTATCCATGTCTTTACTTGATTTTCTTTAAGAAAAATGTGCTGTGCAAATCAATGAGGCTGAAGCTAAATATGTCATCAACTATCACTTTAATCTACATAAATAATAGAAGATATGTAAAATAACTCAAAAGTGACATCTACAACAACACAAAGGCTTATGGATGACATTTCAGGCAGCTCAGAATTCCTCCATTTGGGAATTTTAAGCAACTGTTGCATTATATTAGTATAAGTTGTTCTTCTGCTGCAGCGAAGTGTTTGTCGCTTTTCACCATGCACCTTTAGCATTAAGTTAGTTATGATCCAAAGAATAAACCTGCAAAAAAACCCCACAATTCTTAACATTCAAGCCATGTGGGGAAAAACAAAAGGCAAATATAAAGTATTCAAGGCATGTTCAGTAAAAGATAGTAGTAATGAGTTTCTTCTGTAAGTAAAATTTAACTCCACTTTTGAGTCATACAGTGCTCTCCTATGCCAAGAAATCTTAATGTGCTCAGAAAAAATATTTCAAAGATTTCATAACAGAGCTGTATGAAGCAATGACAGTTGAAAGTGGAGGGAAACTTCTGTATGTTCAGTTCAAAGTAAATGGAAAAGCTAAAACACCCTAACTATCTTAGTAGTCAAGAACTCAAGACAATGGTTGCAGTTTAGAAGAATGTTATACGATTTGACAGAAAAAAAAAAAAAAGCTTAATTGTGTAAAAATTTTTTAGCAACTTCTACAACAAAATTTTTTTTGACTTGTTCTGTGTAGTTCAGCTTTTCAAATCTGAGTCATAAGCCAAACACTAATTGGGAAAATCAGGTGAGCAAGGTAATATTTAGCATACTTACTACTCAGTTCTGTCTTCTGATGAGCAAAACCAGTGATACTTTACATTTTCTTTGCAGATAGAAGATGTGGAAACAACAGAATTGTACAAAGAATATGGAAAAAAAAGTATCATTAGTAAAGATCAATAAATGAGAAAAAATATAAAGCAGAGATATCAGAATCAAACCATACCTCTTGGAGCCCTGGTCCAAAAGGAGATGTGCACACACTTTATCAGAACAAGTAATTCTCTTCAAGAGGATAGACTTGTTTCTGCAAGATCACATTACATGAAACATTATATGAATGTATTCAAAGTGAATCTGAACAAATAATTTCTTTGAGTGAGTCAATACATACCATAGATTAACTGAAAGCAGAGGGACAACTAATGACTTGAGTACACTGAGATGAATTGCTAGAGCTGAATTTTCAAAAAAGTGTATCTATTGCCTGCTTAGAACTAGGTAGACAACTGCCTAGGTAAATTTTCAAAGACATTTTTTATCTGTATCCGGACATACTTAACATGAATAAAGCTCTGTCCAATATTCAGCTGTGTATCTCACACTTTCTGAGCTATATTGATGTTGTAGGAAGAGCTATGTTTTATAAGCAGCTTCGTGATTGGTACTCTGAAATCTTTGAGGATGAATCAGTGGGTACTTAGAAAAATTATTTTCCTTTTTTGGGACAGTTTTTAAAATATGTTATTTGAAATACTACTTGTCAAATCTCTGCTGAGAAGTGAATAAATCTTTGTCATTTTATGAGCTAATAAATTCTGACACAATGTTAATTATACCTGAACAAATGCTGATGGTATGAAAATAGTATGTTTTCTTTAAGATATGCAAAATTATATCTAACTTCCTTTATGGGCCAAAATAAGACTTCTAAGGACAAGAAACTCTTAAAGATTTTGTATCACTTGTGTCACATTCCTTAAAGTCTCCTATTCATGTTACACACAGGGAAACAAAAGGACTTTGGAAAACAAATGGACTTTGGAAAACAAACAAACAAAACCAAAAACGTCCTGAAAATACTTTGAACATATCTTACATTGTTAAATCAAAGATTGCATAGTTGGAAACCAAGCATACTTATATTGAAAAGCTTTTTGTTGAGACTAAGATAATGACTAGACCTCTCATATTTTTAGAAAAACATTTCTGAGTCACTGCCACACCTTTCCTACTGTTACATCTTTCACAGTTGCAGTATACAATTTACCAACAGATCAGATGTATAGTCCATACTGACAAGCACTTGTGTGATGGAAAACAGTGTGCCACCATTGAACATCTACAACAACAAGAATGTCATTAGAGTAAGGAATAAATGCTAAGAGAAGAAAAATTTACATTATAGTTCCCTTCTTACAAGTAGGGCTCTATTCTAATCATCTGTAGACAGCACTCAAAAAAGGAAAGACTTGGTCTCAACAGC
>WUAM01000370.1:2401946-2461802 GCA_024336885.1 Actenoides hombroni | reverse complement strand
AATACAGAACTTTTGCCATCAGCAGGATTCTTGATATTTTCTTGTAACCAAAAAAGTCAACCACTACAGCTGTGCAGTTTAATAAAGATGATGTTAAAAGATGTCTACATTATAGACATAGAAATGACCTGAGCTGGAAGTAGAAAAGTTTCTTTATTCTCTCCAAATAAAATCCGTAACAAGAAAAAGGCCCCAGTAAGCATCAAGTAAAAAGTTAGAATCTGAAACTACAAAAATTAATCTAAAAGTAAAGGCATGAAAAGGTTCAGAATCTCTGTAAAATATAGCTGGCAACTAAGGTCCAAGCCAGGAATGATTTAATGGAATTCTGCTGTATGTGTTTTTTCAAAAGTCAAATGACATACTCAGAATGATCCCTCCTGGCTTTAAAATCTATGCCTCTCCAAATACGTAATTGATGATTGTGCAATCACATGTCTGTGGGGAATATTTCTTCCTACTTTGTTAAATAGATAAGTTTATATTTGATCCCACAACATGAGTATTGATGTCTGTTATACATTTTCAGCTTAGCTAATGCAATTATGCATACTATAATTAATCATATGTATCCAATTGTTTTCTTCTTATTAGGCAATTATCCACAGTATCTTCTGACAAACAGTTTCACTGGCTAATTATTTGTTTTACAAAGAGTAAATTTAATGTATTTTCATTTCATTTGTATTCCATTGTAATACAACATAGGTAACATGAAGCACATGTAAATAGTTCTGCAAAGTCTAGAAATTATCTAATCTAGAAAAACTCTATACATTTAATCATCTATCAAATATGTAAATTCCATAATTAACTAAAAAAGAGGTTGTAAAAGAGGTTTTTTTTTACTAGAGAATCTAGCAGTCTCTGAGGAAGCAATGTTCTCATCACAGTGTACTTATATACCAACACATATATACAAAATATATGTATATAGAGATATACTTAGCATATATATGCATATATAATACCTATAATATCTATATATATACAACTGAACTGCTTTGCAGACACCATCTTTCTGCTTTCAAATGGCTCATGTGAAATTACAGTGTCTAACAGTGCCAGCTCAATTATTAATGTGTGACTTGAATAATCTGCCCCTGGCCTACCAAAAACTGGCAGTAAATGTTAACATTTTAGAATAACATTATATATAGATATAAGCAAATATTCAAGTATATGAATATAACCTAGGAACTCTTACCTACATCCTATGCATGATAATAATAATAAAAAAAACCCCAAGTAGGAAACAAAAATGAAACATCATTTACCAGAAATCTCATCTTGCGGTAATAGAACATGGCCAATCAGATGGATCAGGGGGAAAAAAAAAAAAAAAAAAGAGAGAGAGAGAAAAAAAGAAAAATTCAGAACATGTTAGAACTGGGTTTTACTTAAACATCTCAGTTTATCAGGGTCATAGCTCAAAACAGCTAATCGGTTTAATGAAACTTATAGTGAACCTGCAAATGTGCGCTGTGTCAAGGGTTAGGGTTGAGCCAACCACTACACAAATGACAGATTGCTCCCTATTAACCCCTCTCCCTTCCCAAAGGGGATGAGAAAGGGAGTAACAGAGAGAGACTTATAGATTGGAAAAGAAAGCTAAAAAGAGCTTAAACCTTCATTCTCATTCTTACAGAATCCTTACTATGATACTTAAGTAGTGTGAACTGATTTAAAATTTACTTTAAATGCAGGATATTACCTTCCAAAGGCTACCAGAAACTACCAACTGGTTATAAAGAATGGAAAGGAGAATTCAAACATGACTTTGGAAAAGAAAATTCTTATTTGATTACCAAAATTATGTCCCAAACAGTAGCTTCAAGCATTACTTCACCTGTGGGAAATACATCAAACATTGCTTTGAAGACAATTAGTTTTGTGACAAAAGCAGTTTGTATGGGTGTTACATAATATAATTTTTATGCCTGTGCTGGAGCATCTGCTTATCCTTTAAAGTATGCTATTCAAAGGACTTTTACTTATTTTTGTTCTCTTTAAACCAAGCACTTCACTTGACTAACTTTGGGTGATGCTTTGTTGTATTGCATACAATAGTACTCATAGACCTTGTAGGAAGTGTAATATGATAGATGTTTTATTTTATCTAATGTGAATAGATTTAATAGTTGAGGAGAGATTCAATAATTATAATTGCAAATGAGCACTGTCACAGGTTACCCAGAGAGGCTGTAGAGTCTCTGTCCTTGGAGATATTCAAACTCTGACAGGACATGGCCCTGAGCATCCTGCTCTGGTGACTATAGTCTGAGCAAAGGGGCTGGAAATCTCCATAAGTGCCTTCCCACTTAAGCCTTTCTTCGATGCTGTGAGCTCTTACACAGCTTGTGTGCCAAAAGCCCAAAGTCTCCCTGGTGCAGCAGGTGCAGTGGTCATCTTCTGTGCAGTGGTCATCTTCTATGCAGCTTTTACAAACAGGATTGAGAACTGTCCAAAACTGTCAGCTAGAGAAAAGTGATAGGAAGAGAGAGAACAACGAGAGATAGGGACAGCACTCATGTGTAGCTTTTACAGCTGAAATCCTCAGTACAACATAAATTCAAAACACTCATATTCTTTAAAAGCACACTGACTTACACTCTGGATGCTCTGCACATTATACAAGGAACTTTTGCTCGACATCCAGGCACCTAACTTGATGGCATGAATACTCCCCTGAGAATTAAAACAGGGATTCTCATCTTTCTGGAGACTGTGCTTTCATTCAGATAAAACAAATTCATTCTTTACAGCTGAAGAAGTTACCCCTGTGCACCCGCTTCTGTTAAGAGAAGAGCTGAATGAGAAAATACAGCAGTAAATTATCCATGAAAAGAAACAGAGTGAGCCTCTTGCCCTTCAGGCCACCCTAACACCAACATTAAGCAGCTGCTGGGTGAGATAAACAGCAGCATTTCCCAGAGATTTAAAGACCAAGTACATAAAGCTGGAGACACAGCTATACGATTCGTAAATAATTATCACATAATAGTTCAAAGACCTCAGTGAAAATTAAAGGCCTATTTATGCATATAAACTTGTACAGATATACATCTTCTGCTTCAAAGAGTCCAGTTTCTGAAAAGTATTGCACCAATGACAGATTTCAGATTTGAAATATATTCTTTCTCCTCTTGTCATTTCTCAGACTCTGTCTGGGGTAAGCTGGCACATCTCTGAAAAAGAAAGAAAAGTACAACTATAAACCAAGCACCCTGGTGAAAGATCACATTGTCAAGAAAGTAGTTTTCCCCTTTGCTGATGTCTTGGATGGCTTCGTGTACAGTATAAAATGTCTTCTGCTGGATTCATTTGAATTACAATGAACAAAGAGAAGAGGAGAAGGAAAGATTTTTCCTGCTCCGATGGGTTTAGCTGACTCTAAGATTGACAGTGTTGGAGATGGACAGGGAAATTCAAAATATGTCAGTAATAAGTGGCTAATGTTTTCTTAGAGGCTTTTTTGTAAGGATTGTATGCTCACATTAAAACACAGATGTGTGCACATAGTTGTGCATGTATCCAAACAGCTAACGTTGCAGCTCTGTAATTCTGAGAAATCATCAGAATGTAATGGAATTCGTCCAGACTACTGGGTTTGCTTAATTGTATAAGGTTTGCCCAATAAACCATGAGATTTGCTGTACTGGACAACTCTGTAGATAAATCATTTTTGAGTATGTGTAAAATCATTGGCTTCAAGAGAGCACGTGGCTCACAGAATTGTAGGGTCAGAGGACATCTGAGATTAAGCAGTCTGCCCTTTGCACTGCCTTCCATCACACCTCTGGAGCAAGTACTACTGGATCATTCCTCAGACATTTCTCTAACCCGTTCTCGAAAACCTCCACTTATGAGGAATACACCACTGAGATACACAGCTCTATGAGGCTGGATGGGATCCACCGAAGGGTACTGAGAGAGCTGGTGGAAGTGCTCACCAAGCCACTTTCAACCTTTTATCAGCAGTCCTGGCTAAATGGGTAAGTCCCAGTTGGCTGAAGGTTAACAGATGTGGCACCCATCTACAAGAAATTCCAGAAGGATATAGGGGAGTACGGGCCTGTTAGTTTGATCTTGGTGCCAGGGCAAGTTATGGAACAGATCATCTTGAGCGCCATCATGTGTCATGTACAGGACAACCAGGTAGTCAGGCCCAGTCAGCCTCAGGGGAGATCTTATCTCTCTCTACAACTACCTGAAAGGAGGTTATAGAAAGGTAGGGGTCAGTCTGTTCTCCCAAGTAACAAGTGGTAGGATAAGAAGAAATAGCTTGAAGTTGCAACAGGGGAGGTTTAGGTTGAATATTAAGAAAATACTCTTCATAAAAAGGGTTGTCAAGCACTGGAACAGGCTGCCGAGAGAAGTGGTGGATTCACCATCCATGGAGGGATTTAAAAGATGTGTACATGTGGTGCTGAAGGACATGGTTTAGTGCTGACCTGGCAGTGCTAACAGTAGAACTTGATCTTAAAGATCTGTTCCAACCAAAACAGTTCTATGATTCTATGATCCACAATTTCCCTACAATATCCACATACTTCTTCTTACACCCAGACTACATTTAATGCCAATGAACTCTAGCTCCATCTATGAGTGGTATAATGACTTCCCAAGTTTGAATATGACATCCTCTTAACCCAAGAAGAATAAAACAGGAAATCCAAACATTAAAAAAAAATCAAAAAAGATCTTGTTAAACTGTGGAGTTTCCCTTGTTTAACAGGAATAAAAGGTATACATAATGCAGCTCTATGATGCAGAAGCAGCAGTAACATGCACAGATATGTCAGCTGTTCTAGGAGCAATAATTTGGTGAATGTGAAAAATTAAGAAATTCCTTCTAAGGATGTAAAAGGGTAGAGGCAAATGAGGCCATTTTGCTTAGAGAAATGAAGACAGAACATAATCTTCACTTTAGTGCCTTCAGTTAGAATTCAGGTGTCATTTCTATTCATATTGACAGAAAAGATTCTCACAGCAGGTAGGTGTCATAGTATTGTTACAAGGGTGTGGCTTGGATCTTAATTACCAGGTGTCTCAAAATGGAAGAGACAGACATTAGATAGCAACACAAAATGAGATTTTCTTGGCTCACTTTGTTCCTTTTGTGCTTCTACAGTAATCCAAAGGTTGCTTCAGAAAACTTCCCAACAGAAAAGGCTCCTCAAATGGCATGAAACCATCAGAGGATAGTCATAACTCTTTTTTTTTTTTTTTTTTTTCTGAAAAGGAAAATTCCTTAGCATATTCTATGATCCATTTTTTGCAGTAAATAAGGAAAAGCAGCTTTTCATCACATTTGTTGACACAGATCAATGACGGTCTACTGCTTTACTACTTCAAGAAAGTAAGTACATAGTACAGTTCTCCTGGCCACGAGAGAAAGAAAAGATCCAGAGCATATTCATTGACTGTGCCAGCTCATTCTTATTTCAGTGACCTTTCAGCACAAGAAATTAATTATTTTAAATGTATTAATTCTTTAAGGTGAATTGAAAAATTAAGGTTAGTCCTTTATAATGAAAGTGAGCGTAAAATTTTCTAATCAACCTATATTTGACTGACTATTTCAGTTTTAAGGATATTTGCATTAAAGCTTTGGGGCTCATATTTTATCTGACAAGATGAATAAATACAATTCAAAAGGTTTCAATAGATCCTTTAAATGTTCATCAGACCAAGACTGTGCTGCAATATTAAGGTACAGAATTTGCAGCTTGTTTTAAATTTAAGTTCAGTGAGCAAGAATATAGGATGCATCACTCATTAACATGCATAGAAACTCCTAGTTTGGTGCTTTCTGCTGAGTATAATTAATTTCACAATTTAATCAGATTACTTTTAATGAAGTTCACGTTTTATAAACTTACCAAGGATAATAACGTGCATGTCTTGGTAGGCACAATTACACCAGAAGGAGGATCCATTATCTATTTTTAACATTTGCATTCCAATTAGCAGGTATACAATTTAGATTTTGATTACTGTATATTAACAAAAATTATAATTATTGGCTAAATAGCAAAATATGCCTCACGACTGAAGTGATATGTCATTGAAATATATCTCTAAGTCTTATCTTCAAAGTTTCTTTTTCCAAATGAACAGCCTAGTTGGTAATCAAAGTGTTATAAAGCAATGAGAATACATTTTTTATCTGCCCTTCATCCGTTTTTTCCTATTACAGAATTAGTGTAATTACTGCAGGTCTGTCTGTGCTTCCTTCTGCTGGGAATGTGATCATCTGTGCCATTGAAAACTTGAGTTTAAAGCCCTGACAAACAGAAATGGGTCTTGCATAGACCTAAGGGACTGGTCCTCACTTGAGCTTAGGCTGCATTAAGGCACTCAGTGAAGGTATGGGACTTGAAAGGGGAGGGAGACCTTCAATGTGCTCACATATTTCAGGCCTTTCACTTTGCTGGAGTGGATTGACTGAAGAAAAATTAAGTCAGCTGAAAGCATTGGACCTGTGCAATTTTTGTGTGAATAAATATTTCCTGCCAAACAATAAGCTTTGATACTTTATCTTTTATTGCATATAAAGGAGATAAAATTATAATAGCCATTTCCCTGAGCACACAGCTACAACATTGATTTGCTTGTTTTCTACTGAAAAATTGTTAAAATTTATTGTGTAGAGATACTTCCTGTGAAGAAATGGACTACATAAACCAGTAGTTTTTTCCAGTGTATGATTTGTACTGAAAGTATTAGTAACATAAAAGCTTAGAAGAAGGAGGTTGAGGAGTACTTTGTGGTTTTCTGAAGAGAGCTGACAGCACCATGATACAGAGTTCCATCTTATCTTTCCATCAGACCCTAACTGATATGTCCTTGCTTGTTACTTGTTTATGTACGCGAGTGCAACAAATGAGGTGATGAACAGAGAGGAAAGTATGAACCTTGTCGAAAACATCTTACAGTTCTGAAGAGAAAGATTAATATATATTCCTAATATTAATTTTCCATTAAAGTTACTACTTTAGTTGCCAAAAAAATAGTTATGTTACTATTAAGATTACTATTAACATATCTATGTTACTATTACTATCTGTGTTCACTATTAAGATCATACTCTGTTAATTCAGGGGGTGCAACTTGCAGAGCAATACAGCAAATGCTTACACACTATTTAAGAAATGAAAATAAAATAAATAATTCTACCCTCATTTTCCAACTGTAAATATTCAAAGCACCTTACAAATGTTGTCAAGATGACAATATACTGTTCAGACAGTGAAACAGTATTGTTCCTATTTTACAAGTGATGATGTTCAGAGCACATAAAACCTCACCTCCTCCAAAAGCTGAGACCTAAACAGGTTATTAAAACATTATGTTATAATCAAAGAAATCAAGTTATTTTAAAACAATAAATCTTGTTATTTTAAAATTGAAGGATAGCATAGAAGAAGACACAAGCATAATATCATGTGCTTAAGGGGGATAAGAGAAACCCAACTCCTATAAACTATTTCGCTTAATCTGATCGGCTGAACAGAAAATCTGAAGTCAGTACCTCTTCTGTCAGCACTCCGTGGCTTTTGCTCTGACACATTAGGGAAGCAAAGAAGAGGCAGAATGTTTTTTTAATGTAGATTTAGAGTTCCTTAAACAACTCCAGGAAAAGTGAACATTCCACTGTTGCCTGCCTTCTGAAATTTGTCATCATTCCATAAGGGGATTTTTATTCCATTTGTTTCTGCAACCATGTTCTGCTCATAGAAGGTTTTGTGCTTTGACAAGGAACATTGTAAAAATTTCATGCTACACTGAAATCAGATCTTGCTTCTAATTTTCCCCCTTCACTTCGCTTTATCATGGTTCTTTTTAAACTGAGTAATTGCATTACTTAATTTACAAAAAAAAAATCATTCAAGCAAACAAACAAAAAAACCCAAAACCAAAGCATACTTTTTACAAAGCCCTTCATCTCTTTTATATAGACAACATTGTATTACATTACTGTTCTCAAAGCAAGTGCAGTTTTAGTTTACTTGTAAGCTTGCTTGACCTTTCCTACTAAAATTTATCTCTTTTCGGTCTGCATTTTAAAGCACAGCAAGCAGTGCTACTGATTAGTAGGTACATGTATAACATACACAAAATGCATAAAAATTGATAACATATTTTATAAAATATTCATATATATTGTGAAATGATTGTGTGTATATGTCTCTATATTGAATAACTATATTTATGATAATAGATTAGGTCTCAAAGTTTGTTCTGTTTTTTATGTCTTTATATATTTTATATCATGAAATTCATCATTATTCCCATGGCCTGTTTGGGTCACTGATATGCAGGTTTTGCTCTTTCCTTTCAAGTAAGGAAGATAATTTTGTCAGTAATGTACTTTATAACTGATGAAATCTCAAACAGTATTTATTTTATTATTCAATCTCAGCCTCTTGAAATTATTTTTTTAAATTTATTCAAGGCACTCAATCCTCATTGATGAATTATTCATTTCCTCCATTAGTATTTGAAATACTAATTTTTTTTTTCTACTGTATAATTCAAAGGCCAACTGGTCTAAATGGATTCAATCTGCTTGTAAACTGAGACCAGGTTTACTACAGTACAGTCTAGAGGAAATGTTTGTTTCATATTTATTATTCATTACAGCAAATCAGACAAGACTGAAAATTATATTACCATTTAAAAAAGATAAAATCCATAATTTTAAAACATGAAACTTTCAGATTAATTTTTACCTTTATCTTTTGTTTCATTTTTCTTCCCTCGGTCCTCTTTAATTTTTTATTCTTTTTCAATGCCATATTTTCAAGAGGGACATAGTAAGAGAAATTAAAAATAAATATTGAAACTTTGAAAAAAGAGATAAATTGTCTCATTTTTGTTAAACATCAGTTTTGTCGGGTGAAGGAGGTTCATTGTTTATCAGCTTTTCTGTACAAAACTCTTTGCTTGGTTCCATAAAAACAGAGCATTATTTTAAAACCATCTTAATAAAACTACCAATATCTCTGTTTGTCTTGGGCCTTGAGGAAAAAATGGCTGTGCGAATTCTCAGATGGAGAGACTTTTGAGAGATCTCAAAGGTATTGCTTTTGTACACCTCACTGACAGGCACAGAAGAACCTTTATAAGGAACATGGGCATAGCACCTCTGATGTAAGTGTATAACAGTTGATCACTAATGTAAGGGAGGATACGTGAAATTTTCATTAAAGCAATATGAGTAACCTTATACTGAATTACTGTGCTAGTGGGAACTATTTGCATACAAGGCAACAAGCTGCTTCTTGAATTAATATTCCTTATGAGACCCTGGTGAGGTAAGACTGTGGTTTTCAATGTAAAATTGTTTGATAACCCTGTGCTTGGTGACACTAACATGCAGATGATGTCAAATCAAGGGTAATGAAGAGCATAAGCATTTCAGAGTATACTGTGGCATGTCTAACTGGTGAACAGAAATGCTCTTGTACAGCAGATGTCTGTGGGGATAAAAGAATGTATTTACATACATTTACACATATATTAAAGGACAATCTGTTTCCACATGCTGAGATACCTAGTTTGTGTCTTTTTACATGTTCTTGATAAGCCAGAAAGGTTTTGAGTAAAACCATCAAGGGTACACTTGTTTGTACTGTTTTCTAGACACAGAAAAAAAAAATAATTGTATTTTTTAAGTGTAACACATTGGGGTTTTTTCTATAATCATTGTAATAGCATTCAGTTGCCCATTTGAAATGATAAATTTCAATAAAGAAATATTTAATAGGCCTTTCTTTATTAAGAATCTGTATTCATGCAGTACAGACCAATATATAATACAGACCAAATACAAATATCATGGTAATACCAATGGAAATAATAAAACAGAACTAGGGTAAATGTCAAGGCCAGGACTATCACATAGGCCAGCTTTCATTCAACATTACAGTAAAGTTTAGATACTTTTCTTAGTAGATCAGTAGATCACTACAAGAGTTGTCAATATGTGGGAGTGCCAGGATGAAGCAGCAGCAGTTTTCCTGACATTAACTTTGAAAGTAGGTAAAAAAAAACAAAAAACAGTTTTGGATTTGGTTTTTTTGAGGGACTAAATTCCTACATGTCACATACAATCTCCACAGGACAGAGAGAAGAATAGGCAGATTATTAATCTCTAGAATAAAATTGTTCTTTAGCAGAAGAACTTTGAAAACATTCACATCATTAGAAAGAAAACAAGCCAACAAAAAGCCCCAATGCCTTTTGTTCAATATTTCTAAACAACTTGGTACAGTTGAGCGCTCAGGGACCATAGTGTTGCAGAAGCAAGTTTCCTTAAAGCGCTTAAATGATCTTGGCATTTCTTAACATTTATTTCATTGGAAGGCATATTTTGCCTCCTGACTTATTCCATGACACCTACCCACAGTTGAACCCCACTCTGTAAAAAATGCCAGAGAAGTTCCTTGCATGAGCAACCAGTGAATAGTTAAACAACAGCCCAGGAGTTGAAAGCAGAACAAGGAAGATCAGGTGTATAAAGAGTAAGATCTCTATTGAAATCGATGCTTAAAACCGATTCTTATGAAGGGCTGTGTGAATGATCAATCATATTCTACTGGATAATGTCACACAATATTGTTAAACATGTAACTTGCAAATCCTTGTAGTTGTATGGACAATAATTAGGAGATAATTTCATCTGCATTGTCATCTGTCACATAATGGTATGTATATATTTTTTGTAGCTATGCAGTATCACAGAATCATAGAATCATAAAATCATAGAATCTTAGAATGGCTTGAGTTGGAAGGGACCTTAAAAATCACCTAGTTCCAACTCGCCTGCCATGGGCAGGGATACCTCCCATTAGATCAGGTTGCTCAGGGCCTTATCCAGCCTGGTCTTAAACACTTCAAGGGATGAGGCATCCACAACTTCCCTGGGCAACATCTTTCAGTGTTTCACCAGCCTAATGGTAAAGAGCTTATTCCTATGTCTAACCTAAATCTACCCTGCTCTAGTTTAAAACTGCTGTCCTTTGTCCTATCACCACATGCCCTTACAAAAAGTCCCTCCACAGCTTTCCTGTAGGCCCCCTTCAGGTACTGGAAGGCCACTATAAGGTCTACCCAGAGCCTTCTTTTCTCCAGACTGAATAGAGCCAACTCACTCAAACTATTCTTGTAGGAGAGGTGTTCTAGCCCTCTGATCATCTTTGTGGCCTTCCTCTGGACCCTCTCCAATAAATCCATGTCATTCTTGTGTTGAGGGGTCCAGAGCTTGATGCAGCACTCCAGTTGGCGTCTCACAAGAGTAGAGTAGAGGGGCAGCATCACCTCCCCTGTCCTGCTGGGTCCTCATCATTTGATGCAGCCCAGGATAAGCTTGGTATCGTTATGATCAGTAATGGTGGATATTACATTTCTTATATATTTCTTCAGAAACACCCAAAGACAAAGTATGTGGTATCCAGCTTCCTGCTGTAAGCAGAAGAAAGTAAAAAGGGGGAAAAGTTAACGATTTTGCTAATGTTTTATATCAGCCATAAATGCAGTACTCTATTCACCTGTCAGTTCAGCTCCAAAAGCTCATAGGTTAGTGGAGATGAGACAGTATTTGGGGCATTAAAATCAGCAAGAACAGAAATATGAGACACTGTTCTTCTTTCTCTTTATGTCCCTTACTGGAATTAAATCCAGAGGAAAACAATCAACAGAAAATTATAGAGCTCTGAAATATGCTGGTACACCCTGTTTTGCCTTAGAGGATTCTCTAATAATGAAATAAATGATGTGGGGGGATTTATTACTTTTCTTACAAAGATATAGGTCCAATAGATGATGATCTAAGAAAAACTTTGCTACTTACATATTACCCTCTATACATCAGACAGCATGTTATTTCAGAATATACCAAAGATATATCACTAACTGAACAAGGACTTGCATTTTATTGGAAGACAGAAGGTGACAATACCACACCAGGTAAGTGATGGGAGCACATTGCCTGTCTGATGCCTGCCAGCCTTGTAACCTTCCTCCCATGTGTTCAGCTCTCTGATCCACAGCTGAGCTTTGACCTGACACAGCTGCTTAAACTCCACTCAAATATTTTCCACAACTACCATGTTTCGAAGGAAGCTGAGAGGAAATATATAGACAGGAACCAAGCAAGTTAAGAAAGGTAAAAATGCAGGCAGAGAGAGCTTAACACTGTTGAGGCAAGATTGTCAGAGGCTCATCAGCAGAGCTACATCTAAGCATGGGGAACTGCATCACTCCCTACAGTAGCATATGTCCCACTTTCACAGTCTCTTTGTGTGCAGTAAATGTTGCCTCAGCAAAGTGTCCAAAATAGAGAGATCTACAGGGTTTCACCTGTTCACATATTTTTCAAGGGAAAGAATGAGTTCATATAATATCTAACATTTTGATACAATGAAGACAGGATGATAGTCCATCCTAACTGCCACCATTTCCTTTTGGATTATTCACCCCAAAATGGTCCACATCATATTTCTCCTGTGTCTGACCACATTTCTTTTCGTCTTTGAAAACAGACTGGCAATGGCTGCCCGGAGTGAAAGATTTTTTACACTAAATGTTGCTGATCCCACTTGCTGCCGCTGCACAAGTTTTCCATGCAAGTGCTGCTGAGTGCTGTTTAAGACCTTCCAGTGTGGTCCAGTAGCTTCATTAAGGTAATTGAAATCAGAATTTATTTATTGCTACCCAAATAGATTTCATATAGCATATAGATAAATAATAGTTTTGGAGAAAGTTGTTCTCTGGCAAATCAATTGAACTGTTCAACACAAAGTTGTCTGATGTTTTAACAGTAAAACACTGGCCCATTGCTGTTCAGACTGTACATAACTGTATTAATTTTGGATATTCAAACCATTCCAGGTTGATTTTTATCATCTTCCTTTACCAATCGTTACATATGAAGGTTAGAAATTGAGCACATCAGCACTTTTCACTCATCAAGATTTTTTTGTAAATCTCAGTAAACCGAAATGGTTATCAAGCTATTGCACTGAAATTGTTACATTGAGAATATTTCTTTTAAAAAGCATTCTAACCCACTATAGCTCACCTTGATTTCTGATAAATAGCTAGATATGGTCAAAAAAAAGCTTTTTTTTTTTCTCAAAGGAAATTTTTCTGACATTTTTTCTGCTCTTAAGTCTTACTTTCAGTTTCTTCTTCTTAAGTCTTACAACCTAAAAATAAATTTTTGTCTACTTCTTAATGAGAACCATGAAAAGGCCAAAAATTGTATTTGTTTCCAGGGTACCAGACAATACCCTTCATCCCACCAGAATCTGAAGACAAGATATGGCAGAGAATTTAAAGGCTGCATTGTGCTCTCTGAGACTGTTGTGAAATGCCTGCAGGAATGAATGCCTCTGTGAGTCAAGACAATCATTACAATCATTGTGAAGATGATGCTTACAGCTTTTTTTCCTTATTGAGAAAGCTCTGACCTGTGTTGCTCTAGAAACATAATAGGAGACAGCCAGTATTGTGTAGCCCTGTCAGAGAATCTACATCACTTTCATAGATGTAAGACCCAAAAAAGTACAAAAAGATGCTACAAGCTTCTTCAGCATGCTGCACTTGGATGAAATATCTGCAAGATTTCCTGCTGCTCATTCAGATAGCAAATCATTTGAAGTGGGAATGGAGTGGAATTTAGACATCCAAATATAAGTCAGTTACTTTGAAAAACACTCTGCTTTCAACTGCAAGTAACCAAGATCCATCAGTGCCTTGCTGTTTTTCAGAGATATAGCTTAAAATTGCACTGCTGTGTATGCATAAAACAGTCCCTATATTAACTAGACAGACTATCCCCAATTGCAATAGATCCAGAAACAAGACATAGCACTGCCAAAATACTTTTTGGGAACTCAAACCAGTAAGAAAGAATACAGTTAAATTAGATGTATCACAGATTTCTGGTCCACTTATCACTTTCAAAGTTATCTGGAGGAGGTGGGGAGGGTGACATTTGTCTTACTGTGATAGCTTCATGTCTGGAGCACTCCCTGAAGCAGTGTGAGGTCAGTGATGGCTCCCTTCCTGTGAAGATCAGCTCATGCATGCAAGTATGCCTCAGGAGTCAAACATTGACTTCAAAACTGAGGTGCCGTGCCTGACACCATCAATATTATAACATATTATGAAGAAGTGGTAGGGGAAGCAGAGTAAGACTTTAGCTCCTGAGTCAAGTATTTTTCCAAATAAATACTTAGTTTAAAACCAAAGATGTCAGAATACTGAGCTGCAATATAATGCAAAGAAAGGGCCGCTTTGTACTGAAATTCCTCTTTAAATCAGGAAAACACAAGCAGTGTACCTGGATTAAAACACGCCCATGGGATATTATTGGTCACAGAGAACCCCAGAGTAATACCTGGTAAAAGTAATTGAGATAGATCTATTTATTTCAACATCTGATTGCCAATTTCATGTAAGGTTGAAAAGGAGCAAGGAAATATCCCCTAAGACTACTACCATCTTATCAGGGCAGAGTGCTATCAAAACAATGAGTGGCACCTGGAAATCATGCAGATCTTCCATCTAGCACCCCAGGGAAGGGCTCTGGGGACAATGACAGTAATTATTTTTTTGCTATCTTCTGTTCTCATGCTGCAGTCAGACAAGCCTGTTTTATTTTCTTGGGTTGGGGTTTTTTTTCTGTTCATTTTCTCTTTTATTTACAAACTGTAGTGTCAGAATACATCCTGCATAACTGACACTGAAATTATTTGTCCTGAAATTTGAATCAGCAAGTACCAAAATCACTGGGCCAGAACTACTTATATTGTATGTTCTTTGCCCAATAAATAGTAACAGCTGTTCATCTGCAATAAAATAACTTGAGCATTACACTATATAAAATATATCGAACCACATAAAATGTGAGAAATTTTCAGACTTTTATTAGGACAATTACCTACTCATTGCAAAATAAGCATACTCAAGAATGCAGTTTTATTTAGAAGAAATATTTAAATTATTGGGTAATAAGCTTATCAGCCTTTTCCACTTTTATGCTTTTTAGCCTATCTTTGTCTTAAACTCCTTTAATATTAGTTGAATATTCTCCATAATGCATTTCTAATACAGCATTGTCCCAGTTTTACAAATGGGCTACTTGATGCACAGAAACTTTTAAACCAAGATTTGCAAAATTTTCTTCCTAAAATTAGGTTACTACCATGTGGGTTTGAGTAGTTAGTAACCCATTTCAATGCTTCCTGAATACATATAAATTGTTATTCAATTTAATAATAACTTCTGACACTCAGCTGCTGTGAAACTCAGGAGACATTTTCAGTGAAGGAATGTGAATCAGAGAAGAGAAATGAAACACGGTGTTCCTAACATGTACCTAGGTTCCTAATTTAACTGCCACATTAACATTAGCTAAAAAAGGCCTTTGTTTCCCAGATCTCTCCTGAATACTTTATGCATCTCCTGAACAATATTATATTTTTCTCTTCCCTTTTCTTGAACAAGATTATATTTTTCTCTTCCCTTTTCCTTTGCTACCTGATATCCTATTTACAAAGATATGGTCATCATTGTTTACATACAAAAAAAAATGATTTTAAAGTGGTATTAATGTCTAAATTACGGGGTCTTTGCATTTTTATAATTCTTCCTGGCAGATATTTATTTTAAGAGACAAGCATTAAAAATATATATTTATTAGCTGATTTCCAACCATTCTTTTATTTCTGGAAGTCATTTCTCCTGCAAATCAGGGTTACTAACTGTGACACTGCCATATGCTGGTGAAAAAGCCCATGTATATAGCAATATCATGGTAGTGCAGATTTATCTTCAAATAAGAAAAGGAGATTTTGAGCATGGAATATGTAGGAAGTACCCATAATTTTAATTATTCTCCACTTGACAGAGCTCTGAAGCCAAGGAGGCAATGTGTGGCCCAAAAGTGAGTTTTCCTTGTGCCCTGTCTTGGCTGATCCCCTTGTCACTCATGCAGGTATCACACCTGGGACTAGCACTCTTCAACCAGAACTCTGTACAGCACAGCTAGGAGCAACCATCCAGGTGGAAAAAGGCAAGCACAGGGTGATTTAATGTACTCTTCCATTTGCCAGCCTGCTTCTCTTTGCTATTGCCCTGAAACAAAGAACAAGACAAACACTTTGCTTTTTGGTATTTGTAACCTGGGAGATTTGTTAAGACTATGGAGCCTATAAGAAGTAACATTTCTACCCACTCCCAGCTCTCTAAATTAATCTGTCACTGGTCACTAAATCTGCTACTTGCAAACAAGCGCCTGCTCGGAGGTCCCCAGTGGTTACAAACAGAAAAGCAGCAGATTCAAACAAATGTGGCAGATCAGACAAACTCAAACTGGTACTGATTACATCTCAGACCCTTTCTCAGCATGACATCGATACGTTTTGTAGAGGTTATTCATCTGGTGCCATTGTAGCCAAAGACAGTTGTTAAAAATGCTTTCTTTTTGGGACACCGTAAGACTTTGTCCCCTTTCTACTTTTACACAGAGATACATATATGCAATTAAATGCAGCACTTAAAACAGATATGAATAAAAATGTACATTAATTTGTTTCTATTTTGTGTGAAATTTTATTACAGTGATCTTGAAATGTCACAAGGTCTCCTCCAGAACCAGATTAAAAACAGCTTTTGTTGGTTTTGATAGCTACACTTGTTGGTATGTGCTTTTTAGAAGCCGGAAACGTGTTACCAGAGAGGTAAGAAGTTTTACACAACAGATCTATTCAGACTTCTGTGTAGTACTAAAACCAGCTAAATATATCAAAACTATATATGGACTATGTATTACCCCAGCCCATATAGAGAAAGAAGTTAATGTTCTGCAGAAAGAAAAAATGAACTGCCCTGCAGTATAGGAGGGATTCTCTTTAGATGACATCTGCAGCATTCCCTGCTTTCTCCACCATTGTTATCAAATGGCAGGAGCCCCAGAGTGCAATGGTGAGGGACATTCCGCAATTCAGATCTCTTTAGTCCATGGCAGACAGTGACTGTAAATGATAGTGTTAACACCCAAAAGCCCAGTCACAGGAACCTTTCTGATGGACATCTGTGCTCCATTATCCTGATGAACCTGATTTCTATAGGGGGTGCTGCTGAGACCAGGCTGCTGTAGCTCACTCTGCAGCCACTGTCAGCCACTTCTGTAGCCCTCTTCTTGTCTACTTCTCTGCCCTTCCTCCCTTTATTCTCTCCAGACATGAATTTCCTTATTTCTCTTTATCCCACACTGCAGATGCTATGAATGCTTTATTTTCAAATCTAGAAAACCTGAATGATGTTATTTAACAAACCAATCTTCTTGCTACCCATCTGAGATAGGCCAGCATCAACCCTATGTTACGTATATGTTTACAAGATCCATGAAAGGACTTTCCTAATCATAAAAGAATCTGTAGCATGGGAGTAAGATTAATCCTATGTATTGACCTCTCCACTCTTCTTCAGAAGATTCAAAATTTAATTTTTGATGAGAGAATCTAGGAAATTAATCAATAATTAATGAGAAAAATATAATGGAATAAATCTCGGGCTTAGTAAAAAGAAAACTGTTGGGAAGTAGAGAATATAGATGCACTGCATTGAAGGTAAAAAAAAAAAAAGTGGTGAAAAGAAAAGGAAAAGGCAAATTTCAAGTTAAATTTGGCCACTGAAAGTTCCATGTCACAGATTCATTTCTATCTGAGTGATTAAGATGTAATTTCTGAGGGGGAAAAAAAGGCTGTAGCTAGGTATCAGAACAACCTTGTTTCTCTCAAGAATCCCAGCAAATACCACAGCAAATGATTGCAAGATCAAAATCCACACATGACTGTGTCAAACCTTAAAAACAAATTAAAATGTTATTTTCAGAACGCAGGAGGAAGCAATAACACATGGTTCCCCTGCTTATAAGTCAAATGTTTCTCTTACCCACTTTATTCTTTTGCATAAGATCATGTACAAAGCATGCACTTTAACATTAACCACCTTAGAGTGTTCAATAGGATCTCTCCTGCTGATTTTCCACATATGAATCACAGCTTTCCAGAAAAAAATATAGGTATAAGACACAAATCATTATAAATATCATTTTAGGGTTTGTAACTGTGCTTGAAATTGCTGATAGGAAAAAACCAAAACAAACCAAAAACAAACAAAAAAGCAAACAAACAAAAACAATCAAACAAACCCAAAACAAAAAAAGGAAACCAAAATGAAAATAAAACGAAACGAAAGAAAAACAAACAAAAAACCCACAAAACCCCAAATAAACAACAATAAAAAAACCAACAAACCCACCCAAAACTGAACAACAACAAAACCAAAAAACAAACAAACAAACAAACCCCACAAACACACAAAAAAAACAACAAAAAAAACCCCAAACAACCTAAGACAAGGAAAAAACCGAACTAGCCTGCCTTAATGAGGGAACAAAAATCCCAGACTTTAGCACTTCCAACACCTGCAGTTGAGAAACTGCAACACTTCTGTCACACACTGCTGAGGCGGAATGGTGCTTCAGTAAATGAAGTAAATAATTGATTAATACAAGAAACTTATGAGAAGTTTTTTTAACCCCTCCCTGCATTAAGCTACCAAAAGAGAAAGGAAAAATAATAGGGCCGAAGTGGCTTAGGCCAGTTCAACAATGCTGTGTGCTACAGGAGTAATATCCTCCATGCTTCTGCTTTAGTCAATGCACTAACCATATTCTACTTTCTCCCTGTTTTTCATGTTTCATAAACTATTACTCCCCAGTCTTTTGCCATGAGCCAGACAGGAGAAGTGACTCATATGTTCTGGTATTTAAAAGGCACATTCTGTAAGCACAGAGCACAGTTAGTGAGTCTTATCTGTCAAAAATAAAGCTCCCCAACATTTCTGCAGAGATGAGTAGTCCTGTCTTCTTAATACCTTGACTTAAGTAACAGAATTGGTATTTACAAGTATTTTGTATTTAATGTCTTTGTTTTTTAATGTCTTGAACTTCAGTGCAGCCCAGAAAGCCAACCGTATCCTGGGCTACATCAAAAGAAGAGTGGCCAGCAGCTCAAGGGAGGTGATTCTGCCTCTCTACTCTGATCTCGTGAGACACCATCTGGAGCACTGCATCCATTGCTGGAGCCACAAACACAAGAAGGATGTGGACTTGGAGTGGGTCAAGAGGAGGGTCATAGACAATATCAGCGGGCTAGAACACCTCTCCTATGAGGACAGGCTGAGGCAGTTGGGGCTGTTCAGTCTGGAGAAGAGAGGCTCTGGGGAGACCTTATTGCAGCCTTCCAGTATCTGAAGGGGGCTTCCAGGAAAGCTGGGGAGGGACTTTTTAGCAGGACTTGTAGTGATAGGATAAGTAATGGCTTTGAACTGGAAGAGGGTAGATTTAGGTTAGAAATTAGGAAGAAGTTCTTCATGCAGGGGGTGGCGAGACACAGGAGAAGGTTGCCCAGGGAAGTTCTGGATGCTCCATCACTGGATGTGTTCAAGACCAGATTGGATTGGGTCTTGAACAACCTGGTCTAGTTAGCAGGGGAATTTGAACTAGATGATCTTCAAGGTCCCTTCCAAACCAAACTGTTCTATGACTCTATGATTCTATGATTCTGAGCCCATGACAAAGTGCAGTGACTGTGTTGTTTCTTCCAGCAGCTGTATGTAAGGAAGTAAACTAGGAGGAGGTCAATGCCATAGCTATAAATGACACCCAGGAAAAGGCAGATTAATTGAATACAAATGCCTAATAGAAGGTGAGGAGAAGAAGTGAAGATATAGTTGTGCAGTTATATTGACACTGAGGGAAAGTGTGTTTTTACAGCATTGAATACTATGATGCCTGCACATAGTTTTCATAACAAGACAGTTAGGTAATTGCCCCTAACTTCTGGCTCAGGAGCAAAAGACATCAGAATTTCAACTAGTGCAACAGTGAAAAAGAGAAAACATTGGGGCTCACCCATAATTTTTAATGCCCTCTTTCCTGAGCCTTGAAACTCCACCTCTGAAACATGAATAGAAATCTTTCCTGTCATGTGCTTGTGCATAGCTCTTAAAAAGGTGTCAGTAGAGATAGCTGGGATATAATCTCTTCAGTTCACACTGAATTTCACCCTGTGTAAGTTGGCACCCACTTCAGAGTATGGAAACGCACTGTTTGCTTAGGCTTATGTGTGAGAAGAAACATGTAAGTCTGAGTACAATCAAAAGGGAACTACAAACGGTGTCACTTGGAAAAGGAGCATAAGAAGAAAAGCTTTGTGCAGAACATAAACTAATAAATGTTTGCAGTGGAAAAAAGGTAAAGTTGCTCAAAGGACAGTGTTACCATGTGTTTATATTTCAGCTAATTTGTTGACAAATATGTTAAGTCTTATCCACCTTCTCCCACACTAGGGAAGAATTAGTATCATGAACAGAATGATTGCAACATCGTTAACATCATTAAGACTGTGTTACCATATGCCATGATGTATACGGAACATTCTTTTTAACACGTACATATATATGCATTCTTCTTAAATAGTGATGCATGCTTATACTGCTTCAGGTGAAGGAGGACAAAGAAATGTCATAGATAAGAATAACATCTGGTATTTTTAGGATAAGGTCAGTACAAATTTATTTCTCATACTGTTCCACACCTGGGATTCTTTTCCCTTCAAAGGTGACCTGACAGCTAAGTTGAGTAACAGTAAAAGTTCAGCAACAGCAGGTGATTTCTTAATTGAACTCTGCTGAGTACTCACAGCCCACTGTAGGCACAATCATTCATTCACTTCTTTTCCTATTCATTTTTTCAATTAACCTTTCTTTTTAGGAACTTGGAACTGAATAATTTTATTCCAGAAAAGTTGCTTCTGTGCAGTGGGTTGTGCAAAGATGCTGTCATACAGAAATCAGGAAATAATACTATAATACTCCTTTGGCTTAGCATCCTCTAGAAATCCTGAAATGGAAGACAGCAACAATCTCATTCCTTCCAATGCCATACAGGAAGATGATAGTGTTGTGGCATATCTTTTACGTATGAGAAAGCATTTGGTCATGTCATAAGGTCATCTAGTCAAACTCCCTTGCAGTAAACAGTACTGGTCCCAGTACGGACCCCTGAGGGACACCACTTGTCACCAATCTCCATCTGGACTTCAACCCATTGACCACTACCCTCTGGAAACAACCATCCAGCCAATCCCTTATCCACTGAATGGTCCACCCATCAAATCCATACCTCTCCAACTTGGTGAGGAGTATGTCGTGGGGGACTGTGTCAAAGGTCTTCAGAAGTCCAGGTAGATGGCATACACAGCTTTTCCCTTGTTCACTGCCATAGTCGCTCCATTGCAGAAAACCACTAGGTTGGTCAGGCTGCCTCTGATCACCTCCCTGTCCTCCATGTGCCTTACTAGAGCTTCTAGGAGGATCTGCTCCATGATTTTCCCAGGCACAGAGGTGAAGCTGACAGGTTGGTAGTTCACAGAGTCCTCCTTTCTACCGTTTTTAAAAATGGGTGTAATGTATCCCTTCTTCCAGTCACTAGGGACTTCACCTGACTGCCAGGACTTTTTGAATATAATGGGTAGTGGCTTGGCAACTACATCAGCCAATTCCCTCGGGACTCTACTTTTTAGTGGCACCTAAGGGGATGAAGTGGGCAAGGAAGGAGTTTGTCCACTAAATTTCTCATAAGCAGCTTTTGAAAGGAAACAGGTAGATTGTCTTTCTGTTGGTAGACATAAAGCCCACTGAACTGACACATAAGACCATGCTACCTCTCTATGCTTCTGTATAAATTCTGAATAATTCCACTTCAAAACCCAAACATACTGGCACTTACTTTAGTGAGAAGGACAGCATTTTTTGTGCCCATGTACATTAATTCAGGATATTGTTTTGTGGTTTTGCCTGTAAGTTCAGGTACTGACATGTGTCAGTTCTTTAGTCACAAGATGAATCCCAGTTGACCCTGATTTCCCTTGAGTGGAAATCTGACATAACGAAATACATAATGTGCCTTTGTTCACATTTAGATTTGGATGTTGTTCAAGTCATAGCATTTAGAAGTTTAAATGTGTCAAGTATGTAATAATAGTATAAAAATCTAGCCATTAATTAACATTTTGACAATGCCTCCACTGTGAAAATTAATGCAGTTAAATCAAATATGTAAATAAAAGCCAAACGAACAAGAACAGCAAAGTAAATGCAGTCTTATGGAAATTCTTCACTCTGTTGTCACATAAGGGAATTTAGAATATATACCTTCTGAAACGGTTTTGGATTTCAGGTGAGAGCAAAAAATATATTTTTAAAATACTATTGCTAAAGACACAAATATTCCTGTGTTTTTACACAGCATGTGAAGAACTATCTATAAAATATGAAGTATATTCACACATAAAATGTTTCAGAACTTCTGAAAATGAGCAATCCTCCATATTGTTATTGTTGGTCCTTCCCTTAATTATTGTTATTTTTGTCAGCATTTAAATGTTCCTCTACTATGTCTGTTCATGATAGAAAATGAACATGATCTTAAATTTTGAGTGATGCATGGTCATAAAATCAAAATAAAAGACAACGTGTTTTGTATCTGAGCATTAACTCGCCTAACAACTTCATGAAGTTCTCTAAAAGCAAGAGCAGAGATGACGTATTTTTCAGATGTATTGTGAGAATTACCTAAGATTAGCTTTTAATGTCAGCAGCTTTGGAAGTGTGAAGTCCCACTAAACAGAGCTCTCAAATGACTCCATACTCTTCTCCCACAGAAAAGACATCTCTGTTTCTGGACAATTGAATACCAGCTGTGTCTCATTCTCTCAGCTAAAGGACATGTAATCACACATACTGGACTTTCCCAAGTGACCTGTCTGTGCTGTCTCAGCTCCTTTTCCAGACAGCATCCAGAGCTTCCTAGGCTGTACTCATGTCATCAAGGAGCATAATGTTGGGCCCAAGGCTAAGTACATGGCCTGACTTGCATTCACATTGCTTTGGGCTATCCCTCATAATAGTAGGTTTCAATGGAACTGGCTAGTTTGAGCAGAACAAGACATAGGGTGATGTAACTACTATGAAGCATAGATGCTTGTGCTTACTCTTTCATCTTCATTTATTTAACAGCATAGATGTTTCAGTAAATCTCACAAACTATACAGTGATGGGCTCCTGGCTATGGGTTTCCTGCAAGTCTGTGAAGGGATTTTTTAGAACTGTCATCCAATTATCAGTCATCATTCAAAGATAAAGTGGCAGAAAATTGCTGAAAGGAGGTAGATCTTAAATGACAAGTAAAGGAGAATTAGAGTGTTTTGTTATATATTTTTTTTTCCTTTATCTGTCAAATATAGAGAGAAAGCAGACATTAAACTCTAAATTTAAAGCTGGTATTTGGATGTGTTGTTTAGAGTATGTATCTTTCCTAGAGCAGACAAATTATAAGCATAGATCTTTTGCAACACTGCAGGTATATGCTGATATCAGTTGGGCAATCACTGTAGACAGACTTTATTTCTTCACTTGTTTTGATCTCTACAACAATAAATCCAGGTGTCAGTTTGCCAGCTTTTTAATTTATCTATGATTCCACTCCTAATTCTGGGGAATACTACAGTCTGTTTTCTATCTTGCTGTGTGTAACTTGCTTTGTTTTTCATACAGGCAGTTGAGACCTGGTTGGTTATTTTTTCGCAGGTATCTTTGTATGATGATGCTTTGCTGCTTGACTTGGAGAAAAATAATTAAAACAAAACAAAAAAAGATAAAAAAGTATAATTTCTCTTACTATTTTACCCCGTGTGGAATCCTTGTTGAAGCAAGACTTTCCAGACATATGATACTCCCCAGCACCCATGAATTTGTGGAAGTGTTTCCTAACAATTTTAGTATACATCAATAATAGTGAAAAAAATTCACTAAGCTATGTCAGTTTCTTCACCTAGGCTATTTCACTCACATAGTTACAGCACCCAGTACAGTCCATGAAAGAGAAGGATTTTTGACACAATATGTGTTTTATACTCAAGTAAAATAACATATTCCCAAGCTGAGCTGGCATGTATATGAAAATCTTCTGCAGCTGATTTGATTTTAAGCACATTTTTCTACAGATGTATACTGATTATTCTTAGATTCACCATAGTGTTTTTAAATAGTTCTTATTTTTAGATTATTTTCTTGGTTTTGTGCTCTTTGTCCTCTGATAAATTTTTCAGTAAACTTTCCTCACAGGTAGCATTGCTGACACTAGCTGGAATCAATTTCCTGATCCTCAGGGATCTACCATGCCTGTCGCTAATAATTCAACCAGTTTGGCTTTATAAGAAAACACTGTTAGCAAATAATAGAGTATTGCAGTTAGATTCCACAGATATTAAAATTGCAACTTGTAAACAGATCCACAAGACAAACATTCCTGCCTTTTTTTCTATTTCCTCCTTGTGAGTATTTTAGAAAATGAGAAATATCAGGAATGCTTACAGAAACAGTCTTTTAGTCACATATTAGACTAGTCATAATCTGAAATTTGAAATTTTTATCATGCTTATTTACATTATGGACTGATAACAGAATGAAAACAAACAATGTGACATAAATGTCTAACGAAGACTAGGAAACTCAGTTCAAATACTTGCAACTCTTTCCTGTCATTTGATTTACAACCCACAACTTATTCTCCCAGAGGTAATAAGCTGCATAATTCTTTCTGACACAGCAGACATTTTTGAATCAGATCATTACTGCACATTAACAGCCAAGGCAAATGGTGGAATTTATAAAGCCTTCAGGTATGAATTTAAGCAATTAGCATTGTATTAGCAGCCTACAAATGTGATTTGAAAAGAATCCCCAAAGATATTCTCTTCTATCAAAATCCATTTCTTTCCTCTTTGTTTCTCCTGTCTGTAGTAACTTAACCAAAAAGAATAAGATTGAATACCTTGGTCCCAAAAGGGTGTTAGGTTGGTCTTTTTGTATGATAAGGCAAAATGAGAGCACATTTGCAACACTTACAGAATCTTCAGAAATGGGAACTCTCATCATTGTGATGGTGACAGCTTATGTTTGAAGTAGTTCCAGGACAATTTCTTTTTATCCTTTGTATTCTTCGCTAATCACAGGGAAAAAATCCTGGCTATTTATTTTAAAATCCTGCAATAACACTGTAACAACAAACATACTTGTTAGAAGGATTTGGAAAATATATTTTTTATTCCATAAAAAATGCTGAGTTATTGGTGGAAAAAAAAAAAAGTTAACATATTTTTCTCCAAAACTGATAATACTTTAGCTACAAAGTACTGCTGTAACACCCTCTGCACCCTTTCTCCTGACAGGCCCTTGTGTCATCTGTTACTGCTCAGTATCATCTGTCATTTTGGTTAAGAAAGTGATGTACCAATAATAATGAAGTTTTACCCCTAGAGAAGGGTGACACTCAGGCATAACTAACATCCATTACCCAGCTGTCCCCATGGCTGCATGAAGTTTTAGTTCTGGGATTTATTTATTTTTTTCCCTTTAAGAAAAATCAAATTTATTTACAAAAATGTAATGCAGTAAGAAAAAAACAAAACAAAACCACATTCCCCCTCCACCCCAAACTTCCCAGCCCTTATAATTTTTGAACCTCCATGTGTTGCAGAGGGAAAACCTGTGTCACCATGGTCTTTTCCACAGGCTGTAGGGGAATGGCCACTCCTGTGCCAGCAGTACATTCTTCACCTTCTCCTGCTTTGACCTTGGTGTTACAGGGCTTTTCTCTCTCGTATTCTCACTCCTCTCTCATGGCTGCTGTGCAGCACTTTCTCACCCTGTCTTAATTAGGTTATCACAGAGGTTTTATCACAGTTTTAACATTTACCATGAATAGATTGAAATATTACACATAGCTTTCACAGAATCACAGAATGGTAGGGGTTAGAAGGGACCTCTGGAGATCATATAGTCCAATCCCCTGACAAGGCAGGTTCACCTAGAGAAGGTCACACAGGAACATGTCCATTTGGGTTTTGAACATCTCCACAGACAGATACTCCACCACCTCTCCGGGCAGCCTGTTCCTGTGCTCTGTCACCCTCAAAGTAAAGAAGTTCCTCTTCATGTTTAGATGGAACTTCCTTTGCTAAAGTTTGTGTCCATTACTCCTTATACTGTCACTGGGCATCACTGTAAAAAGACTGGTCCCATCCTCCTGACATCCACCCTTTAAGTATTTATAAGCATTGATAAGATCCCCTCCTCAATCTTCTCTAATGCAGACTAAAAAGAACCAACTCCCTCAGGCTTTCCACATAAGAAATACTTTATAGCCCCCTAATCATCTTTGTAGCCCTTTGCTGTACCCTCTGCAGCAGTGCCCTGCCCTTCTTGAACTGGGGAGCCCAGAACTGGACACAGTACTCCAGATGTGTCCTCACCAGGGCAAAGTTTACCTCCCTCGACCCGCTTGCCATGTTCTTCTTGATGCACCCCAAGATGCCATCGGCCTTCTTAGCCATAAGGACACATTGCTGGTTCATGGTCATGTAGTTGTCCACCAGGACTCCCAGGTCTTTTTCCACAGAGTTGCTTTCCAGTAGGTCAGCCCCTAATCTGTACTGATACATGGGGTTATTCCTCTCTAAGTGCAGTACCCTACACTTGCCCCTGTTGAATTTCATAAAGTTTCTCTCAGCCCAACTCTCCAGCCTGTCAAGATCTTGCTGAATGGCAGCACAGCCTTCTGGTGTGTCAGACACTCCTCCGTTTTGTGTCATCAGCAAACTTTCTGATGGTACACTCTATCCCTTCATCCAGGTTGTTGGTGAATATATTGAACAGGACTGAAGCCAGTACTAACCCCAGGGGAACAACACTTTTTATGGGTCTCCAGCTAGACTCTGTGCTATTAATCAGAACTCTCTGAGCTCTATCTTCCAGTTTTCAATCCACCCCACTGTCCATTCGTCTAACCCACACTGCCTAAGCTTGCCTATAAGGGTACTGTGGGAGTTGGTGTCATAAGCTTTGCTGAAGTCAAGGAAGACAACATTCACGGCTCTCCCCTCATCTATCAGTGCACTCACTCCCTCATAGAAGGCTATCAGATTACTTAGACATGTCAAACTAGCTTTGGAATCTCTCTATTAAAAAAATGAAAAATATTTAATATACTTTTCAGTAAGAAATGGGGACATGTTAATCATTTTGTCATTGCTTGAAACAGCTGTTGACAGTAAATAGAATACATGAAATAAATGTTCACTCAGGTAACTGCCCATTTTTATTCTTCTGCTATTTCTCTTCTTTATTTGTAACACTAAAGTCAGTTGTACAGCAGTATTATCTTTGTTTCTCAATTTCTGTGTTCCTACTGCTTAATCTTCATCTATAATGATGAAATCTCCCTCTGTAGCAAGAAAACACCTTGTAAAAAATGTAAGGCTATGGCTTGCAGGAAAGGACAAAAGACTATTTCTAAGAAAGATCTGCTTTCATCAGAAATTAAAAAAAAAAAAAAAAAAAAAAAAGAAGGCTTTAGTGACATAGCTGAAAGACAAGAATCTCTAGAGTGTATTCAGATAAAGTTCAAAAACTGCAAAAAGTTGCAATGTGATGACTTCACTTGATCTAATCTGGGTATATCTCACAATGCTGGAGATGGATACAGGGTTCACTATTCATATTAAACAAAAAGCTCTCTTCAATTTCTACATGATGATTTTGCACCAAAAGCAAAGAATCTTCTTTCTGTGTCCTAGAAAAGGAACAGACTTTCTAACATTTTGATTCTATTTCCTTTCCTGTATGTTTAATGATTTGCACCATAACATTTTCAATCTGTATCCCGTATTCAGCCACAACCTGCAGTGCCTCTGGGACTGACTTTCTTACCCCTCCAAATTCAGTTCTTCTACAGACCTTTAAAGACCAAAAGAGGGACAAATCTGTGGAGCACTGCAGGGTAAGGGGGCAGCACTCCGGAGGTCAGCAATGACTCTGGCTTTGGGCTACGTCCACAATTTGGCATCCCTGAAAACCCAAAGGAATGTTTTAGCAGTAATATGAACATGAATTTACAGATAGAGAGATCAACTCCCTGACATCCTCTTTGTAGACTGAGGTGAAAGGGAAATTTCTGCGTCAAAAGAGACAAGAGTTTCTGTAAAACCACAGCAATAACTGCAAAATTGTTTTCTTACTGCTCAGAAGACTACAGTGAAGCCTGTTCGCACACGTGCTCTGTAATCCATCTTTGAGCAGGGACAAAACCAGTCTGTATTTAGGTTCCTTTAGCACTGCTCTGAGGAAATCCCCCTGTTTACCACATGAAAGCTGTTTCTGTGTGAAAGCATCACATTGCAGGTTTGAGAATATTGGAAGGGAAGAAAAAGGACAAAAGTAAGCCTTAATAGGGCTTGTTAAATCCCTTTAATGTACAGAGGTAGCAGTTCTAGATAACTAATCATCCAATATTCATAATACATAAACTGCTCCGTTTAAAACACTGTTTTGGCTGAACACACCAATGAATTGGGGGTGCTGATTCATACCAGTACTAATGTCCTTCTTCACAACCCTTTCTGGTTTTAACATGTATAGACTCTGTGTTCCTCAGGTAGGACTGTAAAATGTACAGATGAGCCCTAGTTACAATTTCATTGTGGTTCCTTATGAGCACATATTTGTTCTTGATCTGGCAGCTTCTCTTGGTAAAGACAAGGATGACAGTGTTCACAAGACTTTGCATGGCAAAGAGCAGCTCATGGGACACACTCAGACTTTACCCTTCTGTTAGAAGTACAATCAGCCTCTTAAAGTATAGCATCAATTTGGTAAGCATTTCTTGCCCATTAAAATAGACTATGAAAAGAAACATTTTCAAAGGAAATAGAAAAGCAATATGCATTCACCCCTCTGGTTGAGCAGCCCAGCTATTCAAGTGTCACACTGGAATCACAGAGTCAGATCTTGAAGGTATTTAGAAAATTCTGTTGATTTTTGGCATATGAATCATATAATTTCTCTGTCTACTAGTTTTTTATGAGAATGTAAAAGAACTAACACTCCAGCTGCTGCTAGGGGTCCATTGCTCTTACACTCTTCCATCATTCACAAGAGCAGTATTAAAGATGTCAGAGGGCATGCTGCTGCCTATTCCCATTAGTATCCATTATGAACCATTCTCCTATGAGTTTGCCTAATGCTTTTTGAACCTCTGGTGATATCACTCAGTCTTTTTTTCCCAGCTGAACAAATTTTGAAAGTTCACTCTCTACTATGGAAAAACACTGCTTTCTCTTAGCTGTCTTAAATAAATTTTGTAATAGTTGCATTGCTTACTCCTTAAATCTTGTATTATGGGTTTAGGTGGGTAATGGGTATGCATTCATCTCATCCATGACTTATAGCACTTTGCAAACCTCAAACACATTTCCATTGAGACAGTTTTCATATATCACCTGACTTATTAACAATATCAAAGAAAAATCAAGGCAGGAAAAGAACAGCTCAATTACTGTATAAAAATAGCTTATATATTCTTCCTATATATACATTAAAATTTTTCTATAACACTTTTATATACAAGTTAAGCCAACAGTTAATAAAATACACATAGTCCAGTAATTTAGTTCTTAAATTTGTCAGAGATTTTATTTAACAGAGGTCTGACTGCAAGCATTGATATTTACGTTACCCTTAAAGTGATATATCTATGACTATGAAACAATGTTAGCAGTGATTAATTATTTTCAGGTGCTTGTCACTAATAATTTAGATGGTTACCACTGCACAGCATATGTCTAATAAATGAATGATCTTGTTTGCTTAAAAACTTAATGAGTTGTGCATATACATATCACAAAACCACAAAACCAATTGCATTCTGTGTGCTACTGTTAAAGTTAATTTTCCCATCTCCTTGTAAAAAAGATATATTAAGATTTATTTTTTTTTATTTCCACCAGCAAAAATGGTTTTAAGATTGCTCAGAGCTTCTACTGGCCATAACAGTGAATTTAACCTACAAAAGCACACCTCATTAGTATAATAAGGGAGGAGTGTGCACTTGTATAGGTATGCACATATGTTTATTAAAATATGAATTTTACATAAATAAAATTAACTTGAAACTTAATCAGATTACCCAAAACACTGAAGTCTCCCCGAAGAGCTGTATCACGCTGTGGCATAAGTTTCTCAAGTATTCTCGCCCCACTGCTGGTATACATCTTCTCATGCATATCTCGGTGATCAAGAGGTTCCTGCCTTGATCTGTACGTAATACATTGAGAAAGATTAATTTTTGTTCAGCATTTTTCTCTGTTAATCACATCAGAAAAGAACTAGGAGATTCTTAGGTGGGCAAAAAATAAAATTAGTTTTGCAGGTTTTATGTCTGAGGGCTGATACTGTATATGTTTTTATAAGATACCTTCTCACAGGATAATCCTGCGTACAAAGGCTTTATAGGATCTCTGTGTAAAAGAAAACAAATGGAAAGCTTTTTTTTTTTTTTTAAATTATTCCCTAACTTAACCTTGAGTTTAGAGAATCAGATAAAACTGTTGTTTTGAAAAGTATTTTGACAAATTGAATGAGAAAGTGATAACTTCCTTTTCAATTCCAGGACCATCAGATATTTCTGTATGTACACAGTATACATTTGATTATTAGAATTAAAATATTTTTATGCAATATGCAAAGATTAATAAGGAATCTATAAAAAAAACTACCTAATCATTTCACAAACTTTCTTTCTTTACTTTTTCCCCTCCTATTTTTCAGGATCAGTCTTTTTCTTGATTAGCACTTGGAATCATTTCTTGCTGACTTTCCATTGTTCAAATGTTTTTAAAGATTTTTGTCCCAATTGTCTCCCTCAATCACATTTTTAATATTGTCACTATAGTATGACTTTGTCCATGTTCACCCTACCACAAACATCTGTCTCTGTAACTCCAGGTACCTTACAGCTTTGGAGGCTATGGTCTTGCCAGACAAAATATGGTCTTAAATGGTGTGTAGGAGTAAGTCCTTGAACCTATATATTAAAGGTTGGTTTATATGTAAGAGATGGATATGCATAATTCTTCAGAGAAGAAAATAGATTTTATTAAATATTCTTGTAGAAGTACTCCATGCCTTTAACCACATCCCAAAAATAATATTGATGTTACTTACCTCTTTTAGATATTTGACTATTACATACTACTATCTGCCCCTATGAACTTGTGGGCTTTGGTACTTTATCCCTAATAACTCTAACTCACTATGTTACAAAGGATAAGACATACAGTTTTAATATTCCTACTGATCAAATAGAGGCTAAGGAAACTCATGACTGTTAACCTTTCCCTTTTTAACTCGGCAGATTTTCTATTCTGCACATCTGACAAGCAACACAAATTTCATTGGGAAGGTCTGAACACTGTTTCAAACAGCAAGTCACTTTTCAGATGCTTTTACTGCAAGGAAAGTATAGTACTTTTCTGGAAAATTCAAGCTAATCTTTTATAATCTGTTTCATAACAGCTATAGAATATTTCCTTTCATTGAACTTTTATTTTGGTACAGAGGTAGAAGTAACCATTTGTTATTTCCTTTCTTTGATAATATTCTTTGTTTTCTTGGTTCTTTTGTTTGCTACTCTGCCACTAAAGGCACATGTCTAGGAAACTTTTCTGTAAGAACTGCAGTGAAAAAAGCAGCTGTCAAGAAAAGGAAAAAAATCCAAAGCCTCAAAAACATTGAGCGCTTTTTTTTTTTTTTTTTTTTCCTCCCCCCTCCCCAAGCAGAAGCTTGCCCTGCTTTGCAACGTATCTCATACTATCTGTCAGGAATCTTTCTGCTATGATGTAGCTAATCCCACTCAACCTGTAACAGAGCACTAAGAGAAAAGTTGTGCAAGGAATTTACTGTGAGTACATAAATCACAAGCTATCTGTTTTAAGCTTCAGGCACTTTAGTTTAATTACTCCATTGCAGTTTATCTGAAAACTTTTGCTCTTTGTTCAGGCTGAAAGACTGACATATATAGACATAGTTAAACATCTGTCTTCAGTCATAACAGCAATCACTATAGGATTTGGAGCACCTCGTTTTCAAACATCCATTGTGTGATGGTTAAATACCATTCAGTTTGTAGCAGCAGCATAATTTATTGGTTGTAATCTAGGCAATTGGCTCTGTTTTATACTTTCTAAAAATTTGATTTGTTGTGGGTATCACAGAACAGCTGATCTAGTACAGTATTCTGTCACAAATTATTAATCAGTAGCATGCACTAAATATGGTTAGAAATGAGTTATTTTAATAGTATCATAACACTATTGACATGTTATTTTATACAGAATGAAAGTAGATGGTTGAAAGAGTGAAAGTGAAGTTGCCAGGGTAAAACAGACACAGAACAATTTGACTTAATGATAACTGCTGTGTTTACTGACTGCTTCCATGTGCAAATCAAAAAGAGGTCCCACTGTGCACTGCATAATGACACAGTTGAGAGAAGACCCCTGTCAACACCAAGTCCCATGTGTCACAGAAGTCCTATGTCTTAAACCACCAAAGTATTATTGTTTTTATTACCCTAAGTTCTTGAGATAGCAAATATGGAAAAAAGATTAAGAGCCTACTTGATTGCCCTTTAGAAAACCTAATGCAAGCTACTCTGTATCATAAGACATCCAGCTTTATAATTAGTGGCCTTCTGAGTGGCTGTCATTCATCTTTTGCAGGGAAAGAGCATGTTTGGAACAAAATTGCTCCAATGCAAGAATCTAGATTTCCCAAACTCCAAACCAAAGACATTGGGAATAATCAGTATGTTTTGCTGATCTTTTCCCTCAGTCAGCAAAAGTAAGAGGGAAAGTTTTATTTACTTCAGAATTGAACAGCTAATTGCACCTAAGACTACAGTAATCTACCACTATTTGCTAGTGCTCAGCACAGTGTTGGGAGTGTTCTCTCAGATGTAATTACAAGTTTTCATCTTACCTTGCCAGAGGACCATTATTCCTCTTTACATTCCAGATATATCTCCAAACTTTGCAACATATTTTGACCCCCATGACCTTTTCATCCATTTTTTGATCTAAATTCTGGTCTCCCTCCCTTTTTTTTTTTTTTTTTTTTTCCTTTTGTCTTCCTCACTAGGTGATTAAAGCTTTGTAATACTTACAAATATTGAGTCATGGACAGACAGAGAGATGAATACCCATAGACTTTGTAAAAAGAGAAGCTTGTTTCAGAGGATAGAAACAAAAACATATTTAATTGCATGGCTGCTCACAGCAAGGGTAGGATTTACCCTTGTGTTCCCCGAATTACTTTAAGTAATTGTCTCTTGTACTTCCACCTCATACAGGTGAGAATTCCAGCTTTCCTATACTACTAAATTTTTACTAATTGCCTGCACTTTCCTCTAAATTTTAGACCGAGTCAAAATATGTCTAACTAACTCCGCAACTCTTCCTAATTTAGAAGTTGCATGGCTTTTGGAAATACCTGAGGCAGGTCCAGCTACAGGCTTCGCAGGTGGCTCACATCAAAAAAATACAACATGTGTAGGAAATAAACAAATTCTTTTCTAGAATATCAAGGCGAAGTATTAAATTTACAGAAATTCCTGTTACCCGAAACTCTCCCCATGACTCTCTTAGGCAGTTGACCCAGCTACTGGTCCTACTTCTTTTTTCAATAAGCACCTAATAAAGACTGAATACAATTCACATGAATTTCACAGATTAAGGTTATATAAGCCCTTTCTAGAAAGTGTTACTTTAATGCACATGAATATTGGGTAGGTAATTTATATAGATATTAAATTTCATGGCTATATTTAATATCTTCTCTTCAGGATATAATAAATGATTGAACAATGGTTGCGATTATTTATATCTTAACCACACAGAAGGATTTTTTGCAAATAAACCATTCTATGAAGAAAACACATGAAAATAAAGATCTCTGTAGTAAATGGGATTGTTTAGTCTGAGGAACAAATGTTCATGACAGTAGCCAATTAAATCTGCTGTTACTTGTTTTAGGCCCATTTGTGAGTGGTAAGCCATTTTAGTCAATGCATGTTGAATCCTTTCTCTTAGTGCCAGGGATTTCTACTTCTTCCATTGCATTACAAGGTTACTGCTGCTTTTCAGATGCCTGTTAACAGATGAAGCTTCATGACAGTGTTGTGTGGACCTCAAAACCAGCAGAAGTCCTGTTCTTTTTCCTCAGGGGCTTAAAGGAACCTCAGAAACCAGCAGTTGAACCTCCAATGCCCAGCTTCAGCAAACCTTAGTCATCTGAGACCAGAGAGTGTGACAGAGATGGAGAAGGAGGCACCAAACTTTAATGCCACCCTTCCCCAAGCAGCTTGAACAATCCCTTGCCTAGGGCACTACAACCCATAACTTCCCTACCCAGTACAACTCAGGACAACAGTCACTGCACCACTAGAGCCCCTTGCCCTGTTGCCCCTGCAAAGACACAGCAACACTGGATTCCAGATAAGAACAAATGTCTCAGAGCCTCTTTGCTCCCACAGTAACTTAATTCTCTCACATCTGTGACAGTTTATCATTGAAAGATCAATTAGTTTCCTGCCTACTTGCTTGCAGCTGGGGTTTCCTCTCCCCATCAGCTAATGTGAGTTTCTGTGAAAACAGTCTACTGGGCTCAGTACAACACTAGCAGTCCATGCACATCAAGAGTGGGTCCCCCTGGGGTCTCTGTTTGTGACTAGCCTTCAGGAGCATCCCCATCCCCTGTCCTCAGCACAGCCTTCCTGGAATAGTTCCTCTCTTCTGGGATTGATGCTATTTCTTCCTGCCAGGTGGAGGTTATAACTACAGGTAAACATGATGGGATGTTATTTACAGAGTAAAACTACGTTTATAATGTAATGTAAGTAAATTCCCAAACTGTCAAAACTTACTCAGAAAAGTCCTATAAGACTTTTTTAGGTGGCTGAAATGAATTTTACCCCCTGGGAAAGGTTCCATTGGAAAGGAGTGACAGTTTTTCTTGTATTATACTTTAGAAAACAATTTTGCAATGGTGAAAAGAAGCAGAAATAATCACTCTTGTATGACTAACATCAGAAAAAAAAATCTTGACGTGTGAACTCATTAATTTAAAATATGGAACTGCAGAAAATACTATGCTTAGTATGCTTATGACTTTTTCAATGAGGAACATATAAATAATAAATAGTGGGCTCAAAATAGGTGTTTAAGAAAGTTCATTTATTCACATTTCAAGTAGATGGATTAAGATACTATATTGAATTAAAAAGAATCAAAAAGGTGAGTTTCAAATTTAAAGCAGACTTCTAGCCAACAGAGTTGATCTACTTCATATAATTCTTCACAGATCATCATAAAAACACAACAGCTCACATTTAGACAATTAAATATCAACATATTAATTTGACAGAGACCACTCAGGCTGCCTATTATTACTGCAAATGACTGTTAAAAAATACTATTTTTAACTGTTGAAAGAGTGAGCAGGAATCATCCAGTAGGCTCACTTGCCTTCCTAATTTTTTATGCCTTCTATTATTTATGGTATGTTCACCCAATAATCAGGTACATCCAAGTTCAATAGAGTTTCATTTGTCTAAATGCAAGCAACTTATCATCAGGACTTAGACAAGGAAGATAAATTTGTATTTTTTATATTAGTCTCTTTATTTTTCAGGTCTGTAGGTAAATGTAGCACTGAAACCTTTTAAGTGTTACACTTCAGATTTTGTTTCAAGATAGTATAGATGACTGTACTAAAATGTATGAGTCACTATTCAAACCAGGTGCTAAAATCAAAGTGCAAATGTTGTATCAGTTAAACTACCTAAATGCAATGGAATTTAAGGAGAATTAAAGATTGTTACTCTGATGCTGGTGTTCAGCAGTCATAGAAGCTAGATGACACTGACTTCTTTATAATAAAGCCTCAGTGAAGAACGACAGATGAGAGAATTATTTTAAGAATATCCTCTCTATTGATATGTTTTTAATTATTCTAAAGTTGAAGCAGAATAGAAAAAGGGACACAAAGATGGAGATATAATTTCAGAACTTAATGTAGCCAAAGAGGAAAGAAATGGAAATAAAATTGTTGACAGAATGCCTTAGTATTTCAATAATATTGTTTGAAAACAATGTGACAATTACAGTTTGAAAAATATATGATTGTTGAGGAGAATTTGAGAAAGTTATTGGAAAGAAGGGAATGAATTCTAGAAGTATTTCACACTTGCTTTTCCTAGCTGACTACAAAAATACATGGACATACACATCTCAGATCCCTTGTCAAGAGGAAGGATGGAGATCTATATATAAAATAGTTTCCAGTGTCTTTATATCTAAGTAGCTCAATATTAAATATTATTTTTGCAGTTGTCTTGGATATCAAGACCTGACATGCTTTTTTATAAAACTACTAACTTCATAATGTGGCCAAGGTTCCCCAGCAGTTGGCCAGGTTGCATGCTTTGCTCTGTGTACAGCCCTGGCAGCCAGCTGGAGCTGTGGAGATGGTCCTTCTGTCCCTTGCTGGGCAGTGGTCCTGGCCCAGTGGGGATGCCTCTGTCTCAGACCGAAATGAAAGCAGCTTTCACTTACCTTTCTGACACCAGGGTAGTGCTTCATATTGAGCTTCAGTGACTACTGGGAGAAAAAAATGAATAATTTGCCTTGGCTCATTTAACAACTTGACAGACATCAGGTACATTTTTAAAGAAATAATCTCATGTGCAAGTACCAAGGATGAAATTCTACCCTGCTTGCCTGCAGTAATGCCTTACTTCAGACTCCTTCACCATGCTGCAGGACATTCTGATCCATTCTTTTCAACAATGAATAAGTAATTCATATTTTATATGAAGCCATAAGTTTGCAAAATATACATACATATATATGCCAAATACACTCTATTTTTATACCTAAACAACAGCATTTCTTATTCTCTAACACAGTTTGTGTAAAATCTTAATAACAACTGATTCATTTTTCTTTACTTAAAAATGAGTAAACAGCAATAATTCTAAACACAAAAAATCATATCCACAGCACAAAAGACTAAGTGTGTGGTTGAATACCATCCCAGCCAGTGCTTTTATAGAGCACAGACCTCCACTCCAGGAATGCTGGGAAGCCTAGACAATATAGAATCAGGGCATTTCTTCTTTTATTCTAAGTATGTGAAAAAGATAGAGGTCTTGACTGCCTCCCACCTCACAGGCTATGTCTAAATGGTGTGTTGAACAGGAGCCAGGCTGTGTGGTAAGGATCCCATACTGCATTTTTGCCATCAGATCCAACTTGTTTTCATTGTGTTTGTTTTTACACAGTTTGATTAGTGGATGGAGAAGAGAGAAGTGAGGGGAATACAGAATCCAGCTTTCTTGCCCTCTAGTGCAAAGAAGTCACTTGTTCTTCTCGTTTTATCCCTCTTCCTTTATTATATCAACCTCAATTCTCATACCACATTGAATTGTACCTTGTTCTGCAACTGTTCCCACCAATCTCAATTAAATCATTTTAGATAAAGATTAAAATTAAGGGGGAAAATGAGAAAGAACTGCAGCTGATACATGTTAATTTTGTCATTTAATATGGGTAGAAGGCGCTCTGGTATTTTATTAATGAATGGAGTGCAAGAATTACATGCAGAAGAGCTGCATTTTCAAGGTGTGCAGGCTGATGGTTTTCAAGATTTTATTCCTCTACTAAGTGAGTAATGAAACAAATAAATGTCCTCAAATAACTTCACAGGCCTTTGTATATACTGTATATACTAGTACGAATTATGAAGACTTTTTACAGAAAGCAAGGAATTTAAGTACTATAATTATGAATTTTCTTCTTACTACATTTCCTTAAACTGATTTATCTTGGAACCACAGAAGCAATATTCATAAACCCACACCCTTCCAAAAACCGATATTTGTGGCCATCTTTTAGAAGGGAAAATGGGGAATATTCCCAGAGAAGCTGCCAGCTATCATTGAAACCACCCACATGCTGTCAGCATGCTACAGTAATTTTGTCTTCAAACTAATTAACACCTTAGTCAAGATGTTTTCACTTTCATCTTTTCACTTACCTGACATTTTTTACACAGTTTAAGTTGGAAGCTGGAAGAAATTCTGCACTGAAATACTTTATGTGCAAGATGATCACCATGTGGAACAGGATCATCCTCTGTAAGAAAGTCAGAAAATTCTTCCCACAGCTGAATTTACTGAGGAAGCAAAGAGTATCACATAACTTTGAATGTTGCCCAGTCCCTCTACTTCTTTTACTTCAGCATTACCTTCTTGCAGTGTTTTCAGATAGAAGTGTTCACCCCTAAAAGGTTATAGCAAATATCGATTCATCAGAGAGACTGTGAGGCTGAATTTTATCTTTGTTTAAAATAGCACAAAGTCACTGCAGACAGGTCGTTCTACCATTGTCTCTTTTCTGACAAATACTATTCATAAAGGATTCTTTGATTACTACTTAGTATGATATCTCTGGGGTAAAACATTGCAAGTCTCCATTGCTTGGTGCTCCCTCACTGCCTCTGAATGGATTTTCTGGAGAGAATTCACCACCTCCACTTGGCTCTTTCCAGCACAGAGGACTAAAACTTATAGAGGGGGCATTTGGAAATTCAGTTCTAGAGAATAACAACAGATAACAGATGTAACATTTTCCTTGGTCATTTATTTTATAATATATCGTATATGAGAGTTGTCATGCCTGGATAACACAGAAAGTCTGTTAATCTTGTACTTCTCCACAGTTTTACAGTTCTTAAAAGTGCGGTCATTTAAACATTGTTTGAATAATAGCACTGCAGGCAGAAAAGGCAATAATTTCCATTTCTTGTTTGCTTATAGAGCAAGCAACAGTTGCTGCATTCTGCTGTGGATAGATGGAAGGGAGGAAAAAGCAGATAAACGCCTCACTGTATCAGCCAGTTCTGTATGTCAAAAAGTCTCAATAGCAAAATCAGAGCATAAGGTGGATAGAGATAAGAGTAAGAAAACCAGAAACATGACACCTCTCATATCTTCTCAGTTGTTCAGGCAGTTCCCTTCGCTGCAAGTTCTCCCCAGCCTGTGAGCTGTCTGAACTGTGAAGACTGCAGCCACTCTCACCACCCTGGGGAAGAGAAAATCAAGTGTATTTCCCCAACAGAGCAAGTGCTTCACAAGCTTTGGGGGAGTATTGCTTAGACTATATTCCCAACCTGCTCAACAGTGATATGCACTCCAGCACTGCAGCTTTCAAATATTAATGAACTGATCTTCACAAACCCTTTGCAAGGCAGGGAATCATCATCTCACTTTTACAGAGAGAGAACTGAGGCACAGCAAGATGTGAGTGATTTGCCTGGAGGAAATCTGTAGCAGAGCCAGAAACTGAATCCAGACCTTTCAAATTGCAGAGCACCATCCTCAGAGCATACAGTTCTAGTCTGATTTGCTGGAAAATTTATCAGGCATTGTGCCTCTGGTAACTTTGCAGTGCTCCTGCTGTAGCTCACTGCCTCAAAGGTGTGGCTGAATCCTGCATTGTTGTAGTCATTTCACTCAGAGAAAATTTTGTTTTCATGATTTTTGCATTACTAATATAATGAACTACAGTTCCTTCTCCAAAAATATAACATTGCAGTCAGACTTCTTTTTAAACTACATGTTAGTCAGCAAACCATCACTTGGTGCTGTTAAGCAATACAGCTCATTTCCAGAGCTCTTTGTCACTGAGGTTATATGAATACATACTTACATGTGTATTGCAAGTTGGGTGACATTTCTGGATGTTATGGAAAATTTTGCTTTTAAAATTTCTTAATCTACTCTTTGATTTTAATATTCCATGTAACTACACTGATAAACTATACTCATAAACTATACTAAACTTCAAACTACCAATTCTATTCTGTTCATTCTCACTACAAGAGAGGCACCAATCATATTTATACACACAAGCCTAAAGATTCTGTAACAAAGGAGAAAAAGATAAAAAAAGTATTTGAAGGAATTGTATAAGGATGATCAAACTAATGACTAATTATTTTTATGTTAGTGTGCATTTGTAATACCTCATAGTTGAGGGAGTTAACATTAAAGACACATTAAAAAAAAAGCACTCTGCCCTACGTTTCAGGAAAGAATTTTATTCTTAGAAGAGGATAAAATGAGCAGTTACTAAAAAACTCTTAAAGTTTTAAAGATAAAGAAGAGGATGAAATCTCTGAAATCGTGTCAGAAGGATTCATCAGGGCAGTGCTTAGGACTGCAAAAGAGAAAAATTTTGGTCCTAAGGTTTATTCATCAGAAAAAGTTCTTTAAAAACTGGTTGTAATAGGGCGAAACAAGGGGAGCTCAAGTTTAGTGGGCGGAGACATATGGAGTGTCAATGGGTCCCAAAATAATATGAATAACATGAAATGAAAAGGAATGCAAATAAAATGGCAGCTCTTCTAGAGCCTTCCTTAACTAATTGAGGATGCTCCAGTGCAGGGGTATTGGACTGAAAATTGGCAAACTCAGGTTAAATTACTCCATGGCTTTATGTGAAAATATTTTACTGACTTCAGAAAACAGAAGATTGACTCTTTGCACTTTTAGAAATGGTACTTTATCAGATCACTCTGTGTGAGTGAAAATGTCAGCTTCTGACCTCCCTGGCTTGGGAAGGGTTTTGACTGGCATCGCTGAGCCTGCAGTGATTCTGCCCTGGGGAGAGGAATGCTGTCAAACTTCCTGATCTGCCTTCACATAAAAAAGTATTAAACATTATTTATAATGTAATATATAACAACCTATAAGTACTTGTGCCTGCATACGTGTATTTTTATGTGTTCATAAATGTAAGTTAGGGGTTTTTCTCTAATATGCACATACAAGTATATTGTCTGCACATATATGTACATGCATGTACATTGACACATATAAATGTTTATGTGCACATACTTATAAACACATCGTCTAAAAATACTTGCTGAATCACAAGCCAAAATTATATTCACTGTGGTCCTATTCGTCAGACTGAAATTTCTCCTTTTACGCTATAGACACCCTGTGGTCTATTCAAAGCTGAGCAGTTTCAACAGAAAGGACCACAGGGGTTGTTTTAGGACAGTCTGTAAGATATTTAACTCACTACAGAACATCTTGGTACTTGAGTTTCCTAGAAATAATGTGACTGCTTAAACTATTAGATCAAGGAGAACCTTAACTACTGCTTTCTCTAGAAGGCTGGCAAATCAAGACCCATTTTCTTTGCTTTCACTTTTTGTCACTTTTAAAAAAATATTCTTTTTCAAGTTAAATAAAATACTTCATATTAAATTAAGTGCCATATTTCATGGTCTTCCTTCAAAAAGAAGAAATTAGAAAAATACTTTTTGACTGTATTGTTTTTCTTTTTTTTCTTTTATTTCTTTTTGTTTAACAGCTGTTTTGGTTTTACAATGAAAGTGAAAAATTGGTATTTTCAAAGGTCCACTGGTAATGGTCAAAAATAGGTCAGTGCCAGCAATGAGAAGTTAAGTAAAGCCACTCCACTCATTAAGAAAAATAGGAAAACTGATCATAAATAGTAGTGATCTATTACACTGGACGAGGAAGACTCCTTAAATAAAAAAGAGAGAGCAATCAGTCCAGTACAAGTAGAAGAAACATTGCCTGACATTTGTCTGGGAGGTCAATGAACGGATTGACTAAATTAATACAAAACAGAACTCAGTGAGTCAGGCCTCAGTAGGACTGCAGATGGGGCATTGCTTGTAGAAGCAGCATAAACCGAAGTTCTCTTGGAAAAAGTAAAAACTCTGGTGTCCAGGATTGTAAGAAATCATCTCTGTATGGGGTGCTAAGAGAAAGCTACTGCAGACAAAGCTGGGCCACTAAGGTAAGAAGTTTTACTTGAGTTCCTTAATGACCTTCTGAGTGGATATTCTGAACAACCTCCCTGAAAAAACTCTCTGCAGCACTGATGTCCAAAAATGTTTTTCATCACAACTCTGAAATGCTAAACATGACATTTAAACAGAAAAACAGCAAATGTAAATACATATTCCCTTCTTCTAAATAAGAAATCCAGGGAGGATTTGTTATTCTTGAAAACAGCTGCAGCTATGACAGAGCTACCACAAAAAGAAGATATCCTTAAGTTGTACATAGATTTCTAACCTTTTTTTCATTTAATTAGAAGCTTGTTAGAAAATTTGCTGAGAAAGCATTGAGACTTGGCACATAGACTGTAGGAAAAAGGAAGTAATATGGGCATGGCAGACAGTGCTGTCAACTTTGACCTTCACATCCCCAACAGAACAAGAACACCCAGCTCCTAGGTGCTAGTGCCATGCTCAGCACAACAGCTGATCTACCGTCTGATCCTCAAGGTTCAGACACTAGTTTTCTGCCTGGACACTAACAGACATCATGCAGGAGAAAATGGACTAGATAACCTTTAAAGGTCCTTTGTAACCCAAAACATTCTATGATTCTATGAAAATCATACCAAGAGCCCAGAGCTGCCAGCAATGACTCCTGTACAGAAACTTAAGGCACCAAAATCTTAAGCAAAGCTGATGAGATTGGGGTAGTGAGCTGCAAACATATTTCTTTTGAGATTCAGGTTGATAACTCTGTATTGAGATAGGACACCCTTGTTAAGTGTAGTGGGGTATGTCTTAGTTTTCCTGCCACTGTGCATTAAGTATTGCTGTCCCATAGTCTGCAGGTCCCTCAGACTGCTCCATGGGAAAGGGAAGCCAGGCATGCACAGAGAAAGGACTCTGCGGGGTCAGCAAGATAAGCAGCACCTACTGACCTTTCATTTAACGGCCAGCTTTAGGTGCTTACTTTTAGTATCTTGGACTTCAATATTCTGAAATTATGTCCACATTGACATTTGAGTTCAGGGCTACACTTTCAAAGCAAACCTCTTGGTCATTCCTTCAGGATATTGTAGGAAAGTGCTGTACAGTGACTGTACTGTATGGGTTTTGTCTGAGCTACCACATTCAGTGTGTTATCACAGACATCTTGTCATGTAATGCCATTTACAAAGATCCTTCTCAAAACTCCATTAGGATTTTTGCTTCTCTCCTGTTAGAAATTTTTTCCAGAATTTATTTTGCAATGAAAAATTCCACTTTTTGTGATCAGTACATACTAATTAGATCCAGTGTTATCTTTTCGTTTTTGTGATTCTTTTGTCCAGCTTGGTCCTCCAGGAATCCAGCAGACACTTTTTTTCCCCTCATCTGTACATATATATTCATAAACAGTAATATTGTCCCTGTTAGATTTAGCTTCACTATTATAAACAAACAACAAGCCTCTACATTTCTATATATGTACTTACATCTGTAGTTACCCTTGCATGACAGGGTCTCCATTCTAATGATCCATCAGAACCTTTCTTCACACATACAAGTTTTAAATACTGTTTCTATGGCAAAGATGAGAACAGCAGCCATACTTGTTCAGATCACTTAATGTGTTATCTTGTCTCAAGCTGTGGCTATCAGTGGCCAAGAAGGGAAAAATAGGAAGCACATCATAATAGTTGATCCTTTCTGCAACTTGTCAGCTAAGGTGATTTCTTGAGCATGTCAACTGCTTCCCACTTAGCAATCCTGAATATATCTCATCCAAGCACTATCTGGCCTGTTTGTCTATTAACTAAAATATTAGGTTTGCGTTGTCCATGTTATATCATTACTTAGAGTCATATTTCATTGCATTTAAACATGGTGCCTAACATAATTCCAAGCAAAAAGTTTTACATCATTTACATTAAAAACAACTTTTATATAATTTCAAAACAGTCTCATAGATCTGAGAAACAACAATTAAAAATTTAGCCCAAGATAGCTCAAAAGCTCAACATAGCTTTGTTGTGCCTTCACTATTCTCTTCCACCTTATGAGTATGAAAGTGTCTTGATTAAAAAAAAAAAAGAAATTGCAAGATGAAATGTTTCCATAAATAAAAATCTTCCTTAAATTTCAAAGCTTACTTCATATATTTCTTATATTTATCTCAATGACCATATCATTAATGTTTTGGGTGGGTTTTTCTTCACTTAAATTTAAGTCCTGTTGTCATTATATGTCTAGTGTTGGGCCAGTTGTCATTAGCTAACCACAATGTCTGTATGTGGAGTAAGTTCTGTTTTGATAATCTTAAAAAAATGGTTACAGTGTTGAGATCATATGGTGTCTTGAGCAGAAAATTCCTTGTGAATTGGGGCAAACTGCTCTATGGAGTTTAGAGAAGAAACGTAAACAACTTCAAATATATTTGTACTTTGCTGTACCAAAATACATTCTATTTTTCCACAAACCACAGACAGTTTGTCCTTGATACTCAGCCAATAGCAAGTATAAGTAACATTACTGTATTTTAGGGTGCTCATCCTCCTCTGTGTTGGAACTATCCCTAGCAATACACCTTCACAGTGAGATGTTCAGAGGGCTCCTTGTCAGGTAGACAAATCACAGTTCTTAAAAGCCACCAGTGTCACTCTTCTGTGAGACAGTCCTTCCACTTCATAATACAGACAACCCTAGTATCATATTCTGTAAAGCAGATGCTCACAGATGGCGCTTAATTATCCCTGAAACACTAGTGGGATCTTTCTGTCTTTATAGAGGAATTCCCTTCTCCATACTGTTATTATCACTATATGTGAATAAAAATCCAGTTTGGACAAATCCTAGAGAGAGGGAGTAGGCGTGGTTTTCTTGGAAATGTTTGAGAACCTGGGAAGATCAAGGGAACCCCTTCTTACTTAGCATGGTAATTTTGAAAACCTGAAAGGAAGATGATTACAGTGATATTATCTAAAATCTAAGGATTCTTTTCTTAAAGATCAGTATTCAATGTGCTGATTAGATGCTATCAGTGGAAATAGGGAAATATGAATTTTTGATCCAAGTTTTTAATGCAGGCAAAAGAAGTGTGTGAGGTATTAGTTGAGTGTTACTTTTACATTAGTTCATGATAAACTAGAATACTTCAGAAAGAACAGCAAAATATGAAACAAAGTTGGTAAAAATATGTCTTTTCTGAAAGAAAAAACCAGTAAGATATTACATTTACCTTTTATATTTAGGATGAAATGGTAAAGATGTTCCTAGAATTCAAAGAGTTCATACAAAATCCAAGGGCTATAATTCTAATTAATCCAAGCACTGTTTCTGAGCTACAACTAATAAGTTATGTGCATTTTAAATTAATATTTCTTTTTCTAAATTGTTTGTTGGCACAATGTGTGCAATACCTGTTATTGACAGTACTTGACATGAGATAGCTGAACATGGTAGTAGCCTTAGCAAAGCATATCTTGATAAATGAAAAAGGGAAGGAAACTTCAGGAAAACATTGTTGTAAAAGGAGTGGTATTTCTAGATTTAATTTTATTTGAAATATTAAAGGAAGAATCCAGTATAATGTACTCCTACGAATACTGCCTGAAGTTATCCTAATATTAATACCGTCTTGTGATCAGTGGTTCTCTTGTGATTAAAGGTTGCAAAAGCAGGCTACAAATCAAGAAAATGATAAAAAGAAAAGTCAAAATTATTTAGACATCCTGTCCTCCTACTCAGCTTATGCTGTGGCTGATACCATTCAGAAATGAGTAAAAAAATTTCTTACCTTCCAGGAAGGATGACAGAAAGAAAATTAGATTATTTGCCAAAGAAAAATATGAATAAATAGCTCGAATCAGCACAGTCATTAGTTTAGAAATGACATAAGTGGAGACACCAGATTTCTAAAGTCTCCAATACCAAACAGCCTATAGGCTGACTGCAATTAATTAAGTAGTGATTGCAAGTTACATCCAAATGCCTCAAATTAGCTCTATCTATTACATTCTAGGTTCAAAGATCCCCTATTACTCATGCACATCATATGGAGGGCCTAGTGCACAAGTCCTGTGAGGAGCAGCTGAGGGAGCTGGGGTTGTTTGGTCTGAAGGAGGCTGAGGGGAGAACTGGTCATGGTCTACAACTACTTGAAAGGAGGTTGGAGAGAGAAGGGGGACAGACTCTTCTCCCTGGTGATATGTGACAGAGGAAATGGATGCAAGATGTTTAGGCTGTATATTAGGAAACATTTCTTCACTGAAAGGGTTATCAAACATTGAAATGGTTTGCCCAGGTCAGTGGTGGAGTAGCTATCACTGGAGGCATTTAAATGGGCATGTGGTGCTTAGGGACATGGTTTAGTGGTGAGCTTGCAGTGTTAGTTTGAAAGTTGGACTAGATGATCTTTAAGGTCTCTTCCAACTAAAGACATTCTGTGAATCTGTGATATTTCATGCATTTTTATAAGTTTTGGTACTAATTTTTAGTGTTGTATACATATATAGGTGTATGATTGTTGAAGCTGCAGCTGTAGGCTTGGTATAAGTCTGTGTTTAACTCTGGATTCAGATAGGAATTTTTGTCATACCAATATTTTAATGAAAATCCAGTATACGTAAGGACAAATTTTAAACTGCTTGAACTAATACATTGTGCAGCTGCTATAGGTGATAGACTAACACCTGTGCATCATTACTACAGAGAGTAGTCCAGGGTGACTGACATACTAATTATAGCTACAGTTTTGGAAAAGCAAACGGACCCTGAGTTTGACTATCTTATCAGCCATTCATATTTTCCTTCAAGAATAGTTTGAACTTAATAACACAGTCTGCAATTGTAAAGTTTCTTGGTTTAACAGATTACCATCTTTTCAGAATTTATAGTTCTTCAACCACTAAAGATTTGACCTAACTTTTGCAAAATGTCTAGCCCAAAGGTCACTTTAAAGTTTATGAAAAGATGTATATTATCTGGTAAAAAATCTCAGTCATGTTTAAATGACATTGGATACAGTGAACAATACAGAAACAAATGTTCCTGTTATTCTCAACACATCTTTAAGAACCACTGACAATCTGCTTCATTTACATATGGCATTTCTTTAATGTATTTTTCATTCTCTTGGTTATCTGGCAGTAAGTTGTGCTTGATTTATGATATTTTGCATATACTAAATGCTGAAAAAATAATTTGTGTAATGCTTCATGCTGAATGCTTCTATGTCAAAACTATGAGACTATTCATCACATTTTCAACAACATGCTCATTGTGGATGTCATTCAAAATGACAAAATTGCTTTTTTGTTTTTCTCTCTTGTGATTTTGTCTCCATTGTTTCCTACTATAGACAGCATGGAATGGCTATGTTTTACAAGGAAAACAGCCAAATACAAATATCTGCCCTGCATGTGTGCATTACATTATCTAACAGAGGAATATTACTAATGTGCAAAACCAGACAGTCGAAAGTTAAGAAAATCAGGATTAAGGATGCATGTTTAATTATATATGAATTCTCTCCTCTTCTAACAAAGTCATTAATTACAGTATAACACAATGTTTGAGCCTTGCTTTGCACTGTTGCCTACAAGAGGACAAGTACAAAATCATTCATTAAAAAAGGTAATGAAATAAATTAAATTTGTAAGTTAATTTAACCAGAAATATAAACTGTAACTAAATTTAGCAATTTACATCCTCACTGAAGTACTTATCTAAGTATTCAGAGTATAACAACACATGGCATTTACTGTTTGTAAATCATGTCAAAATGTGAGTTTTACTCCCAAATTTTCATATTTGTCAAGATTATCAAGTCACTGAAAGTGCAGTCACAAAGACAGTAAAATAGAGCATCCAGCCTGGAAACCACCAGCTCCTACATCACTTTTTCTGTTTTCATAGACATAGGAGATATAGTTAGAAGATACATGGGAGAAACGTGGGAGAACTGAATACATTTCTATTTCCTTGGTATTAGGTATCAAAATGTCCTGTCACCCTCCGATCTCTACTAAATGCTGGATTTAGTATCTGGAGGTACAGTAAAGGCTAAGATAAATGGGTCTAGTCCTTATGCTTTTCTGAAATGTGGAGCAATTAGGATGGTATTAGCCATACATGATCCCAAAAATCACAAAATACAATTTAACTGTTTTCCCACCAGTTGTCTGGATTGAAGCAAAAGTCTGGGAGCAGGGTTTGTGTTTGCTATTTATAAACTTGAAAACATTAGTAAAGGATATTTTTCCTGTGTTGAGATCCTGAGATACTGGGTCTGTAAAGCAAGTATTTGGCAAGATATAAATCAAGTAATTAATTTAAAACAAATTGTTATCTAAATGGCATCAAATACAGAGATAGCTTTTAATAAAAAACTGTTGGACTCTATCTGTGAGGCATTGGATACATTAGCTTTTCCCTGAATGAAAATCAGTGTTTTGTCTTTTGTTTGTATTCATATTGGGCTTGTTCCACGAAGAAACTTGACCACATGAATACGCATGTGCAAAAAGGCACTTTGAAGTTATTAGTACTGGTTTAGCATGTTTCTATGTTTGCTGCTTTGGCATTATTGAGCTGCAGTCACTTTCACCCAAACTGTTTGACCAATTTTACAGATTTCTGAATGCAAAAGGTTCTGGACACAGATGTTTATTTCTGGTAAACTTCAAGCAAATATTTTAGACAAATTGAAGTGCTCTGAAAAAAACCTCTTTTCTTAAGCATTCATGTTTTCTAAGCCATACTTGACTGGTTCATACACCCAATTGCAAAAACAAATGATAGAGCACTCATATAATTCCAGTGTGGACTGAATTAATTTTAGAGGGGAAAAAAAATTAAACAAAACATGAGACAGGTTACTAATAGTAACAGAATACCAGGAAAACACTAAAGAATAGGGAGTACTTAGCTTCAGAAGCTGTTCTCTTTTTGATGTAAAATATCAGGAAAACAAACAGTAAATTATTTATGCAATCAGAAATATGCAGGACCACAGAAAAGATTTGCCTGTGAAAGTTTTATTAATTACATCAGAGTAATCAAAGTTTTATCATCTAGTATTTAAAACTGTCTAAAATCATATGTCCTAACCTGGACCTCGATTTATTCACATATATGTTCAGATCCTGCTTGTCAACTTCTAGCATATTGCACATTTCAATTGTCTCAATTGACGTTTGTGAACTTCAGACACCTCCATTTTGAAATCTTCTTATTAAACACAGTGAAAAGCATTTTCCCCTAATTATATGACTATGCTGGTTCCATCTTGATCCTGTGTCCCTAGAATGAGAGGCCTGAGTATACTCTCTGCAGATGATTTTGTATTTTGATCACTATCCATGTTATGTGGGCAGAAGAAAAAAAAGTTGGAAAGACATTGGAACTGAGCTTCACCAAAATTTATAATCTCTCAATGCTATATCTAATACTTTTCAATAATAATAATTTATACATAAATTTCTATATAAAACCTTAACTCCTTAATGTATCAGAGTTTGAAATTCTGCACCTAGCCTGCCTCCAGCACGAACTCCATCCCTCTTTCAGTCCTGCTGATCCCAGGGCTGCACATCTCTCCTAGCCTGGCAGAGCAACATGCAGTAGCTCCTGCACCTCTGCTGCCTTGGACAGACCCACCTTCCTCAGCCTTCCAGCCTCCCTTTGCAAAACACATCCTCAACATTATCTGGAGCTTTTTGTATCTCCTTAGCTTGGTTGTCTTCCTTTGCTTCACGTTTCTTTATTCTCTTGTCACAGTCCTAAAAATGTCCTAGCTATTCTCTCACTTTCTAGTTTGCTTCAGAGAGCTAGCTGCTCTCTGATCTCCCTTGCACCCTGTTTTTCCCTCTTTCTTGTCTCACTAAATTCTTCATGTATGGATATATTAACAGACACACCAGCCTCTAAATGTAAAACATCAGAAAACTACACTGTGGTAATCACAAGGAAGCCAACTGGCACATATTTAGAAATCTGACACATATTTCCCTCATTCGTGGATGGGTAAATTTTTCACTCTGAAGGTCTTGCTCCAATGCCTGTTTCATATGATTCATAGATTTTATAAACTAGAACAGCTTGCCTTACCACAGGTTAACCCATTCATGCATCCCTGCATGGCACACCCTCTGGTCTTTACCTCACTACAGGTTACTTTTCACCCTTTTTAATAACCTATATCAACACAGCTTCAGTTTTTCTATAGCTTTCATCTCATTTTTGTCTCTCACCTAGAAATCTGCTCCAGTTGTTTCCCCTGGAGACTTTATTTTCCAGTTCCATTTTAGTCATTTTCCAACACAGTTCAAACTTATCAAAAAACTTTTTTTTTTTTTTTGGTTGAAATTTGTATGAATACCTCTTCACCAAACACAGAACCTCTTCAGCTTCATCCATCTGGAGCTGTCAGATCTCTTAGTACCATCAGAAACACACTTTCTTTAAATATTTTTATTCCCTGTTGGTGTCTATGACACCATCTCCTGATTTTCATTCCCTTCTTCTCTCCCCAACTGTTTCTTTGGCACAGCCTTTAGAAATCCTCTTCTGTCTTGTCACTTTCAATGACAGCTTCTGGTTCTCCATCACTTCTATATTTTAGTTCTTGGTAATGTCCAACCACCAAAAAATAAATACAAACCAGACCTCTGTGCTGGCCCCATCAAATTGTGTACTCTCAGTAGTTCTCGAATTTGACAATCACCAAAATAAAACAGGATGCTTGTCTATGAGAAATAGGTCAGCTAGACTTCCTTTTTGCAGAATGGTAATTTATTTGAACAGCTTAAATTAAACAGTTTAGAAAATCAAGCAATTTTTATCTTGTTGCAACACCTAATGATGACCATCAGCAGAAGGAAGACATGGGGAGACAATCAGCTGGACATACTGAGCAGAATATTTTGAACGTCTGAGTGATCTCAAGCTCTATATCACATTAGTAATTCACAGTCATGGTGGACTGTAGCCAATTATAATCTTATGAATTTAAACAGGGGAATATAGGATGTTGCTGTCTCATCTGTCCATCCTTCCTTTCTACCAAACACTGCTGCTGTAACAGTGGCAGAAAAAAATGAAAATATGTTCTCCATTGATGTGTGATCTTTAACCACCAGCAAGAGTGGGATCACAGTGGTGCAGCAGGCTGAATTGCAGTGAGGAAGACACACAGGCACATTTGCTTCTGCCTTCCTTTCCAAATATAAGTGGTGGTGAGGAGGAAGGTGAGCTACTAGGGGAAGAGGGTTGTTTTAAGCCAATGTAGCTATTTGCTTTCCTGTAACTTGAGTCAAACTGTCACCATTTCTTTCTTTAACACCCTTTTCTGCTACCCAGAAATCACCAGCGTGACTTCCTGGGTCAGTGCTGGGGACAAGCATAATCATAAAGAAGCCCGGACACATGGTTTCGCAGAATTGTTCACAGCCTGCTGTCCACCAAGAGAAGGAAAAAATCTGTACTTAAATACTTCATTTAGCAAGACACTGCACTTTGAGTCTATTCTGTGCTCTCTGACCCAAGACAATGCAGGCAAACCTGTGCCCTGAAACTTGTGCCCTGAAACCTGTGCCCTGGCTGAGTCACCATGACCAGCATGCTCTGCTGTCTGCTTTCCCAGTGCAAGCAGATGTACAATGCAATCACCAATAGACTATTAGTACATAAAATAATTAGTTAAGTTGTCTAATTTACACAGTTTAAAAATGGTAATGACTAGTACACAATGCTGATTAAACCTAATTTCTTTATGTGTTTACAGTCATTAGTGCTCATTGCTGAGGAATCCATTATTTATCTGTTAAAACAGTTCTGTTCTTGGCACAGAGTAGCACCAGATGAAAGGTTAATTTTTGCATGTTTAAAGTTCAGTGAGGGGAATGTAAGCATGGAAATGTATTTTGCCAGTGAGACAGAAAAACAATAGCAAAAAATCTGCTGCATAGCAATGTCCTTTACTCTTCTGACTAACAGGAATTCATCACTTCACAGAATGCAATCCACTGTTTGAGTAATTCTTGTTAGATTACATGATAAAAGCTCATATGTACACCCACAAAGAAGTAAAGAGACACAACTGTTAAAAAGTCCTTGGACACATGTAAAAGATTTTGTTATGGAGCAAGCTCCTCCTTGCCTCCTTGACACAGTTATTCAGCTTTGTCTGTGATAATTAAATGTTCACTGCAAAATTCCCTCAGGAGATTATCCCTCAGCTATTCTGCCGTTCTGGTTCAACAGGTAATTAATTATACCATAAGAGTGAAACAATTTCCACTAGAGTTTTCTGACTCCAAACTTATTCATCTCAAAATCCCAGTTTGGAATACCTTCTAGAATCACCAGTCACTCAAGCCACAGACAAAGAAGGTAAAAAATTATCTTGGCACAATTAAGACAAACTCAAGACTTGGCTGAGCTTGGTAGAAGTACCTTGTGTTCCTTGAGTACTGAGAGATGTAGGCTTCCAGAACAAGGGTTGCAAGAGTCTGAGACAGATCAATGAGCCAGTAGAGGGAAAGTAGGAGGACCCTGGTTTGGGTCCTGCATCTCCTAGAGAGACGTGGGTTAATCCCTTGGAAGCCTTTGGATTGGGGCTTTCAAGAAAGTCTGAAGATCAATCACAAATGGGAGGAAAAAAATCTGACAGTGAAGAACAACTGCATTTAGACATTTGTTAACCTGACTAGTCCTTCGTTTCAGTCAGTGGAATAAACCAATCACCCAGCATGTGAGAAATGAAGTGTGAAGAACAGTAAATGAAGGCATCTGATAAACGACGTGTTGGAAGAAGCAATGCACTACTTCAGAGAACAAAGCAAGCAACATGGCTCATAAGGGGAGTTTAGAGTTGGTGTTGATTTTGAGCAATGTTTGTATTTACTTTCTCCAAGCATGTGTCATTTTGAGAAATTGATATCTTCTGTTTATTCTCAGTATTCCCCTTTGGTTCATTTTCATTGCATCATATGGTATTATGTTCATAGTGCAGAGCTCCTCAAACAGGTCACACAGTTCAAATTAGGAATTTGAAAGTGCAAAGTAGACACTGAAATGTACAATTGCTGGATCTTAAAAAAGAACTTTTCCATTTTGTTTTTGCTTTTTTACTTTTTCCTAATTTGGAAAATGGAGCACTTATAAGCCAATGCAAAGCAAAGCATTTTGAAGTTCAAAAGCTTTTTGATAAATGATAGAAGAGAATATTTAAACTAATATTTCAATTCCCTTGCAATAAAGTGTTTTTTGTACTAAAGAGGTTATTGTCACTAGACATACATAGAATCCACTGTGTTTGATTTTCAGGGAGAGAAATCTAACATGCTAGAAAGACAATATTGGGATGAGCCAAACCAACTGTTTTGTGTAAAAAATGCTTGGCAGCCATTTTACTTACATATAATCTAATGTGTGATGCCTGGAAAATGTTGAAAGTGATTTCTTATACACTTCTGGTAAAAAGACAGCAATATCTAATACAACAGCATTAATAAAAGACACTGAGGACTCAAATAAACAGTCAAGCTGTCATGCTGTATCTGCATTTCTTGTTGGGTGACACAAGGCATGGCATATGGGCTTTGACTCCTTTCAGGTATCAAATTGTCTGTTCGTAAAAATAATTTTTTACACTTCTGTATTACCAAAGTGAAAATGTTTTGACACATTGCAATTCAATTTTTCCCACAAAGCATCCTGAACACTCCTGTTACCTTTGCCTAGAAAGTGCTGAATACCATTATGTTACATCTGTGGGATGGGGTTATTAAGGCATTTTCTTAGTACGTGACAAAGATTTTAATTGGTGGATTGGGAGTTTGGTGTACAACATAGCTACACCCGAGTCCACAGTCAATATTTGTGGCGCCTGCATTATTTCTCAATTATATGAAAAATATATATATGAAAGACTGCAATCTCGTATATAAATATCCCAGAATTCTGAATGACCCTGTATTTGGATGGATTTTACAAAAAAAGTTGCCAGCAAAAATCAAGATCCAAATGAAAAGCAGCATTTCTTAATTTTTTTTAGAATATTCAGTCTGATGGATCTGAAATATTTAATTGCAAAAATACTGAAGAGCATCTTGGGTCTTTGAACTGGAAATGTTGTATTTCAGCTTAAATTACACTATTTCCCATAAAAATTTCACTCAAACTTTTCACTAAATGGAAATTATTAAGGAAAAAAATAATCCTAAAGCAAAATAAAACAATTTGTTTGGAGTCAGACAGAAGATAACTATTTTTGCCTAAGGAGATGTTACTTATTGTTCATTTCCTGAAGCCATATAATTGAAATAAAAGTAAAAATGTATTTCAAGCAATTTTTTTCCCCCACACACTTTGATTTTATTGTTATATATCAGCCCCAAGCCCCCCTGTACATTCATCTCATAATGACAGGTAGATGAAATTTAAAATATTATAGTAAAATCTCAGTATTCTGATACATTAAATTCAAATATTGTCAGGAATTTAAGCATTAGAATAATCCATAATCACAACATGTATACCTGATATCAAACAACCTGTTTGTTGTTCTGGAAAAAAAAAAATAAAATTACCAGTGTTGACAAATGCTTATTTTAACACTGCACTAATGCACATTGTCGCACTTTTTTGGTTTGTGCTTCAGTTGTCTGAATTGATTAATTCTTTGTTGTGCTTCTGAAACTGAGTGTCATCATTACAATTACAATTTTAAAGAATGGACTGCTGCTCATCAATTGCAACTTATTTCTATCAACTTACACATGTGCAAATTAGAAACATACAAACTGTACCAAGAGATGTCTAAATGTCTCAACAGGCAAATGTAATCAGAAAATAACATGTTAATGGACGGTATTATGGCTAATACTGGTATCTTCAGAGTTCAGCAAATTATAATTTCTACACCTATGTAGAAGAAGCTGTAAGTATGGGAGATGTTTGTGAAGATTTAAGTGTCAACTGTAGTGGGATTGAGACCGGAGGAAGATGCAAATGGGGACAATCAAAGGGATATTTCCATTTGAGAGTATTTTGGGGTGCCCAGGTGCATGGAACCTCTATTCATGAGTGAGGAAGGAAAGATGCAGATTTAGTCTTTTCACTACAGAATAATCTACTGTAGCAAGCTTTTTTCTGATCTCTGAAAAGAATGACACCCTGCAGACATTATGCTTTGCAGAGTGCAAGGCAGATGGCCTTCAAAATTTTATTCAAACATTTTTATGAGTGAGATTCATTCCCAACTCATTTTGTCTTCTGTATTTGTGTGTAGTTACCTTTTCTTAGTCAACAGCTATACACAAGGAGAACAGACAAAATTTTATGAAGGGGAATAGGTATACTTCAGGTATTTGCTGGGAAATAGGAGTCCTGTAAATAAAAAAGTCAAAATTATATAACAAATTTAATGAAGTGGTCATAAGTGTAACAATTGTTCTCTTCTGTGTTGTTAAGGCTTGGTTATGCAAGTGTTCTATCAGTTGCTTTTTGCACAAGCCACATATACCTTTTGATCAGTTCTGCAGAAAAAGCACACACTTTAAAAAAGGAAAATGTTGGCAAGCTCTCCCTCCAAGCTTCTCAACAACTATAATGATGCAGAAACTTTGCAGGTGCATGATTCATGTGAAAGTGTTGGGCACCTCTCTGAGTAATAGTGTTGGAAGAGTGGGCAAATTGAGTTACTTTCACCTATGAATGGTATTTTTATGCCTTTTCTTAACCTAGGAAGCAACAAACAAATCAGTAGTAATTCTACAGAATAAGTATTAATATGTAACTTAAAGAAAGAAGACAAATATTGTTAGTTGAAATTTTGTTCAGTCAACAAGGCTGCTGCTTTTTGGTCAGTCTCTATATAAAGTTACATATATTACAGAAAAGAGAATTTTCTAGAGTTATAGCTTTCTAAATTAGCTTTTAACTCTTCCTTTTGAAAATACCTTCCTGAGCTCTTTTTAAGTGAAGTGAAGACTAATGAAGATATAGAAAGGAATTCATATCCAAATACACTAAGATATTTCCATGGCTTAATCCTGCTGAAATCCAGAGGAATTATGTGCATTTTTGTCAAGTCATTTTTCCTATTTCCATTGACATTAATAGTCAAACCTTCTGGATGACTTATTATTTATAAAATCAAATAAACTAATGTAAAAGTCCATACAGCAACTTTATAATCTCCCAGACTGGCTCAAATTGAGAAACTGCCACTAAAGCTTTAATAAGTGTTGTATGGTCACATATTAGGTTGGAAAAGAATGAAACAAATACCCTTAGGGGATGCGTTATTGACAATATTGAAGGGTATATGAAAGAATTATGAAACTTTACCTTTTCCTTCTTTATTTTCATCAATAATTCAGATTAATATGCCATGCCCTGGATGCAGCCTCAGCAATACATCTAAATACTGTCTTTATTTGTACTAACTTATTTCCATATTTGGCAGAAACTCTCTATTGTGTACTTGTCTGCAGCTGACTCAGATCTCAGCATAACAGTGCCGTTAGATTTAAGTTTCAGAATTTAAACTTCTGTCTTGCTATGTACACCTTGAAGAAGAGTTTGCTTCATCCTTAAAATGTCAGAAGTCTGACTGTAGTATGCATTTTAAAAAGATATGTTAGACGCTTATCTAAACCATCAGGGGTTAGTGCAGCCCTGGGAGCGGCCCTAATCTGACAGGTTTCCAGAACTATTCCCAGCTCTAAGAGTTACTGGGGGGAAATAAGTCTGAGTAACTGACTTGTGAAGAGTTAGATGAGAAGAGTCCATTACTTACAGGAAATGACAAACAGTGGAAGGTGACTACGGGAGTGACAGATGTCCCATATGGAACATTGTTCCCCAATGTGGAAGAGGTGGAACAATTTATAAGGTGGAAACATGGGATGAGTAGAACTTATTTTCTCCCTGAAGCCTCTCAACCTTGCCAGTCTCTTTATACTGCCCAGGAACCACAAAAAACAGTGTGACCATGTCCTAATACACTATTGGTTCATATCATCTACTCTTTACAATACCTTTACCTACCCATCTTGATCCCACCAAGTCCTCTCGGCTGTACCCTCTCATTGCTTTACAGACAGAAAATTAAAGGCAGTCTAAGATGGGAAAATTGAATACCATCTACATGTCTGCAGAGCTTTGAGCCAGCTCTGACTGCTGAAAAACAGTTTTACAAGAGCAGTAGAAAAATACATCAAGGCAGTGGGTTTTTTTTTCTCCTACAGTCCCTGTGAAATGGAGAAAATAATTTTTGAATCTCAAACAAAAAAATAAAAAAAAGATCAATTGCCTTCATACTTGCTATAAGAAGGCAAGGATATTAAAAAGTGTCCATATGGATTGAAGCTATAAAGATTTACAGAAACCTACTGTCAAATGCAGATAAATGGTCTTATTTTGCATAAGCTAAAAAATTTTCTAAGAAAAAAAATCACAGAAAAAAAAAGGAGACACTCAGATTCACCTATAGTTCTTTCAATATTCTTGCCTATTTTTGTTCCATTTTTTCCACTGGCTTATATCCGAGTCTTTTTAAATTAAGCAACTGAATAATCCCCTTATTGTCTTTATACTGCTGAGGTGAGGAGGTAAAACAGGTGAGTATGTCCCTCCCCAGATGTTGTATTCCCAAGCTCTCTAGACCTTCATGTGCTCATCTTGCAGAAAAATTCAGCATCTGCAAAGAATGAGTCTCTTCTAAGGCTACAGCCAAAAATAGACTTGAAAACACTGCTGACAGAGGAAGACCTTCATGCTGCAAGTTGAGATAAGTTCAACATTACTCTTAAGCATCAGATATACTGTATCAGAAATGTAATTTGTTCTATTATCCTAAGATATTTCATTGATTGAAAAACACTTTTTCAGGCAAAAACTTTAATTACATTTCATAATTAAGTTTCATATTGTCCTTCAGGTTTTTGATAGAGCATCATACTTTTGTGGGACTAATTCTTTTTTCTGTCCAGATGACTAGAATATGAATTTAAAGTACCTCCTATCTACATAAATTGCTGCTCAAATACACATTTCTAAGAGTAGCAATTCATTAAATGTCCAAAAGACTGGTTTTGACCCTGCCTGTTTTGGATAAATACTATCCATCAAACACGTGTTCTAAATAGCTCCCCATTAGTGGAACTATTTGTGCATTTTGTCTTTTTCAAGCATTATAAAAGACTTAGATACACTTGAAAGATTCAACATCAAATTTTTTCATTAAGTTGTAGGTTTTCTTTTAGGGGTCTTTTATTCCTTGAGTTGATTTTATCGATAAAGAGCCTAGCACGGTCTCCATAAAACCAGGTATGTATTGGTAAAATGTCTTTCCTTTCCAAAGTGGAGCAGCAAATAACTAGCACAAAGACCACTATAATTGCATCAATATGAAGCAATCTTTCAACTTAAACCTTGGGAAAGATAAAGTTTTATAACCCTGTAGCACAGAAATCTCTGATTTTTATTGTCTTTCAATGGGTCTATACAGAAAATTACTTGGACACCATTTATCTAGAACCAGTATTCTGTGTGTAAAGAAAACACAAAGCATTATGAGTAGATTCATAGAAATCCCAGATCTTTAACGCCTTAAACTTGCATGTATTTGCAGAAAAGCTGTGGGTCTGCTTATCTAACAGAAAGAGGCTTCTGAAAGTCAATTTCCACTTGAACTTTTCTGCTAAAACACATTCCACCACCTCTTTGAGTTTATCTAGGAAAAAAAAAATTTTGATAATGGAGACATGTTTTCAATTATCACTTATGGTCCCAGATGCTTTCCACAAGCAGAAATATACTATATAATTATTTTGCAATAGCATACAATGGGTGATATTAATAAAGCTTTATTACATTTTAAATGTTTGGGCTTTGTCCACTTGGCTACTATACCATAATGTGATTGCAGAACTGTCACATTTCAGTAAAGATTTGACTTTTGCCTATAATTGCTTCCTTTTCTTCTTGAGTTATTTATTAATAAATGTCCCAATATCTCTCCTTTTCAGGGATAACACAGACACAGAACCATGCTACAGCTGAGAACCACTGCTATGGCTGAGGTTGAAACACAGGATTAAATTTAGCCCTTCAGCTAGCAAGAGTGTGTTCCAGGTCAGTACTGAATTAGATCTATATCTTTTATTGCAAGTCAAAGTGGGAACACTTACCTTTAAAAATAGCAGACCTTTTGACTGAATGTGTTTCAAATTAGACATAATTTAGATACAAGACTGTGAGAAAGTATTTCTTTTATTCTAAGACTTTCCACATCCAAGTCTAAATTTTTCTTTAGCAAGTATGATATAAAACATAGAGAAAAAAAGGAGTGTAGGATTAGATATATAACAAAACAGTCTTTTGTCCCACTTTCCTATGCCTATGCTGCAGTTATTTAATCAGTTCTGCACCTACCCAATCATGTTTCCAATTTGGCCATATCTCTTCAGTTCACTAGTGAGAGCACTGGGGAAGATGAAATCAAAAGTCTTACAAAAGTTGAGAGGTATGACATCATCTGTGATTCACAAAACTACAGTTCCACAATGTCACAGTTAAAAACCCAATCAATCAACCCTACAGAACTTTACTTGTCTTATCCATGCTGGCTTTTAGACAGTATTTTGTTTTAGGCTTTTGCTGTTGTTGTTGTTTTTGGGTTTTTGTTCATGGTTTGTTGTTGTTTTGGGATTGTGGCGGGTTGACCCTGGCACGGCACCAGATGCCCATCAAGCCCTTCTATCACTCCCCCCAACCCCCGTCAGCACGGCATGCAGGGGAAGAATAAGACGCAAGGAGCCGTGGGTTATGATAGGTAAGATGTTATTTGGTACTTCCCATCTACAGGCGATGTCGGGCCAAGTCCAGGAAGCAGGGCTCCAGGAACATGCAGCAGCTGCTTGGAGGACAAAGCAGAAT
>WUAM01000370.1:2391437-2401846 GCA_024336885.1 Actenoides hombroni | reverse complement strand
CCCAGCCTCTGGTGCAGTGTGAGCACTGGCAGTCATAACACAGGTGTGTTATCAACACCCTCCAGCTCCCAGTACTGCAGCGTGAGGGCTGGATGGGGAAAAGTAGCTCAGCCAGACCTACTACAGGGATTTTTTAAGTTTTAGGCACTTCTCATATCTAGGATATACATCAAAGGTCTCTGACTAGAAAAGAAAGTAGTCCATCCCATCCAGCTTGCAGCATAACAGCTGAAGAGTAAATCTGCTTGGAGGGAGATTTCCAAAGACATGACTTACTGCTGGATAACTAATTCCAGATGTATTATGGAGCATGTTCTAAACCAACCATAACTGTACATTACTTCAGTGAATCCATCGTCTAGTCAAACAAAACCATATTAAAATCTATTGTAATTATTTGCAAGAGTACAATGCTCCTATTGGTTGCAATTTCATGCTGAGAAATCTGGTAAGACAACATACTGTCTTCTAAAGCAGCAAAGCATTTCCACTTAGTTTAAAATTACAGATGAAAGTTCCAGCTTGTAAGAAGGACTTGTATTTTCACATATATGTAAATTTCTACATAAATTTGCCTAAATATTCTCAGCTAAGTCTATTTCAGACCATAAAATAATAATAATTTCGATTATTATGAATAAAATAAAAATATGCCAGAGAATCTCAATGTTAGTAGAAAAATAACCCCTAATCTTGAGATTAATATTTTACAATAAAAAAATCCACAGAAAGCTATATGCCATACTGCTAGAACTCAAATCATTTTATTATAAGTCATTAACTATTCAAATGGATGGGCATTAGAATAGAAAATATACAGGCCTGTAGACCAGAATAGCTTATTTCTAAAAATGGACCTGAAAGAAATTGATGTTTAAGATAGACTTACACTGGAAAAGTATCTTCTAAATATGTGTAATAGTTTATATTAGGATATCTGGTTTTAATTTGCTTATAATTTATCCATAATTTCATCAATAGGTTTGACTTCTGCATGATGTAGTCTGAATTACTCTGAAACCTTTCAGCATGAAATAATCACACAGAAAATAGTACCATGGCAAACATCGTGTCTTGTGCTCTCTTGAAAAATGAAACAAATAACAGTTCCAATAACTACTTCATTGAAAATCATCCTTTAGAGCAGAGAATTAAGACTTTTCAGGAGGACCACTTTGTGCTGCAGGTATATGTGCGGGTTTTTCCTCCCTTTTCCCAGAGACTCTTCAAATTAAGGAAAAATACAGATCCCTAAGGATGTGGGTTACGTACACTCAGGAGATGGGCTCCATCTCCACACCTGACATAGCTGCTCCTTAAACTTGATAGTTATGACTATACTGGTAAATTAAACATGTTCATAACTATTCTCTGCAAAGGAATGCATGCCACAAAAGTGCAGAAACACTGAAAACCTGGTGAGCAAACCCCAATTTTGATGGCCAAACATCACTCTTGAATTATTAGAAAGGTCTACTTCTTAATTAGGCTCTTGTATCTCCTCCATATGTGTGCTGGAGTCTCTTCCAGACCTACAGTTTCCATTCTGGCATGACCTAAATGGAGGTATACAAGACTCTAAATGTCCTCAAAACACCTTTTTTTTTTTCCTGTGGGGAAATTCATGTTAGCAGACAGCTATGGATGTACAGAATTAAATAAGGAAAACTGATTGATTTGGGTACCTGGGAGATCTATTTTCACATACTGAAAGGATTTGCCAAATACACTTATTCACACTTATTAGGTTACAATAGAAGTTAGTTTAAAATAATCCAGGATTCACATATCTGCACATTATTTAAACCAGCCACAACTGCAGAGACAATCTATTTTTCATTGGCATGCCTGGTATTCCAATTGGACTGGATTCTTCCTGTGAAGGAGGAAATACATCAGACTTGCAAATTTCCTCCTTTCTGCCCAGAAATGGTAATTAAAAAACAAACAAACCAACAAACCCACAACAAAAAAGCCCAACGCTTTGAATAAGTATCTGAGAGAAATAGAGGAATGCTTGTCCTGTTTCTGAAAATAGCTATACTGCAAAAAGGCATTATTTTACAAGTCTATTTAAACACTTACCTTAAAGCAATTTCATCCATAGGGTACCATAGCATATTCATGAACCACAAATAACTAGGTAACAAGCCTATCTAAACTCTGACTGGTAGAAAATGAGAGGGTTTGAACTATACATTTAATCTTGTAGCATACAAGTTAGTATGCTGAATTTACACACATTTACCTTTAAAGTGTCAGAATGTGAAAAAAGTTCACCATATACCATACCATTTAGGTGATGAAACTGACTTCCTACTTAATGCAAACTAAAGAAAATCCTGCTACAGCTGAGGGTCAAAAGTTAGCCCTTTGGATATCTTGTTGGATATAAAAATATCCAACAAGAACTTAAATTGGTTTCTGGATATATTGTTATATTTAATCACAAGCTTTACCCACTAGAAAAGGAAGCAATGGGTATCTCTCTCTCTCTCTTTTAAAAATAAACATCCTTGATTTCTGTATGCTAAGAATCAACAGTTTTATACAGATTTTTGGCAGTGAAATCATGTTTCAAGTATTTTATGACAGTAGATGATTGGCAATTTTAGTTTTCTAAAACCATTACTGCAATTTCTTAGCCTTTGTTCTCTATACTTTATAGGCAATTTGACCAAGAAAAGTTTTCTTTTTACTGCTTTACATGTAAATAGAAAATCACTGCTCTAGTTTTGGGGCATTTGGACAACTGGTTTCCTAATTAATTTTCTTTCACAGTCAGACTACTATATGACTGACCATGACATCCTGACCCAGTCATCCAGCTTCCAACACTGCCTCTGAGGAAGGCAGGCTCCTATCCTGCTTGTCAGCATTGCACTGAACTGTCAGCTAAAATGACATGGAGCTGTGATACCATTATTTTCCCCTCTTATCAGTCTTCTAAAATCTCTCTGCTTAATAATGACTTCATGCATAAGAACCCCACTGATAATAATTTGTAGCCCAGAATTGAGACATACTTATAATTTTATTTAAATCTCAGAGACAAGTATTCAAAAAGTCCAAGCCTCTGACACAAAACTCTGAAGAATTATTAAACCTCCCTACTTCTAAATACGTGAATCTCCTTTGCTTGTCTGAAACTTCAGATAAAGACGACTTTCAAAGTAAAAACACTTTGCAAAAAAGTACACATTGACAACCTCATGATGAAAAGCCCATTTAACAAAAAGACCACAGTTCACTTGCTTTTTTATTTGTTCTTCATGACAGAGTTTTGGCAGACTGCCATTTGCTTTCTCTTCCTGTCCTGCAGGTGACAGCAGACTTGTAGACAAACTGATTAGGCAGACTGAGAGATGCTTCTCAAGTTACTCTCATTTTTATTTGCCACCTCGGGTGGACCAGGAGTCGCTCTCAGTGGCAGTGGTGTCACTATTGGCTGTGACCCCAATGATAAATCCTTTTACACAAGTCCCTTGTGTTACTAACCTATACCTGGAGGACTCATCCAGCCACACATTTTAATTTGCAGTATTTTGTGGAACCTAAGGCATCAAACTTGAAGTCTGTAATGTTTTTCCATATGAAAATAATAATTTTAAAAACTAGATAGAGATATGAGAGAAAGTGGTTAAGCCAGAAGGGGAGAAAAAAGTGAAAGAAAATACTGTAACTTCCAGGAGACCCAATTTCTTTCTCGAGTTTCTGACAATAAAAATAATCATCAAGTTCACTAGAACATGATACAACAGAGAAAACATTTCAGAAAGTACATTACTATTTTTTGTAGCATTGAGCAACTATACTTTTTAATGCCAGTGGGACATAAAGGTTATTTGGAAGAAAAATGTGTCATGCAATCTGTTTCCACATTGTTTTCTGTCTTTAGGATCTTACTTTCTACTTCTGGATCCTCTATGCCTGTATAAGAACTGCATTTTGGACCAGACCATCAGTCATTTGTATTCCAGAAAATAGAAACAAACGTCTTTCAGGTGTTGCCTTTAGGGATGTATGAATGCCAATATGTCTCCAAAGAACATTCTGTAGTAGTTAAGCACTGTATTTGCTGTCAGATGCCCTTCTAGCTGCATTTGTTTAGGTTGTGATGCAACATGGCTAAAGTAAGCAAGAAAAATTTCAGTGAAATACCATGAATCCTTTAACTCTTGAGGGAATGTATCTCTCAGCAATTTCTGAGGTTTATTAGTACCAGTGCCTTTTCATCAATGATGGTTGGAGGGTATCTGAAACAACATTTATAGGGAGTAATAAACTTCATCGACTGGAAAAATGGATAAAGCTATCCTCAGGCGTTGTTCTACCATTGCATATTATGCTAGTTCTCCTGTTCAGCTATAACTTCATTGCCTCATCATCCCTATTTCAGTCTGACATTGCTTTTCCCTGTTGCACAGTGCTTCAACTCTAGACTCAGAGTATTTGGAGCAGGGATGGTCCTTTTACACTATTATAATTCCTGGTTGCTGGGTTGCATCCCATCTTAGTTGTTAGCAGTGATGAGAGAATGTGTAACCTACATTCAACTTTCATGTGCAAATTTTATGTGAATAAATTGGAATTATGCATAAATTGTCTGCACAATCCTGTGAGATTCAGTGATGATCAATTACTCCTGGGAAGATAACATCTCTTGGGAGAATTATTACTGTCAAGACTACTTAAACAATTTTCCCATTTTTAAAGGCAGATGAAAAATACTCATGCTCATGTGGGTTCTATGTCAGACACATTTATTCAGTTTACAGGAATAAAAAACAGTTAAAAGTTATGAGTAAACACAGGAAAACATGTTTGAATTCATCCAGTCTCCATATAGACTTATTTTCTGCATTTCTTCTTGAAGTGAAGAAATTCTTACCCTAAAGTAGCAGGAAAGAACATGGCTAAAATATGGAGGATATCCTGTGGGAAAATAACAAAATACCTTGCTTTGCAAAGCACTTAGTGTGAGCCTATGTTTCCACTGGCGGAAAAAAAACCCAACAAAACAAAAAAAACCTACAAACAAACAAAAAAACCACGAAACCCAAACAAACAAAAAACAACCCACCACCAAAACAACAACTGGATTTAAACACAAGCTTAGAGTTAAGCACTTGCTTGAGTGCTTCCCTGAATTGAAGCCAAACTGAGGGACATAAAAAACTAATAAAAAGGGAAACTCAGGATGATTTGAAATCCATCTAGCGTGCACTCTTGGAGATTTTGTAAAACCTCAATTTAATATCTCTGTATTTCTGACAGCAGTATAGTAAGACCACAAAATAAACTTGTGAAATCTAGGAAAATTAAAGTCTAAGACAGATATCCAGCATCTGAATAATTGCTTACTTCATATCCCAGAAAGGCAAATCTGACTTACCTGGACTAGATAAATCAGAATAGAAAGAGGAATAAGTTGAATAGAAGATTTCACAAAAAGCATTAGAAAGAGAAGTTATATACCAGTGATATTATAATCCATGAAATGGAGTATTTATCTTTGCTTAATGGAAGAAATCATGTAATGAAGAAGCACATGTGTGTCTGATAAGTGATGGCTGATTTAAAGAGCTGTGTGATTTTATGTTACTTTATGTAATCTTGGATATGTGGTATAATTTATAATTTTAAATATTCTTTTGTCAGCTAGGACATCTGCTGTCATTTGAAATGGTGCCTGTCCAATCTGAAAAGTTTGAAGCAGATGGAAACAGCATACATCTTCGTCCACTTTCTGATAACAGTTTAAAGAAAATAAAAAAATTCTCTCAAAGCAGTATGTTGCCATGGTGCTGCCTCAATGCTGCCTCACAGCAGGCCAGACACCACAGACAGCAGGCAAACTGAACCCAATGGCTAAACCTATGAACTCATGCTTCTGTTTTAATATCAATATTTTACCATTCAGTTGCTAAAGGAACCATAATTAAAGTTGTATAATCTGTTTCAGTTCCATTCCCATGGGAGTGAGTTACTCATTTCCTAATGTCCAATCTCACATGGCAGAATTTCACAAATTCTGTTTCTTCTGAAAGATCGGAGCACATGCCAAAAAGTACAACAGCTGCTAACAGCAATGAAATTTGGGGGGCTTGTTTTAGTTGGAAAGAGTACAAACAAAAATATTTCTTCAGAGGTTGAGTTCAGTTTACAATCTGAGGCTGAAGTTAAAATTTGCAAAGCCCTGTAAGACCTTTAAATGCGCTTCCTAAGAAAGCAACAGAGATCATCTATGTTTCTTTCTGCATACCATAAAATTAGTTCAATTAGTTATTATTCTGTATTTCACCAAGAGTTTTAAACAGACAGCTGTGCCAATATTATGTATTCAAATTAACCCCACAAACATAGTATCATACTTTCAAGATGATGGTAGACATGATAGTGGGACAAAAAAAATGTAAAAGTATTAGGACCAGTAGGTTGTGAAAATGTGTATATAAATAAGTAATAGAAGTGGCAAGATATTTTTCCTCTTTCTAGGAGGGTAAGAAGACATTTTGGAAGAATCACCATTTTGGCAAGTTCAGCTCTAGCATCTCTGGTTGTACTTGTGCCACATTATTGCCTGCCACGACAGTCTTAACCTTACCACACTCCTCCATGAGTTAGGTAAAACCCTGCTGATTTGGGCAGAAGAGAATCTATTTTTAATGCAGATCGAAACATTTTCATTTAAAAGTGCTAGCTATGCAACCAAATTCAGCTGGAGGCTCAGAGCCTGACCTCTGCCCCCTCAGTGCACTGGAGGATAGTTAACAGCATCCATGGCCATGTTCTCTTCACAATGATACAACACCACAAGTGGAAAAATAGTCACATCAAGAACAGAAAAACACACTTCAGCCACGTCAGTTTTTGACTGACCAACAGACACAGGGAAGTGTGAACTGCATGGGTACATGACATACAGCTGAGGCTGGCTGAGCCTCTTAGAGTCCATCTCGATGTGGAGCTGAAGGCACAGACACTAAATTAATTTCTCCCATCTCAGTAAGTTACCTCTGTATGCAAAATTCAGCATTTCAAATATTACCAGTAGTAGTGCCTTTCCCTGGCTGGGAAGAGCTCATATTTTTCTAGGAAATTACTGTTAAACATGATAGAAAGCAGCAAGTTAAAGGAGCATACCACACTTTGATTTCAGTAGATATCAACCCTAAACTAAGAGAGAGAGAAAGCAGCTTTGTCTACAGTATACTTATGCTAACAATAAAAGACCATTCCATACTGATAGCAATTTATACTGTATTATGATACACCCTAGAACAAATTTCTTCCTTTGCTTCAAAATGTACTACAACTGTAAAACATATTTTTAGAAGTCCATGAATATAAACAGTCTTGCTCAAGAGATGTATCAGGAAGGCTAACAGTTTACAATTATTTTAAACAGTATAGCAAATATCCTTCTTGCTACGTATCTTCACTAAAATATGTACAGAAATTTTTCTTCTTCCCGCAAACCTGGTTAGTCTTTTCTCTTCATTACCTGTATTCGGATATGTCACTCCTGCAAGAAATTAGCTCCATGTTCAAGTCAGAGAAATGATTAGCATGAAATACAAACCATGCTGTTCTCTTGATTATAGGGAAGTCTAAGTGATTTCATTTGAAAAGTCTTCTTTTGAGATACAGCAGGGGAGCTCAGCAGCAAAAGTATGTTGAATAGAAGTAGAACAAGATTTTGTGTTTCCCCTGAATACATATCATACCTCCAAAATAGGACTAGTTTCTCTATCCCTTTTAGTAAGACTTTAATTAGGAATATATCGCAATGCTTGTAAAATAATAAAAATATATGTGCACAAAATGGGAAAAAAATGAACAGCATCTAAAATAAAAGATTGTCTTCTTTCGTCTTTCCATCTTTCATATTTTGACTAACCTAATTTACCAGTTAGAGTTTCTGAGTTTATATCTAAAAATAGAAATCAAGGTGTGCTGAAAATAATCCACATGTACAAGGTGAATTACACTGTACCAGTGTAGATTTATTCCTTCTCAGCCTTCGCTTTACCTCCATGAGTATTTAATCAGAAAACACTCCAGAAGCAGATCTGAGGTATCTGTGGTGTTCCAGGTGGTTTAATCTATTCAAATATTCTTTCTGAACATAAACAATAACATGCCTCTGGGACAGCAGAGCAGAGACCACTTTAAAACCTCACCAGCTCTTGCTGACCTCAGGAGCTGGATTTACGTAGAAAATAAGAAGCAGTGCCTGACACAAGAGCTTAGCTTTTTTATAGTTACTCATTCTGTAGGAGACTTTGCAAGAGAAAAAAAAAAATCCTTTGCAGTTTTCTTTCTTGTTTGTTGGTTTTTGTTTGTTTGTTTGTTTGTTTGCTTTATGCCAATACCCTTTTGTGGTCTTTCTTTATTGTAAGAAATGAGTGACTAATGTTCAGGTCTAGGAAGAGACTATCTCTCCACCTCTCCTCCTTAACTGTATAGACTTTCCATCTCCCCCTGCTTCTACAGAGGAAGTCATTCACTTGAAGACGTGAAGTGGGTGTCAGTGAGACATGGAAAATCAAGAAGGTTTACGGACTCCATGGCTGAAAGAAGTTTTGCTCTACCAGGATTGTCTTCCTGTTGTAAAAAACAAAGACACGGTTTATAAGGAGTTTGGAACTCGAAGAAAGCCTTGAGTAAAGTAAAAACTTTTATGTAGCCGTCCATGGCATTTTGTGTGTTTTGGTATTGATATCTATGCAAGAGTGAGTATTTTGTATATCAACAATCTCTTCTGACTGTGCATTGCGGGTGATCCCTAGTGGTTGTTACATAAAAATGTTTTAAAGTTTATATATTCATGATTTATTTCCCTTACTGCCAATTCTCAGCTCTTTTTGAGATAAAGCAAGCTGAGCAGAGCCAAGATCAACCTTAGTTTAGCATGCTGCAAACTGCGATATTTCTCTTCCTCACCATCTGTTACTGCAATCCAAGTATAGAAATTACAAAGTCAAAGAATTTTCCTAAAAAAAAATAATTTTTTTTAAAATCATAGATTGCCTTACAAAAATGACTTCCACAGATCTCTCCTACTCTGCCTGAGGAAAACCGTACTCACCTCATAGCAGACAAGATACCAAAGTAGTAAAAAAGACTCCACGTGTCTAGTCCCCCTCCTTGAACTTGTGCAGCTGAGCCTAGTCCCCTGGTAACAGCCCTAGCACAGATCAACTGTCCCAAGAGGGATAGCAGGACTGAAAAAGACAGGAGAAATTTATTAAATACTCTTTAAATATTGTTCTTCTTTGTGAGCATTTGTAAAATGCCATGGAGAGGTTTTGCAGTCACCTCTGGGAGAAGATAGAGAGGCAAACCTTCTAATTAGAAATGAGAGCACAACAAAGGTTTTCTTAACCTTGTTGTAGAACAGGAACCAGAAAGCAAGAATAGTTCAACTAAACTACTTGGACAATAAAAATACTACTATATTTTAGTATTTCCCCACTTCGTTTTCTGTGATAGGGTACAAAAGAGAATATTCTGTTTATCTTATAACAACTAATACGTAGTCATTCCATGGCAAGATAGAAAAGGAGATAGATATGGTAATGAAGAACACAGTTATAGCAAAACAACTTCAGCATAATTTTGAAATAAAACAACAGTCTACTCTTATTTATGTGGTCTTCATACAATTGTTACAAAACTAAACAATATTTTTCACTTCAGCTTCAGTTACTTGCACAATATATAATTATTTCTTAAGATTGTCAAGTATTTCATAGGGACTAACAAAGATTAATAAATGCATCCAGACTAAAACATTTTTTTATGCATTGAGTGAAATAATTCAGTGTACTCCATTTCCAGGTGACATACGTGAATTTATTTAAAAGAACCTCAAAAGGGAAAGATGTTAAAAAAAAAAAAAAAAAAGTAAATTAATCTAAATGTTATAGACATTGGACACAGTTCTTAAATAACTCCAGGGATGTGGACTCAACCACTTCCCTGGGCAAGCCATTCTGGTGCCTGATAACCCATTCATTAAAGAAATTCTTCCTAATAGCCAATTTGAATTTCCCTTGGCTCAACTTGGGGCCATTTCTTCTTGTTTTATCACTTGTTACTTGGTGAAACAGACTGATCCAAGCTATCAGTGAAACCCTCTCCAGGACCAGCTCCAGGTCTGACAAACATTTGTAATGAGAATGGCCTAGTTTGCCTTTGGCAAAAGAATTTCTAGAGTGATATTCTTCCCAAAGCACTCACTGACGGGGATATCCCTTAGCTGCCACTAAAGTCCGAGTGTGTTCACTGGACTGGATGAATGTGTGCCAGCTGCTTCCAAAAGAACAAGTGACACCGTTTGAGCTAATAAAATAATTTTTAGTCTTTCCTCCTCTTAAATATATAGATTTCCTTCTTCCCTC
>WUAM01000370.1:2344826-2391337 GCA_024336885.1 Actenoides hombroni | reverse complement strand
TATACAGATAATTAACATAATAGTATAAACTATGCTTTCATTCATTCTCTCTGTATGAAGAAAAATTTACTTCAGCAGAGAGTTTAAGAGGAAAGTGACCTGTTGGAAGAAGATGGAAGCATATTTGAATTTAGGTAAAAATATCTGAACAGATTTGTATGGTTGATTTATAATGTCCGATCAGAACTTGGTTATACGAGAAGAAATAAAAAGCTTGAATCCTATCATCTGAACCATTTAAATTAAACATAGAAACTCTTCAGGGGTTTATAGAAATTAAAATCCTGACCCTGAATTCACATTACTGTGACAGGGCTTGCAGTACTGATTTTCAAGGAAATGGTATTGGACATTGTCACTTTTAAATGTTATCTCTTCTTATCAAAACACAGATGAAAAACATAAAAGAGATTAAAATATTCATTAAGTATCTCTAACACACTTTTTTTATTTGAAAAATTTCATCATTTTAAACCTTTTTTTAGGCTTCTATCCAAAAATGCAGAATTATGCTTACAAGCAGAGATGACAAACTGAATCCCTGCAAGTAAAACAAGAGGTAAGCATTAATGCACCATAAACTCCTGAGTTTAGCTCTTTCCTCCAGTCATGACATGATACTATCAAATAGATTATGATTTTTTTGTCTTTTGTATCTTTACAATATGGATTGATTACAACATCCTGAACTTCAGCCAGATGTGCAGGTTCAGAGATGGTAAAGCCATCAGAACCACCGCTGTTGTACAGTTACACCCTCCTGTCTTTGCTTTAAAGACTAGGGACACCTTTCATGTTTTCTTCCCACTGTGAATGGGCATTATATTGCCATGCCCAGCTGATTATCCATCCTGGCTCCTCCATCTCTTTCCTAGTCACAGACTCCTCCTCCTCCCTGCCAGGCTGGCATTGAGCAAGCATGTAGGTCCAATGCTGCCTGGCTACCCAGGGAGAAGAGTGCATGAGCACCTTCAAATTACAGAAATGTGTCTTGAAATCCACTGTCTGGAAATGTTTTCTCAGAAAACTGCAAGAGATGAAAATTTGTTGAGAAGCAAACTCGAAGTTAATGTGAAGGTGGATGAACAGAATTCATTGTAATCTAGTAACTGTGGAACTATTTTGGCTATGTTCACTACATCTGTCAATCATTGTGCCATCCAGATAAAAACAAGTTAATACTACAACCTCCAGAGAAGGAAAACATATTCAACTCTCTGCACTAGATTCAGAGACCAGTATTATATTTCCACTTAGTGTATGACATTCAATTCATATTCATAAACTTCATTTGCCTCTGAAGTTTATAGTTTAGTAGGATGAATTTGGGGTATTTGAACACATACATGTGATCATTTTGACCTCCCAGGCATCTCATTGCTTTAGGCAACCACTGATTTTCCTGGTGTCTACAGCATAAGCCGCTCATGGCTACTAGTAGCTGGTTGTGCTGCAGAGTATTATTTCTATTAAATTGCAGTTTTACAGCAGGCAAGAATCAATCTCAAATATCTACTTGCACAATTTTCTGCTTGTAGATGAACTTTGTAGATTAATTATTAAAAATGTTAGGGAGGTATTAGTGTTATATAGTAAATTATAATCACAGAATCACAGAATGTTAAGGGTTAGAAGGCACCTCAAAAGATCATCTAGTCCAACCCCTCTGCCAAAGCAGGACCACGGAGAGCAGGTCACATAGAAATGCATCCAGGTGGGTTTTAAATGATAAACTGATGGTGAGTGTAAATCAAGAAAAGTGATCTGACTGTCCCCTCAACCAAATGGCTTACGGTCCTGTATCTGCCTTTCCCTCTCCAGACTGTTCTGGAGTACAAGGTCTAGGTCTTTGCCTCAGTTTAGAGCAGTAACATGGTGAGATATAAACTGAATGTGTACTGTGGCAAAATTTATGCCAGCACATCTCCCATAGTGTCTTTCTTTGACAGTATGTCTCAGAGACCTACTAGAAAGAAAATATTGTTAAGAGGTGGATCATTATGGTCTTAGTTCAGTTTCTGTGTCTTCTACAGGTCATATAACTCCTGTGCAAAAAGACTAAGTATCTTCTATATTCCTTATATCATTATACCCTCATGTAATGCAGAAGGAGAAGTAATATTTTTGGAAGTCATTGTACTTACGGTGGAGATTAGGGCTGCAGTGTTGTGAAGGCTAGAAGATTCCTGATGGTTAGGGAAATAGAGACAGCATTATGCAGAGATTTGTTTATTACAAAAAAAAGTTACAAAGAGGCCCCCTGGACAAGTTGTAACGCTTTAAAGAAGGTAGTGTAAGTGAAAGAGAAGAAAAATGTATTATTAGTAGTGCTTTCTTTCCTGATCCTAGAAGAACAGTATTTCCAGAGAAATAGGGATTAACACACTATGAACCGAACAGTGAGACTCAATCTTACACAGCAATAGAGAGGCAGCTAGCATGTGTATTGACCCTTATCTCAGCCCTTTCCCAGGTAACACCCATCAGATGGCAAGGAAGCAGAAGAGTTCAGCTTGCTACAGCACCCCGTGCTCCACAAACAGGCACCACACTGCGCCTGATGATGTGGAAGCCGTGTGGCCATCACCCAGATGGCCCACTTTGCCTTTGCAGGTTACCAGCATATTACCAGTATGTTTGTTCTGCCAACACAGCTGAATTTCTAACTCTCCATATTCAACTGCACCTACCAAAAGATGGTGAGAATTTTTACTACATGAAGAAACTAAGGGAACTAAGGAAAAACTTGCAACAGGAAAGAGGCATGAATGTCTCAGCAGCCTTAGCTGCTGCAGTATATCAAGTGTTTTCTGTTTCTGAAAGAGATTAATGCCCTTCGTTTAATCATCTCCCTTGAGAACTGCAACAATTCTGCTTTGCAGAAGCTCTGATAAGCTGCTCTCCCTGAGTAAAATGCTCCTGTTGGTGTTTCTCTGAAGTGCATCAAAGAATAAATACAGTCAACTCATTTTCACCAGGGCTTGGTGTGAAGCCTGACTTCCTCTCCCTTAACTCAACTACAGAAAACCAAAAGAAAACAGAAAGCAAAAACCAAAATGGACCTCTCTTAGGCATGACTTTCTGCATACACTGGTACTAGAAGAATGAATCATAAAAGACCAACAAACTCTATATAGTAAAAAGTAATGTTTGTTCATTTGCGTAAATTATGTAGTAATAACAGCAGTAATTCCATTCTGCTTAAAAATAAGCCCCAAATTTAAATTTTATGATGCCAATTAATAAGTCACTGAAGTGCACAGCTGGAAACAAGATCAGTTGCCTTTTGCTGCCTTTTTGATCAGGTCAAGACACTCATTCAAACAACTTAAATGTTTACAAATCTGGCGGTTGTACAGTTAAACTCCCAACAGAACTTCTGAAAGAAATTTCTAATGTTTTTGTTTATTTTCCAAAGAAGTGTTCTATTTCGGCTCCCTCACAGAGAGTATTTTTCAGCCTTCAGTTATTTCTAAACATCAGGAACTCCTTTTCCATCTGGAATTTGTCTCAATTACTGATCAGATCTGAAACTTCACTAGGTTATATCTCACCCTTCATTTTCACTAATCAAAGAGAACAAAACAAAAAATAAAACGAGGGATTTTACATTCTTGTCTGCATATCTATTAAAATATCAACCTATATCAGTATCCTTGTTGTCCTAGTGTCAGTTACAAGAGAGAGAAACAGATTTTCTCTATTTGCAAGTTTTACAGGCCCTGATTTACAATGTGATCACTTCCTAAATGTCCATGGTAGGTCTTATCTAACCACCATCAGGATGGTTCTAAGTGCATTATACAACTAGATTTATGAACTCTTCAGGGGCAGAGAAAGTGGGGCTTTTAAACACATATTTCTCCTTGTAAATCTAATATCTAAACAAAAATATCTGACTAACTAGAAAAGAAATAAAACATAAAATATCTTAAACACATACTTAGATATCTGTCACAGGAGATGATACTACTGCTCTGATTCAATTAAAGTTCCTATTCTGGGGATTTGCGTTGGGGCAGTTCTAAGCTCTCTTGCTGCCCTCAGTCCTAATACAGTTATCAACCACCTCTGTCACTGCATTTTTTTCAGCATGATTTGGCAATGTTCTCTTTGTCTCTTTTCTGCATGGAGGTAAGTTAATATCAAAAGGATGACAAAGAAATAATCACAGGCAGATTTTTTCTTGATGATTGGAACCATGTTGTTTGCCTTTATTTCTGTTGGAGCAAGGCTTTGAATCTCAAGCAGAGGCCAGCGTTTGGCACAGTGCAGATCACAGCCTGTGCTCCAGAAGGCTTGCCGAGACAGTGTACAGACATTTTCTTTTGGCCAGTATGTCAGTTAAAGACGCTAAAGCTCTCAACTGACCTCAATTGGAAGACACTTTTCAGACACATCTGCTGACCAACCTCTCTGAGGCAATCAGTCCATAATTTACTTTATTCAAAGTGAGTTAGGTTGCTTTAAGCAGTCAAAACACAGTATGTATATAGTCATTTGAATTGTAGCAAGTTTGAGCAAACATACAAGTATCTCCACTGGCAGATGAGTCAATAGTGATTTCTGAGAGAAAACGTGAGCAGCTAAGGCAGTAACATAAATGATAATATTGGCACAGGTTTTAATTTATATAATCAGCTGTAAATAACCACAAATAATCACAAATTGCCTTAAGAGCATTCATGTAAGCTACAAGAGACCAAAGCTGTGACCAGGGTGCCATCTTTGCTTCAGTAGATCACAGGGATCAGCACTTGCAAAGCAACTAATCACTTCCCGACCATGGTTTCAGTACCCATTAAAATCAGCACTTCAGGGACTGGTGCAGCACTTCCAGGTAATATGTGAATTTCCCTTTGCCAGGGGAGCTCTCTCACACAGCACAGAAAGGGCAGGATAACAGCAGGGATTCTGGCTCAAAATTACCTTACTAAATCCAGGGATCAAACTTGTCCTTTCCTGGCTGAAAGTCAGGCTTTCCTTGCCTCTGGTGGTTTGCAGAAGAATAGTGAATGACAGCCCTGTGTATGACCTCTGGCTGGACACTTGGTACAGCAATTATGCTCAAGAGTAGCCTGGTTTTAAACAACTGTTGCAGCCTCTGCAAAGTCAGTCTGTCATGTCAAATTGACTATAGAGCAGGTGTTGACTTTGTGATGCTTGACAACATTTTTTTTTTTAGTATTTTACCTTTAAAAATAATTTTTAAAAAACCCAACAAATGCATGCTGGCTCGGTTTCTCTTGTAAGTCCTGGATGCTTAGTGTTGCTCCAACAACACAAACCAGTTTTACAACACAAACCAGTTGCTCTTCTGGTAGAGCACTGAGCAACCAGAGCATACTGATGAATCTGATCCTGGTATTTGGTCTGATCTCAGCAAGATACTATTTTCTACTTGCCAAGATTAACCCAGCCATAAATACAGAACATAATCATTTTGCATGTGCTGTGGTATTAATCTTTGACACTTCAGCACCAGAAAAACTATTTTCTTTTCTTCTCAAGAATCATTGAAACTCATATGTCTGAACTCCATCTCCCATGTGGTTGTATGATTACTGAAGAAGCATTTGACATGAATATTATGAACAAAGACTCCAAAATCATAGCTTAAGTATTTTTCAGTTCATGAGATCGAGATCAAGGTTTCAGTAGCTTGATTGTACTGCTGAAGCACAAACATCTGGCAAACATATATATTCTTTCCATCTCTTCATTTACATATATATATTTAAAATCTTTACAGTGCACAAAATAAAATTAGCATTAATGTCTTGTCATCCTGTAGTCTTCAGACATTTTGCAGTAATGACTGACAGCTAGTTTAATACTGCTCAATCAGGGTAGATTATCCAATGCTTTCTTCTACTCAAGAAGCATCCAACTCCATTTCAGGTGCTCCACTTGTTCACTATTCATTTTGGACACCTCTGCCATTCCTTCTCCCAGTTTCCTACAGTTACCATCCCATCTTGCCCTCATTCCTGCCCTTTCTTCCTAGATGTTTCTGGGCTACTCTTCTTCCTTCGGGCTAACAACACCATATTCCTCTTCCAGAAGCAGCAATCTTCTTTTAGGGGTCAGGATTTCATCTGTGATGGTGCAGACCATCTTCTTCCTGCTCACCCCCATTAGCCCTTGACTGCCTCTGTCCTTCCTTCAGAAAGGAGACAGCAGCCTTTACTGCTGGGAGACAATAGAGTTTCCAAAATACTATGTAAAGATAAATGTTTAACAGGGCTGAACATTTTTAATGCAACTGGGGAGTGTAATTCATCAGAGTCAGTTTGAAAATATGACCTAGGGATACAACCTGTAGTTTCAACATCAACTTGGTGTTGTTTGACCAGAAGTTCTGCTTCAGCCTTACAGTGACATGACCTCTCCCTCATCCCTCTCTGTAAAGACTGTGCCTACTAATTTAAGGAAAGGGAACCTTACAAGCTGAAGAGATCCTGGCAGGTACTAGAAACAACCTACCTCACCATTTTCTATTAGGAAAGCAAAAAGCCAAGTAAATATTTAAAGATGTTAAACTTATTGAAACAGACAAACATGCAGTCTGCCAGGATAACCAGAGAGAACTAAAGAGAAATTTTCTTTACCAGCACAACCCAGGGTGAAATGTACTGCGAGCCATACAATAGCTTGTCCTCGGAGCAGCTGGATCCCACTCTGGCTTTGTACACAAAAGACATAATTTGTGAAGAAGACCAAGAAGAACTTAAAAAAAAAGACAATGAAATTCATTTGCACTGTTTCTGCATTAAATAAACTGCTCTTTTAGACCCATGAGTTAAGTGTGGGGACACTCACCATTTGAACATAACCAGCAGGGAAGCAATACAGCCACAGTTTGCAATAGGCAAAAGGTTTCTCTTAGCACAGGGCTCTTGATACAATGGACATGCCTTTGCAGAGTTTCTGTAGATCAGTGCCTAAAATCATTATTTCTTTTCCTTTTTGTGCTTAGGTTACCAAAGCACATCAGTGCCCAGCCATAGCTCTTCCCCTGCTAGACCCTGGCACCCACAGAAGAGATAGGGTCACAGATCCTTTTTCCCTACAGAAACAAGACTATTAAATCTTGCACAGCATATCACTGACTCAGACTCAAATTAACTGTCACCTGCAAATGGTGGCTGAGACATCTGGCCATCTGGCCCCTATGAGCAGCAAGTGGAAGCAGGTACATTATTATTTTTTTACTTATCCTCTCTACAGAGCATGTACGTGTTCATAGAGGAGGTATGTGGTACATCCTGCATTCCAAGAGTCTTTCCAGATCATACTTCCATTATACCAACTACAAATCTGTAGAGGAAGGAATTATTTGCACAATTCATATTACCATGACACTGAGCAGAAGTAACAGAAAAAACTTAATAATTAAATCAATTTCTAAAACAAGAGTAGCAAAATAAGTCTGCTTTCTCTGAAGAATCACCTGTCATTATTTTAAAACTTGTCTGACACACATCTTCCCCACCATCAGACACACTGTTCAACAAAAATTTTCCAGTCCTTCAAGCAAAGGAATTTTTCTTATCACTGTCAACCTTAATCCAATGACTTAGGATCAAAAACATTTGATCTAATACATTTTGTTGTATTAAATACACTCTTTATCACTTAATAACAAAAACATAGAACAAAAATCTTGTCAGTTTCTGTCTCTTAATATGTATACAGTGCTTTCTCCCAATCATCCATTCACATTTCAATTACTGACTTAACAAGTTCCACATCCCAATCTTTATGTGTGTTATTAAGATATGCATAGCACTTGGTCTTTCATAGTAGGTCTGTTATCAGAAAGACCATAACTGGTAACCTCAGCTTGCTCAAATGTGCCTGGATTTGATATGTGCAAAGACTTACCTGATCATCCTTCCTCTTTGTCATCATGTGAAAGATTGTCTGCAGAAGTACAAGAAAGGGTACCCAGATCACTGGGCATCATCACAATTCTTTGACTCTTTACTACCCTGAGATATACAGGCTAGATGAGCCAGGTGGGGTGGGATTCCCATGAAGAGGATGAAAATAAGGCCTCCTCAATGTACAGAGGGTAAGCAAAAATCTTACGTAAAGATGATGATTATCCCAAATATACTTGCAATTAATAATGGGGTGTTGCAATACTATTTCTGCTCACAAAGACTGAATCCCAAACCAGATAAATTAATAGGCACACTTCACCAGATTAAGAACAAAGACTTCTTACTCATGGGTGTTTTTAATGTTTACCATTTAACAACCTTGTACATCCAACATCCAATAGTGACATTTAGCTATGGATTTCTTTTCAAAAAGCTCCACTTTAGAAAAAAGAAGACAAGCATTCTACCCAGAAGGAAACTGTGGGGATTGGGAGGAGGAGCCTCCACATGCAGTTGTGAATTCAGACCCATGATGTTGATCTCCCTTTTCCCTCCTTTCATTTGTACTCAAAATGGAAGGAACTTTGAACTGTCTACAAACATAAAGACTCATTGTAAAGTATTTTTCCATTCCCTGAAGATAAATCACTCATATGCTTGGCAGTGTATATCCCATTGCCAGATGTATCATATCTGGGCAACAAGACAAACAGAAAAGCCAGTGCCCTGGTGATTTAAGAGGGTGTGAAATACAGACAATTTAAGTGAAACTGTCTCTCCCAAAGTGTTCTGACAAAGAGCAGGCATTGGAAGCAGCCTAGATGGCTTGTTAAAATGCTGACAGCCCATTCCAGAAACAAAAATTACTTTAATGAACTAATATTTTATGACATAATTGCACCAGAAGCAGAAAGCATAAACCAAATAATAACTCAAAAGTGTAGCCCTAAACCCAAATAAAATTAATGGGCAATTTTTACACTCTGTTCTCTAGCACTCAGCTTGTAAATTACAGTTATTTCTTCTTTTACTTTTCATTCTATAGCTTGCATAGCCTTTTCTTTTTCTTAATTCCTATCCCATTCCTAGAGTGACTTCTCCCCTGCTTAGCTGCATTGTTTGTTTTTCAGAGCTGGCCTGTGCCCCGGGTCAGGATAGCCAAATCAAAAATGAATGTTCAGATAGATTAAAAATTAATGTGCTCAGACTCATGCTTTTGCTGTGGCCAGCACCATAACCCCTCAACAACTTGCCCAGCAGTAGAAATTTCTGTATGGCATGCTGCTCAGTCCATTGCCAGATACCAAAGAGGACTGCATCTTGCCTTCTGCATCAGTTTATCCAGATTCCTTGACCCCAAGAAGTGCTTTTGTAGTTGTACCCGTTCTTGCTGAAAGCAATGCCCTAATGGCATTTGTCATTGCAGCCATTCAGCTTCCATAATTTAAACTGGAGCGGCACTTTGTTAGTTGCCAATTCTGACACAGTCCTCCTCTTGAAGCAAGTAAATTTTAACATCGCTCCAAATCAGGACTTAAATCTTTTCATTCTTTTCCTAAACTCACAGCTAACATATTTATAGCAGCACCAGTCCCATGCTTTGACTGTTGAACCTGAAATGAGTGAAAAACTCTATTTCCAATTCTGACAGTCTGTCTATTTATTTCCCTCTCTCTGACAAATAATTTAGAAAGCCTGACTTACCTTTTCTCCCTCTGCTAGGTAAATGAAAGGCAATTGAGATGGATCAGAATGTCCGAATAACAAAACCAAGGGACAAGAAGAAATGGCCCTTGAGAAATTTTGAGTGTCTTTAAGGACTAGCCTATGAGCTTGACCATCTTCACAGCAAATCCCAAACAAAAGTGCTTTCCACAATTTCTATGCTCTAGTCTATTACCAGCTGTGATTCACAGCTCTTGTTCTGGTGATTTGACATTCTTATAATTTTCTCACGAGCCTAATGTGTGAGAAATATTTTTTGAGTTACTGTTCTACATTTTCAAGGTTTGAAATGTAGCCTGACTAGACAGGAGGTGGGATTACATGGCTTCAATTTTTCCTTCAGGTTTTTTGTTACCAAAGTATATTTTTAACTATAAGTTGATCCCCTGCTTCTTTCTTTCTATGCAATTGCTGTATTGTTTTGTTTTATTCCTACAAGCAGACTGATACAACTATATTACTTCAATACATCAGAAGCAACAACTTGTTTTTTTTCTAAAGACCACTTCTAGTATTTTGGGAAAGGAGAGTCAGATGGCTTTGGTTACAGAGACAAGATCAACACACTTTAACAGAAAACACCTCCCAAAAATGTGCCCTTTGTAAACCAGGTTGCATCATGAAAGTTTTATGATGAAAAGTGAGAAGAACTGTGGAATAATGATTGGAGGTGACTTAGAAATTAAAATCTTATTATAGGTACAGCATTTTTCTCACATTAAGGAAAGGTATAACATCGGAGAAAACTTTCAAGGTAGAGTACAACTGGTATGCAAGGAATCCATTCTACAGTGGTTCCCTGGACAACACTGCCTGTGAATGGAATGGGGGGTGGGGTGGAGTGAAGACTGCACCACCAAGCCCTGTGAGTTATGGCAGAGATGGGAATTTGATGGTACCACAGGACTTATAAGCTGCCTGCTCATCACCCTGGGCCAACAGTCTGTCATTTTTTGACAAAGTGCTTTCCTTTGTGTGAACTTCGCTCGTAATGATGTCATTATAATACCAAAACACACCTTCATCCCAAACGCTACCCACCTCCAAAGTGTGACCATCTCTCATTGAGCTTGTGCTTTGAATTTTTTTTCAGCTATACCTTTAAAAGCAAAGAGAGAGAAATTTACATCAATCATAATGAAGGTATATATGACTAGAATCACTTCAGATCCACCTTGAAGGTAAAAATTATAATAAAAGTGGTTTGAATAAGGGAAGACATTATCATGAACAGGTCAGGACAGATACTATCACTGCTCATCTCTGACTCCTGGGATCAGTTGATAGGTTGAACCTCACTGCCCCCATAGGCATGCATTTGGGTAATACCTGGACTTTCTAAGTATTGCCCCAGGAAACTTAGAAATTTTACTGAGCTGCTCTTTAATCTAACGTGTTTTGTATATCTGCACATACTTTGCAGACAGTGAATTTATCACCAGCAATCCACAAGAACCTGTACTTCTGTTGCTTTCAGTAAACTGCACTATTCATGTTGCTAGTCACAAGAGTCTCTCATTGGGTGCTGCCAACAACTTGTAAAAAGGCTGAGTGAAACCATGAGGCATGACTAAACAGGGAGTGAAGTGTGCTATTAGTGACTCCATAGCTGTGAGAGTTCAGTTGTACTGACTGCAACCAGGCTAATAGTGCCAAATTGGACATCACTAAGAATCTAAGCCTAAATGCCCCCAGCCCCTCTGATATCTGATGATATGACTTTGTACTCTGTTGTGACTATTGCACATCTGGGTGAAAAACATTAGATTTGGTGATGCTGTCTGCACCCTCAGGTAGGATAAAGAAGTTATTTAAGAATATTAATTTGACTTCCTGAATCTACTACAGTGCTTCTTGTTAGCATCTTCCCATTAGTGGATTTTCTGGAAAACAGCTTTTAAATCACAGCCTGTACTAAAGTTGCTGTAACTTCTTGGATATTCATTTTTTTCCTGAGTAAATATTCTAATAAGTGTGCTGGATTTTGTAACAGATATTTTTCCTCCAGCCCCTTAAAAATCATAAAAGAAAACTCTTGTCTATAACTTTGTAATTTTTCCTTCACATTTCCAACTTTTAGTTGCCTTTTTCATCCATTCTTCCTTCAGCAGCAAGATTACTTTGCTTTTCTATTCCACCTTTGAATATTTCCAAATAACCTAGAAGCAATTTTCACAGCTATAATACTAACTTTATGTTTTCTTTCTTCAGTCCGGTCATATCTCAGTCATTGCTTCAATAAAAACAAACAAACAAACAAAAACCTCTTACTGAGTCATTCAACAAATCTTTTTTTCGATATCTTTGCAGGTCTTTCACAGGTTGGGGATAGTAGGTTTGGGGTCCTTTCACTTTTTCCTGCTTGTTTCTGGTGTGCTGTGTTGCAACACAGTATGATGGCAGCTTCATCAGATGGAAAACACTTCTCAGATTAGCAGAAAAACAAGTAGAAGAATCAGTAAATATAGGAACATAATCTATCCTTATTGTGTTATTAAGTAGCCAGATCTTTTTTTTTAATTCGTTCACTATTTTCTCTTCTACCATTTTTAAAACCTAAATGAACTTTGCAAATAATACCCTTTTAAAATGAGCAAGACTACAGTGAACTCTTACTACAAAACACACTTTTAACAAAATATATCAAAATTATATAATTGTAAATTATCTTCACTTCATACATTCTCTGGGAATTATTTCTTGTCTAGTGATAACATTTGTCAGCTTCCATAATTTGTAGATTTTACTCCATTAGGCTATTTTTATAGGTAACGCACTATCACAAAATAATAATTTAGCCAAAGGAAATGAAAGTAACTTCTACTAAAGACTGCCTTCTAAATTAAATGTTCTCTTTTGATGAAATTTTGGTTTTCACTTGCTTTAACCAACACTGTATATAGCCAATAATGAAATTATGGTGAAGCTGTGAAACTAATACAGGCCAGGCTATTTACCCAAAGAGAGGTGGTTCTACTGAACAGCTCACCCTTTAAATAAATGCCCTGCAAACTTTTGTTTGTTGCAGCTTTTAACAATATAATTTTACAAAGCTTGTTGCCTTAGGGGCAGTCATTTGGTAAGCTGTTCTTGACCAGACCAACTGATACTATAATTTAAGTATAACCCAGTTTTTATACTAGAATATAAGTTCTGTAAAGACTTTTACATGCAGCTCAGTTCACAAGGTAAGGCAGGTAAAAGTCTAAAACATACAGTATAATGAACTACCATGGTAACAAATATAGGGCAAAAACTTGTAAAAAACTGATTTTGAGTGCTTGAATATCTATGATCCAGTCATGAAATAAAGGTAAGTACATTTTCAACACCTCATATTTTCAAATTCAGTTACGTGCCTTATTTCCTTTTTTGCTTTAAAACTAAGAATTGAATATTTAAACTTGTAATAACAACAGTTACAATCCAAATAACTAGGGTGAAGCTTGGAGAAGGACATGTAAGTTGAATATTTGGGTAAATCTACCTGATAGTAGATTCTGTGAATCTAGGGAAATTCTCTGAATCTATGGAATATTTTTTAATACGTGAAATGAAACCAGGTCTGCATTGTGGTGTATTTTAAACTAAATATTATATCATCAAGACTATCCTGAAATTTTCCAAATACTGAATGATTGAGTATATAATATATATAGTTTATGAAAAAAATGCTTCATGAAGATTTATGGTGTCTAATCTTTTTTTTAGTTGCAGTCTTTTTTTTATTTATTTTACAGTGAGCAGATCAGAAAAAAAAATGCTTCATCATGCATCCAAGATTCAACTTTTGACTGCAACATTTTTATATTCACAGAAGAAAAAGAAATATGTTATTATCCCAAGTAAATAGTAGTTATTACATTTGAAGTTGGTATTTACCAAAGCAGGATTATTCCTCCTACTCACTTGGGCAGTTCTCTCTAAGTCAGTAATAGCAAGTTCCAAGAATATTCCTGGTGAACAATGTACCTGGTTGCCCATGCCTTGCAGTGGAGAATTTAGGGCCCACTTATTACAACAGAGTGATCCCAAATCCATTTGTTCACATGTGGGAATAGACAAGGAAATTCACAGATGATGGTGTATCTGGTAGACTCACATTTAAAAAGCAGCAGAGTAATTCATTAAAACAATCTCTGAGCTGAGGATTCAAAGGTACTACTTAGTAATTACATTTAATTTAATTCAGACTGGATTATGAGTCAATTACTCATAAATCCAGCAAAGAAGAGCACTTGAGACTGTATGAAAGAAAATAATTCCACATATCAGTGACAGGCTGAGACACCTGGGGCTGTTTAATCTGGAGAAGAGAAGACTGAGGGGATCTTATGAATGTTTACAAATATCTGAAGGGTGGGTATCAAGTAGAAGGGGTCAGTCTCTTTTCAGTGGTGACCTGTGATAGGATGAGGGGCAGTGGTCACAAACTGGAACACAGGAAATTCCACCTCAACATGAGGAAAAACTTCTTTACTGTGAGGGTGATGGAGCCCTGGAACAAGCTGCCCAGAGAGGTTGTGGAGTCTCCTTCTGTGAACACTTTCAAAACCTGCCTGGATGTGTTCCTGTGGAGGTATTCCTCCTCTGGCAGGGGGGTTGGATTCCATGAACTTGATTTCCAGAGGTCCCTTCCAACCTCTACCATTCTATGATTTTATGATTCCATGATTCCATGAAATCCATATTCTTTTTTCTCTGATTATGGATTATATGGGACTAAATTACTATAATGATAGAAATTAGCTTAACTACATTGAAATCAATGGCCTTATGCTCACTTGCATCATTTGAGTTTGGAGTAGCTGACATTTACCAATACATTGGAATCAGCTACATTTGCAGTAAAAATCATCATTCCATTAATAAAATTTGTTTCCAACATGTATAAATCAGACCATTGCTTTGTGGTTGTATGGACCACAAATTAAGTTACATAAACATATAGGTGTATTCTTGACACTTTAAAATATAGTTCTTTCCATTTATAAAGGTAAAAAATTCCTTGGCATAATATCAGTTGTTCTAGTGTCTGGGACTGTATTAATATCTAGCAATCATTAGGGGAGCTCTGCGTGTTCCAATATTTAGTGAAAATAAATGGAATGAGTGCATGTCTATTGCACTATGTGATTGCACAAAACTTATTGACATGCCCTTCCTATTGTCTTCTAGCAAGGCAAGTGCACAGTTTAGTAGCCAATGGGAATCTGTATATCCTTGGCATCAGTTTTTAATTCTGATGCTGACTCAGTTTTTACATTTCTGAAGTGACTTTACTCTCTCCGGATTGCTCCAAAGGGCAGGTCTAAGGGAAGTTCTTCATATTGCAGGGAAAAATCAGCACCAGTCTACCAGTAAATCCTAAAACCTTGACTTTTGCTTTTCCATGTATGGGTTTAAAGAAATGCCATTTAGTCCCAACAATAAGCCCACTGCCAGCAATGTATTTTCATGAGGAACATAGTTCCATTAATGTTGAATTGTACTTCCCTCCTTTGCTCTGTACAACAGTGAGAAATACAAATGCAGACAGACATGTTGCAGCAGGCATTTTACTCACTTTTGTACATGCCAATGAGATATGTTCCACTGAACATATCATTAATCAAATTTCAAATTTCTAGCCCAGAAGAAAGTGTATATTTCAACACTTGCTCTTTGCCTAGAGAAAATTTAGAATATCAGATATTTTCACACAGTAAAAAGTGCTAATAGTTTTGGTTCAAGTATGTTGAAATGTTTCATTTCAAAAGTGCTGAGCAAAAGAAATCTTCCAGCTCAGTCCGGGGTTTATGAACATTTGTTTTTAAGTATGTTAAATTGCACCGCTTTAAGGATTTGACTGCAAGTCAACACATCAAACTCTCTCTCCCTAATTATATTCATCGCAGGGCATATAACACAGCATTGTTCACATGGGATTTCTTCTTTATGTCCTGGGTTGTGTAGTCCTCCCAGGAGTTCAGCTCACAGGGAAGAGCACACTACAGAAGGAATTGTTAGGAAATAACATTCAATGTTAAGCATTTCCAATTAACTAACAAATTCAAAGGTTTTGGATCTGAGTTGAAATAAAACAGTCCTTTTATTTTCTCAGTGTAAAAACTTAGACTTTAGCAAAACTGCTATTGCATTTTCCATCTTTATTTTTAAGAGAGAGAATAACAGCTTTTATTTACTTCCTACCTATATTGGGCATCAAATTACATTATGGGGAGATGAATTAAACTTTTAAAATTAATAGATTTCAAAACTGACATCTTAAGGAAGTGCAGTGAAAAAGCACTGCAAGTCAGGCATTTAATTTCATACAGAAGAGACTGTATAAATGACATGCTAGAAAAATTGAGCCTCTGACATAAAGAGCTTATTCACTTCCATTAACCATGGTTTTAGAGTAAAATTTTATTTTTTTTTTTTCAGACAATTTTAATTGATTTTGTTATTTTGCTTCTGAACATACCAGTCTTTTCCTGTTTTATGAGAACAGAGGGAAGGCTGTACATCCAAGGGCACCTACTCCTTTACAAGATGTGTAATTTCATTGTAAGACTACTGTTTATCTTAAGATTTTATCAGATTTGCAGGTGTGGGCGACTCTTGATTTTGCAGCAAGCACAGCCTGATCACTGCAGAGGCCAATACAGATTTCAACATTGCCAAAGACAAATAACATGCCTCGACAGCAAGAGTTACAAAACAAATGAGAAGGTCCTTGGAAATCGGTCAGTCCCCAAACTTCAAGCTGCTCTTGAAAGCTTTGATTTCTCTAGGTTAGTCTTGACTAGTTAAAAAGCAATTGTTCCATTTTAATTTATATTATATTGTTCATTACCATCGCTTAATCTTTTATGAATGTGTCCATACTACCTCACTTCCATTTTGATAGAGAGAACTTGGTGTCATGTTAGTTTATTGTCATGACATGTTGCTGTCAAGGTTTGGGGTCTTCATTTTCATGAGGGTCAGTAAATTCCAGCCCCTAGGGAAAACTGATATTACAGGAAGTTTCTGATGGTCCTCATGGAACACTATTGAGCTTGAAGAGGTATTCTACCATTTTCAAAGGCAGAAGCACTATAGATTATACCTTCATTGATAAAGGCTTTTAAATAAACATGAAGCATCTAGTTTTTATCTCAAGAGCATAAACAGTCTCTAACAAATAATCACTTCCTTCTGAAACAGGTGATTCACCTTCCAGGTTTAGCTGTCTGTGAGAACGAAAACCAAAGACAATGTACCAGGTTTTAGACTGTCAGAAGAAAATTTGATATTATATCAAAACACCTTATGTTACTTAGTAATACATAAACTAAAAATTTAGGCTTCTAGATCAGACCTGTCTTTTCACCATACTGACCATCTGCTAGATTTAGATTTAGCAGATGAAATTTAAATTTCACAGTTTTTTATCACCCTAGAATTCAAGGTATGCAGATGTACAGTAATACTGAAATCCTTTAATTATTTAGGCACTGTTATTTGCAGTCATGAAGCTCTATAAATCATGTGTGGATTTAATAGTCCAGTTTTTTCAGCTGGCGTTGTTGAACTAAAATGTAATCATTGTGTATTAAACAACAGAGCTACATTTATGATTCAGGTCTTTTAAATTCCTCTGCCACAAATCCTTACTCAGTTATTTCCTACCTAAAGTAATACAAATGTGTTACTTTAAAGAACTTATTCTCTTAATAAATGTTATGTTTTATCAAATTATTCAAACTACTTCTACATTTTATTGTTTCTAGTTCATATCTATTCTAAATAAATTTACATGTATTGCAGGGTAGTTAATACAGTTAAAGTTAATGCAGTTACATTTAATATGAACAAAAAAGTATTTTTTTTTCTGTTTCACTTTTTAACTTCTTACATTTGACAGAAGAAAATAACAGAATTTTTCCTCAAATCCCTCACATTTCTTAATGTAGGTAGAATTTCGGATGACATTTTGAATTACAAAAGAATGTACAAAACTGAAGAACATTCTTGCAGTTATTGTTAGTCTTTCTGACAGGAGAAAACATACAGATAACTTTTGCACAGATTCATGTTTTTGTCTCTATTTAGATTACAGAGGGTGTAGAATAATAATGAATCAAACTGATAAAAAGACAGACAAGTACAGAGCAAAGCAAGAAGATGAGGACAACACAGGAACTTTGTGGTAATTTTTAAAATTGCCCTGCATTTATGTTTACATTTCTATTACTGTCTTGACCATGTCTGCAGACCTTTCATTAGTAGTAAAATGCAATATGATTGCTTTACATTCTAAAAGTTACTGATTCATAGCAACACCTGTGATCTTCTACTGACCAGGCCGCATTCCTCAACTACTCCTTTAATCACACCACGAAGCAAAATTAGCAGTACAAATGTATGTCCACTGTCATTTCCTCAAGGTGTTGTGTTACCATTATGATAAATGAATACACTTATGAAAATAACTACATAAGTTCCACAGGACAAGATATATTTCTATACTGAATGTCTTCTCAACATACTGAATGTCTTTGGCTGTAAGGCAGCAGTAGAAGCTACTTTACTGTGTGAGTAGCATATTAATTATTTCAAAAACATAAATAATCTCTATTACCACCAGGCTCCAAATACACTTTCCTGAGACTCAGGGAAGCTTCCTTTGGTTTAAGTCATCCTGCTTAACACCTTGGGCTCTGTCCAATGTAAAACCAGCAGACCAGACTCTGTTGGTAGATAGGAGGACTTGATATAAAAAAAAAAGTCAGGGATAAAACACTCTGTCAAGAAACCAGTGGGAGCAGAAAGGGTGGTGCCTGAAGGGAGGCAGCTAACATGGTCAGAGAGTAGAGCAGTTCAAGGATATTTATGGTTTGGAAAGAGCATGGATACAGGAGAAAACAGCATCTGAAGGAACCTATGCAAACTCTAAGTTCCTTATAGTCTTCAATTGCCACAGGTTTTGCCTTTCCCCCAATACAGGGAGAGGTGGAGCCGAGGGCTCCCACCCTTTCCAAGCATGTATGTTCCTGAGCAAAGTCCTGCCTCTGTCACCGCCTCCTACCAAAGGGCTCCATCAGCTGCTGCCTGAGACCCTAGCCTCTATCCCCACTCTGGTCCTCTCCTTGAGGTTTATTCTGTCGTTAGTCTTCAGCATATGTTTGGAAATTTATGATCACTGAATTAGTTAGGAAAAATTTACATTTATTATCTGTCCCTTTGTCTTTAACACTTTGGGGAAACTGGGTGCTTACCTATTTGTGACAATGCCTTGAGAATTTCAAAAGTTGTTTCAAGTGCTTCATACATATCTTACCATCTATTGCTGTCATATAGATAGCACCTTTCATCAGATAGCCACAAAGTACTTCTTAAAAGGAAGAATTGTCTAGTCTCTTAAAAGGATAGTTTCCAGTTGCTTCCTTTATGTTCTGTTCTGCTTTAACAGAAAGGTAAAAATTTACTGTATACAACTGAAATACAGTGGTAAGCTAAAATTTTTTTCATTGAAAGTACTATAATTTGAAGGCCGGAATGGAAACAGTAACTAAGATAAAGTTAAGGTGTCTTCACAGGTAAGACCCAGCAACAAAACATCTGGTAGCCTCAGGAGATTGCTGTGAAAATTACAGTGAAAGCTCCATAGAACTGTTACATTTTGCTACATAGCCATAAATAAAATCTCATAAAACAGAGCCAAACAGATGTTCTGTTCCTTCATATACTTAGAGCTCTTGTATAACCAAGTGTTATTGTTAATATTTAGAAAGTAAGGATTACAAAGTAGCATAGTGTAAGAATTTTAAAATACGTTCTTTGGCTCAATATTATGCAGCTAAGCTTCATGGACCATGTGGAGTTTTGGATCTGCTGTCCTTGGAAAGAGGACACTAGAGCAAATGGTCAGAACATGACAGTAAATCAGGGTAGGAAATCAGCAAAACAGTCAGTCTCTCATATTTGCTAAAAATGTGATTTAAGGATCTATGTATTGTACTGAAAGAAGAGATGAGTATAAAGAAAATAAAAGATATTTTTTTAGCTACTATCCATCAAATTATATGCTTAATATAGTCCATCTGTTGTAAAGCACATTAACAAAGGAAATTAATGTGTAGAAGCATTGAAAGTATTCAGTCTAAAGCAGTAAGTGGGAAAATCTATAAGCTACCTGTTCTCATTTTAAAACTGTTGAAATGGTCACTAACTTCTAACAAAAAAAGAAACAAGGAAGCATTGTTTATTTTAAAGTGAGTGCTATATAAAAATTGTTGGGTAATGTTCTTGAAGCCCCTCTTGAATAAAAGGTGTACCAGTCACTACTTACTAGTACTGATTAAGCAAGCACTGAATGGTGAATTCTACAAAATTCATTTTATTTCTCAAGTATGCTTCCAGGCAACATGTCTTTTTTTCCTCACTTGTTTGCTTCTGCACCTTTTCTAACTTCTTTACATCAAAAAACAAATATCCTTGTCTGCAGATGTTACAAGTCACTTTAATGTATATTATCATATAGGCAATTCCACTAAATTAGTCCACAGTTCTTTAATGTGCTGAATTATTATCTAAAGAGTACTGGGAGAACTTTGCAGTGGCAGGTATCAAGCCTGGCAGAGCTCCCTTAATGTGATTTGCATTAGCTGAGCCTCTCCTCCTCAAACAGACTCAAAAATCTGAAAACAGGTATCAAGTGCTTTTCTTAAAATGTGGCTCTACTTTTGATGCCATTGAAGTACAAGAAGCTTATCTGATCCTTCTGAATCTGCATAACAAGTTCTCTCATGAGGCTTCTCAGCTCTGCAAACATCATCAGTGTTATCATTAGGAGCACAGCCTTTCTCACAGTACTTAGGAATTTGCTTTGCTAAAGTCAGGAAGGGAGGTGCTATGAAAATGGAAAATAACACAAAATAGGGAAAGTGACTCACAATATATTGAGCTCTTAAAAGATCCTAGATGAATAATAATAATAATAACCTTCACTTCCCAATAACTGAACCAAACCTTTTTTTTAGGCTCAAGTTGAATATATTTCATGTAAACTGGCTTCTGAATCACTGAGAATCACTGCACCTCTTCTAATATGTCCTGCCTGATGACTTTTCTGTTCTACGGAAACAAATCCCTCCCTGTAGAATTTCCAAGAGCTATTAGAGAAAAAAATATTAGCCAAAGAAGAAATCACTTCAGTCTTTCTTCCTTTTTTTTCTTCATATTTTGCAGTGGATGTCTCATTTGGACTTGAGCAGTGTGAGATCAAAGCTAGTACTTGGTTGTCTTGTTTTCATGGACAACTGTTAGAAGGATCAAGCAATAGGGTCTTCAACTTCTTTTGATAGATATGTTAGCAAGGTTAAATACACTAGGAGAGAAGATACCTAGATAGCACAAAGGTGAAGCTAAATATAGAAGTTTCAGATATATTGTTCCATACCAGAGTTTGTTGGGTTTGGTTTGGTTTGGGTTTTTTTTGTTGTTTTTGTTTTGTTATGTTTTGTTTGTTTGTTTTTGTTGTTGTTGTTGTTTTCTGGGGTTTTTTGTTTGTTTTTTTGTTAACTAGTCACAGTATTTTGTTGCAGCATTACAAGTTTTCCTGTGGTGTTTATTCAAATTGAAATTGTGGGAAATTGCCAATGCACTGAAGCCATCACCTGAGAGTTCTCCTGTGTGACTGCTGCAACAACTTTTATCTGATGCCTTCTCAAGGAGGCAGACTCAGGCAGCCAGTCTTGGAACAATGGTTTCCAAGAGTTCTTTTTTCAGATTCACCTCCCTGGGAACAGACTTTACTCCTTAACTACCATGTTATTTATTGTTACAAACACCACAATGCCCTAATTTACACAAATTATTAAGGAGTTGAATGCACTTCAAAAGTTCTTTGATTTTGTTCTGAATAATTGCAACTTACTGCTCTTAGGGAACAGATAGCAGATCTTTTAAGCACATACTTAACTTTAGGCACAAGCCATTCCCTGGGTCTGAAGGAACCACTGAAATATATAAATACCGGAGTGCTGTGAGTATTCAAGATTTGTGCCTTCCTGCCTCGAAGTGCAGAGACATTGCCTTCTCACCTGGCATGGATGCATAGGGACTTAATCATGAGTATTTGCAATCAACCCACTGACTTCAGTGAAATGGCTAGTGCTCTAAGTTATGTATCAACTTGAATTTCTCTATTGAAATGAGACCAGAGAAATTAAAAAAGATCTCTAGAGTATTTAAACAGACATCTCCAACTCTGTCTGTCTTAACTCTTACAATTAGCTGAGCTACTGTGAGAGTAAGAGGCCTTTTCCATGTTATCTACAGAGGGAAGAAAGAGCAGGGAATTTGAGATGCAACTAAAAAGGCATGCACACTGAATGTACAGCTGCTGACACCCAGCCAAAAGGAAGCAGGATGTCCAAAGATGCATGTTTAAACTCCCATTCCTCTCACTAGGAAGTGATCCTGACTCAAATCCAAATATCATGTGTACTGGAGACACAGCACTTGGAGCCCAGAGGCTCAGGTTGGGCACTGCAAGTCCCTTAACACTTTGATCTCTCTGCAGCCCTGCCTGGTACCAAACAAGCTTCAGCTACCTATGCACTTAGCCTAGTACAGGAAAGTTTTCATGCGATGCTACACAGTGGTCAGGGAAGGACCAGGTGACAGTAAGAGCCACATGTGTGCAACGCCTACCACAGCTACACCTAGGACTTGCAGACACCACTGTAACACACAGGAAAAATCTTCTCTGCAGTTCCTTCTGTCTTGGCACACAAAGCTGAAATGTGGCTGTGCATTTTCCCATGCCAAACGCAGCTATAACTGTCAGAGCAGTGCAGAATTTACAGTACTTTGAAAAAGCGCGAAATTACAGAACACAAAAGTACGTGCACTTCTCACATTTCTCTGACAGATTCCATCAATCATTCCATTGCCAAAGCCTTAAGGATTTACTGCTGGCTAAGAAAGAAAAAATTCTAGGGTGAGGAGGTGATGATAAAGGGAAAAGGCCCTAAGTGGGAAAGAAAAATTGTGGTTAGAAGCTAAAATCTAATTCCAGCTTGTGCCTTTTGGATAAGAGACATTCCTCTCCTCATCCCCAAGTTCTTATGGTTTAGAGACAGACTGTGAAAAATATATTCTCTCTCTTCCAACTCCTATCTGTCAGTCATCAAAAAAGAGCTGCAGATCAATTCCATTTACAGAGCTGCTCTTTAGCTTTTGGGACAGATTCTCCGGTGGATGCAGACCCGGGGGGAAGAGGAGGTGCTGATACCTGCCACATTGCTTGCACGGTTTGCTCCAGAGGTTACACTCCAGAGTTTATGATTTATCTTCCACTTTTGCAGAGGATGGAATGTACCAAGAATCCAGACTGCAACAGACTTCTCAGAATCATGTCATCCTTTCTCTCCGTATGGGTGATATTTTTTAGTGATCAAGAACTTTCTAACATCACTTCTGTGGCTTGAGTATTGGTATGGGAAGTATTTTTTTTTTATTTATTATTTTTTGCAAATACAGCAAGTAGTCTTTATCGATTAGTACTATTTCTAGTGTAGAAAACTAAAGATAGCGGAAAAGTACTCACAAGTAGCTGAAATCTGTAATAAAATAGTAGTTGATACAAGTTTTCATACATGTACATAACCATACTAATGAAGGATTGATTCCACATGCTTTGTCTTCAAAGTCACATGCTTTCTTTAAAGCAGAATGAGCCATAGAAGAAAACTGGCTCTTCTCACATGTACTTTGTGAAAGAGATCCAAAATTGCTTCTCTGTTAAAAAAAAAAATAAATATATATATATAAAGTACAGGATGATACTTTATGAGTAATAATAATAATAATAATGCCCATCTATTATGCTTCACTTTTCATCAATAGGTATCAGGGTCAGACTTACTTTTCCTGTTTTCCAGAAGAGAAAATAAGGCACAAAAGGCGGAGTGACTGCCCAGGGTGATCCATCAGGCTGACAGAGCTTTGGAAATTAAATCCGAGTTTCCTGAATGCCCGCCCAGTGTTCTGTCCTTAGCAGTAAATGATCGAATATCTTAACCACCGGAAGATAACTTTACCCAAGCATTCACATGTCTGAAACCAAAGGCCCTCTGGAAAACACAAGGTCTTTGCAGCATGTTACACAGTGTTTGCAAAGTCATGAACTAGAGCAAGAAATGGCTGATCTCCATATTTATACCATGTTGTAATAAAATTTTCCACTAATAACAGATGCTTTGCTAGATCTTAATACATTTTTGAAGCTTTCACTCTGGAAGCTTATCTATCTAGCCATTCTTTTATAGGCAACATTTTAATTCAATAATAATACTTTAAGTGCAACAGATTGGACAAATGAAACACCTGTGTAAAATGCACAAACCAAATTGCACAGGGGAAAGGCAAATCTGAGGCTGTATGAGAAGAGATTATAACAGTGTGATTTTGAATACAGCACTGTGGAATCTCTTGGAGAAGTATCTTTCCTTTCTTCATGAAAAGGTAACTTACAGGCAGATGTCTCACATTTTTAAAGTCTGGAGACTCAGCTACTTTACAGAGTAATTACTAGATAACAAAATTATAATCACTGCCTGGACCATTAAACTTTGGTAAAGGTGACTGAAAATAATCTCAGGGGAATCAAGAGCTTGTTTAGAGCATGGATATTAAGCAGCAATAATTAAGTAACACAGTGGGAGTGTGAGTCCCAAGAGAAAATATGTTATAATGACAATTTTATTACCCAGCTCAATTACTTCTTACTATGCACTTTAGTTTTCTGATGTAGAAATGTACCACTATTTCAGATCTCCAGAAGCCTGAAGATGACTGCACAGATGTCCTGAGCCCCTTCTCTGGTCCTAAGACCAGTTTAACACTACAAGCTGCCTACTTCTGCAACTCTGCCTGTGCCCTGGAACTATTTATTTACTAGTCAAGACAGAGCAAATAATGACCTCCTAACAAAACCAAGATGCTTCTGCCAGATATGGTGGACAAAAGAAGAATGGACAGAAGATGGACAAATTACATGGATACATGTAATATGTGGAGAGGCAAGACAGAGCCAAAGTTCTTAACTGGAAAAGTTAGCAGTGTTGTAAATAAATGTGAGCAATTCAGAATGCAAGAATCACAGAATGTTAGGGGTTGGAAGGGACCTCCGAAGATCATAAAGTTCAACCCTCCTGCCACAGCAGGACAGAACTAGAGCAGATCACTCAGAAATGCATGCAGACAGGTCTTGAAAGGCTCCAGAGAAGGACACACCACAACCTCTCTGGGGAGTCTGTTCCAGTGCTCTGTAACCCTTACAGTAGAAGTTCTTCCTCATGTTGAGGTGGAACTTCTCGTACTCAAGCTTGAATCCATTGCCCCTCGTCCTATCACAAGGCACGAGTGAAAAGAGCTTGTCCCTGACTTCTTGATACCCAGCCCATACGTATTTATAGACATTAATTATATCCCCTCTCAATCTTCTTTTCTCCAAACTAAAAAGCCCCAGGTCTCTCAGCCTTTCCTTGTAAGGAAGGTGTTCCAGTCCCTTAATCCTCCTCATAGCCCTGTATTGGACTCTCTAACATAGATCTCTGCTTCTCTTGAACTGGGGAGCCCAGAACTGGATGCAATACTCCAGGTGAGGTCTCACTAGGGCAGAGTAGAGGGGGAGGAGAACCTCCCTCGATCTGCTGGACACACTCTTCTTAACGCACACCAGGATACCATTGGCCTTCTTGCCCACAAGGGCACATTGTTGTCCCATGGATAACTTGCTGTCTATCAGGACTCCAAGGTCCTTCTCCACAGAGCTACTAATCTGTATTGGTGCATTTTATTGTTCCTTCCCAGGTACAGGAGTCTGCATTTGCTCTTGTTAAACCTCATTAGATTCAACTCTGCACAGCTCTCCAGACTGTCCAAATCTTGCTGAACAGCCACACAGCCTTCAGGTGAATGAGCCAATCCTCTCAGTTTCATGCCATCAGCAAACCTGATGAGAAGGCTCTCTGTTCCATCATCAAGATTGTTGATAAAGACACTGAACAGGACTGGACCCAGCATTGATCCCTGGCGGTCTCCAACAGTTACAGGTCTCCAGATGGACTCTGTAACATTGATCACCATTCTTTGGGCTCTATTGTGTAGCCAGTTCTTAATCCATTCCATTGTTCATTCTTCTATCCCACAATTCCTAAGCTTGCTCACGAGGGGAGACTGTGTCAAAAGCCTTGCTAAGGTCAAGGTAGACTACATCCACTGGTCTCCCTGAATATATCCATTTAGTCACATCAGCATAGAAGGCTATCAGGTTAGTCAAGCATGATTTCCCCTTGGTAAATCCATGCTGACTACTCCTGACAACCCTCTTCTTTCCTATGTGCATAGAGATGGCCTCCAAAATGAGCTGCTCCATCATTTTTCCAGCGATAGAGGTGAGGCTGACTGGTCTGTAATTTCCTGGATCTTCCTTCTTGACATTTTTGAAGGCAGGAGTGACATTGGCTTTCCTCCAGTCCTCAGGCACCTCTCCTGTTTGCTATGATCTCCTGTTTGCCAAGAAGAGAGAATGTTGCAACAATCAAGTTAGGAAAGAATGAGGGATGGAGCTAGCTGAGGGGATGGAGTGATGTCTGCATTTTAGAGCAACAGGCAAGAGGAATCTTTGAAGTTCACAGATAGCCTGCCTCAGGGGCTCAGTTGAAGACAATGCTGAGGGGTCCAGGGAAGGTGACACTGTTCTCAGTGAGCAGAAAAGAAGTAGCAGGGAGGGCTGAGGACAGCATACTGTTGGTTGTTGCACCACTAAGCTGGATCCCCACAAGGCAGAAGCAAGCTGTGGATTTAGCTTTCATGTATGGCCTGAAATTCATTTGTCCACACTTACGTACCTGAGCAGCTGACAGAGGGCCTCCCAGAAGTGGAGAACCTAGCAGCTGGGAAGAAAGTCTGCAGTTTGTTCTCCAGCTCATTCAGGGTGCACATGTTTCAGTCACAAAGGAGTCACAGAAGTCAAAAGAGGAGGAAAAGTGTTTAAAGAAGCTGCATAGATGAAGACCATATCAAGTAACCCACATTAAACTTATCATAGCCACTGATGTTTCACTGATGTGTTTATGAGGCAGAGCTTCAATGTATCCAAGCTCAGGAGTCCACAGAGGGCGCTAAAATCATTCAACCTGATCTCTTAGCCAAGCACTTGTGGTTTCAGGCTGTAGGTGCTGCAGTGCTGCAAGTTCAGGACCAGAGAAGATATCAAGAGCCCCAAAGAGTATCTAATAAATGGATTCAGAGTCTTTCCACCCAATCATCAACTGTGGAGGAAGGGAACAACCTGTTAACAATAGTCTAGCCAGCAGGATAGGGCAAACAGAAAAGAGCCTGGGAAACTTTATTTTGTCTTGTTTGTGAAAGCAGCCAAACCAGAAAAAAAGCAACGTATAGATCACAGCATAATCACAGTCATTTTTTCACACATATATGACACGTGTGTGCAAGCACACTCAGACATGACTTGCATGTTGGAATTCATCTAGAAAACTTCATTTTCAGAGACATTTAGGTCCTACTGGCTATATCTAAATCAGAAAAATTCATTAGTGCCAGCATCTTGGTATATAATTGTAGCTTCTTTACTGCATAACCATTGGAAGTTTATCAACTTGGTTTTGAAGAAGGGCAACTAACACTCTTTCAGGCAGCTCCTAGGTACAATTTGAGGTTTCTGATGAGTCAAGGACCATTCCCACTAGGCAATCTAGATACAGCCACTCTGTTTTGAATGATAAGGTAATTTAAAAATATGGACATAGGTAAAATATTCCAGTTGGTTTCAAAGCCAGAGAATAGGTCCTGGGACTGTTCAGTGTACTATTCCAGAGGTATGCAGATCCCTCTCCAGGGATGAATATCAGTTTTGCTACTAGTAATTTTGCTGTGTTTCTCAATAGAAGTCTAAAGCAGACAAACTGCATATTAGTGAGCAGAAGCATAATCTAGAAGTGTGATGCACATAGAGAAGAGTAGTGATATGATACATTCAGCTGGCCAACAGTTGACATTTTTCACTTCTGTGAATGCTGCAATATATGTACTAGTGGAAAAAATTATTATGACATTAAACTTTGCCTGGTAAAGTATGGTGCAATTTAGTGTGTGTTTTAGTCCTTTTTCCCATAGTGACAAATAATCACACGGACAGGCAGTATGCTGAGAATTTCATTTGTCAAGAAGGGTTGCTGGTTAAAAAGCTTTTAAAGACTGAGAAAATTCTGGAAGCTCTTCATGCTATGGGGTGCCAAAAGAAGACAGGAGACTTACCAGCTGGATCCTGAAAGGGTCTGAGCTGGAAGCCAGCATATGACTCATGGCTTGCTGATATCTTTTCTCTCAGCAAGGAGATATAGCCCTCATGCTCTACTAAACTAGAAGCAGTTGATGGGTCTCTCTAATACTTGCTTCTACTGTGCACCCTTTATTTTATCTTGATACATCTATAGCCACTAGTAATAACAGGAGTAGCTGTGGCCTGATGCTGCCACAGCTAAATGAATATATCTGCAAGTATATATCAATGATGATAACATTTCTGAGGTTTGGAGGTGCTGCAGTGTATATGCACACATTAACAATTAGAATTCTGCTCCTGCTTGTCACATCTTTAAGCCTTGAAGGGCTCTGGTCTGGTAGCTATTTTCCATGCTGTTCAGTACCGATCACTCTGCTACAGAGGAAAAACAGACATACTGTGCTTTCATGGACAGCTCTGTGCTATTTTGAAGTGTTTCACAGTCTTGACATACCTTCTGAAAGCAAAAAAAAAGAGTGTGGGGTTTTTTTTGTCTCTGGAGAGACATAAAGAAGCCTGATGGACAGACATTGAAATGTCACTGATTGCACAAATGTTTCTTTGTGCTTATAGATACCTGCAGCTCAAAATTTAGAGATTGACCTTAGCTCCTTTTCAGAAACTCAGAAAAATTAGGATTAACCTGAATCTTACAATAAGTAACATATCATTCACTACCCTTTAGGAAAAAGGGTGGCTTTTATTCAAAAACCTCATGTGTATTATATGTTTTGGTCTAAGAAAAACACTTTTCTTTACAGTTCACTATGAAATAATTATACTACAGAAGTTTTCAGGTGGCCAAGGACGGATTTTAATGGCTCCTAGGCTTATTTAAAAGAAATACTATTTATTGTTTGTGTGAAAAGCTCTTATACCATTGCCATGCCAGATTTTTCTCAAGGATCAACATAACCATAAATATTTCCTTCCTTTTAATGTACATTTGGGGTGAGTTCCCCCAATGCAGATACTACATTACTCTTTCAGCATCCTTATGGTCCTTTCCCCCATCCCTAGATCCCCCATTGCTCATGCGAAGCACCTTGTCTGTGGAGTAGTTTCCTCACTGCAGAGTGCTTTGGTGACTCAGAAAAGTAGGAGTATATTGGGGGAGGGAGAAGGCAAGTCAGAAGATGGGCTGCAGTGTTTTGACCTGGCTATAGTAAGTGTCCACATATTAAATGAAATAGCAGTCCTGGAAAAGTCCTATATTCTGATATGAAGTTTGTTTGGGTTTCAACCACTTCTATCCCAGGAAGTTATGTATAAAAAGATTCCCCTGGCTTTAAACAGGGTATGCTAGCTAAGCCTCTTTCTATTTAAAAAAATAAAATAAAATCATACTTCGAACCACATCATTATTTAACATGTAGTTAAATGCTCATCTGTGTTTCCCAAAGACATAACTCACTGCTTCAATGATACTTCTCTGTCCAATGTAGAAGGACAGTTCAGCCTTCTCTCCTGTCTCTCTCCTCTCATATGACCAGCTCACAGAGTGAAAGGAATGTATAGAATTAAAATATACTAGTCCAAATCCAATCCCTAAAAGCTCATTGACAAAGGAGAAGATAGGGTAAAAAGCTGCTGACCAACTCTTAGATAATTTTCATACTATCTGCATTCAAAACATGATCTAGAATAAAGAAACTTACATGTACGACTTGAATGGCTGCTCATAGCTCAAGGGTAGCTTCACTATTAGCCATAATAGCCAGAGCTTTCCATTAAATAACTTTTTTGCTCAGAGCAGGAGCAAAATCCAAGTAGCACTGTCATAGCAGACCAACAAATACCAAGACACCGAAACCACACAGTGACTAATAAAAGTGGGAGAACAAACTCCTCTGAATCCAGAAACTATATAAACTCCTAACTCATTCACTGTTATCTTGGCAACCTTCTATCTTTTTTTCTGGTTATTTATTTGTGTTTATGACCGGAAGTTAGAAAAGTATGAGAATTATCTGGCAACACAGTCCTGTAAAGACCCAGGTGAGTCATCATAGTTTTTAAGTCCATATAAATCAAAAAGGATTACCACTCCCTCATGTACACACAAGCTACAAATGGTATTCATCAGCCACAGCATGCGAGTCAAGCCATCAGTGACTGCAACGCACTAAGGGAAGGGAGATTCAGAGGCTGGAGTCAGGACTGCTGTCAGCTGTGAGTTCATGAGTGAAGAAGTCTTGAGGCTGCAAAGTGACATGGGGCATCACCTCCTCCCCAGCACCATGATTCACACAGACAGGAAATAAAAAATAAAGGAACTTGATAGAAGAAAAATTGTGTGTTCCTGTGCACAGATAGTTACTGCTACCACTGATACAGAGTAGCAATAAATAGTTGTCTTCAGTGGAGACAAGCATTCCAGCGCTGCTGATAGGGCTGGATTTAGCATGGCCTATAGGCATTACACATAATAACACCAAGCTGCAGGATAAAAATGGAAAAAGAAAAAAAAAAAAAAAGAGTGGAATGAAGCAGGGCCATAAACACATATCCCCTACACATTTTTTATGATTTGCTAAGCCCAGTCCTTATTCATTCTGCAGTCCTAGTCTAAATGGAGGAGGATTACAGATGGGGTGACACCTGTTTGCTGAGTTGATACTGCAGAATACAATAACACTATCCACTGATGTCCTAATGAGTTCCCATTCCCAGAATTTTCATAAGAGCACACTCATAGGTCACCTTTAGTTTGTGTAAAATCTGAAAGATATCACTACTGTCTGAAAACAAATAAATGATCGTAGTCTTTGGCAAATCCTCTTATGAGCAAAGAAAATGTCTCCATTTTGGTTTTGGTTTGTTGGGTTTTTTTTCTGAACAAGCAACTATCTCTAAAAATTATATGCTTCTGCAGGCATAAGCACAGAATTTCTTAGTAGTCATAGCTAAATTTATTAGAGCATTTTCTATTCTGTCACATGTGCCTCTATACCTCTGGGCTGTTGTCACAGCACCTGGGACCTGGAGAGATACACACTCTGAAACACTAAAGCAATAAATTGGTTTTTTTCTTTCAACTCAACTGGGTCGTATTTTGCTTGAGCAGAAAATGATCCATTTCAGAAATTAGTGAAGAAATAAAAAAAAAAAGAGACCCTTAGCAAACTCAGAGGAGGGAGAAGAGGCTGCAAAGAAAACGTTCTTTCTAATAATAAAGACTTACAGAAAAAAAAACCAAACAGTTATTTTCACCAGTTAAGATTGCTGCATACTCTTTTTGTTTTGAGGTAAAGCCAAGGGGTTCTGGTTTCACCACGTTTTGGTAAGGGTGTGAAATTGGGGATGCTTCAGGGACAGACACAACCCAAGGTAAAGCAGAGAGCACACACAACCAGGGGACTACAACTGTAGTATTTGGTGCAGGACTAAATGATGAACTGTGTCCAGGCTCCCATTTTGGTGTGGTCTCCTGAGTAGAAATATGGGCACATACACCCTAGAAAAGCTTTGGCAGCAAGTGTCAGATTCCCAGAAAGCCCTGGACTTGGTCTGCCTGCACTGGTCTAATTAAGCCTGTGTCTACATTGCCAATTCACCTACTCACCATTGCCAACACCTCTGCCATCAGCAGCCAATCAAACAGGTCAGAAGACCTGAATCATTACCAGATAAACAACTTCCTCTTCTTCCATCCAGGCAACAATCCAGGCAAAACCAGAGGGTAAGGGCATCAGACAATGCTAGTGAAAAGGCTAAGTGAGGCTTAATTTTCATTTTCCTTTCCAGATCCTGAAAATATCCCCATCCAAAGACTCCAACACTTGGCAGAAACCTTTCAGTCATGGATTTTGTGATATACTTTCCCAAGGACTTTTACCACCAAATCAGTTTAGTCTTATATACAAACACACATAGAAAATACACATATGTAAATGAATATTTAAAAGAAGTCAGAGTACACTATAGAAGTTATTGGAGATTGGGGTTTTTTTTTTCTATTTCTTGATTTCTTTTACTTATATCTAATCTTATTTGACCATTGAGTCTTTGAAAATGCCTTACTTTGCCAAAGACATACCATAATACCAGCAGCATGATATAGACTTGTACTTTCTGTAGACTTCATTGTGACCTTGAATGTCCAAAACCTTAAGCACCATGTTTAAAAACAAACTCTTTCCATGTGAAGAATCACACAAGGAAGCAGTTTGTACACTTTGGACTTGTCTGAGGGTGTTTATTCCAGATTCTTGAGCTCATTTTATACTTGGAGAGACTTCAGCCCTTGTCCATGTGACATCTTGTGTCAATGACAGGTAAGAGGCTGCATCACTATACAGATCTCTCTCTCTCCATTACCAATGGCTTTCAAACAATCCTTTGGTCTGATAAAAATGACATTGCTTCTACTTATTATAAAAAATCCTGTCTGAAAATAATCAAAACAGAAAGCAAGATGGAAAAATAGAGAGCTGTTTGGTTCCCTTCTGGAACTTCCCTTCCCTTGCTTCTCTTATGGAAGCTGTTTTTAGGAAACATCTGAAATAAAAATAATACCAAAATCTTGCACAGATCCAAACTATGAAACCTTGTTTAGAAGAAATTAGAACAAGTTGCAACAGTTGGGACATCTTTGTTTGTGCTATCAATCTGAAGGTCAAAAACAAGTACCTTTCTTGCTTCCTTACAGTAAAATGTTACACTAAGCCTCCACCAACTTAATTGATTCATGTAGATCATAAAAACTAAGACTGTAAGACATAGGTCAGGTCTCAGGAGATCTAATTTGAAGTGCAGCTAGGCCAGACATCACACCCACATTCTTTGCCCCTTCAATTCATTAAAAGACTATTAAAATAAAAAAAAAAAGTAATATAATTTTTTAGAAGATATAAGAAGATCTAAAGTAATAGCATTTATAGAAGAAAAATATTGTTGATGAAAAATAAGATATACTACTAGAAAAAGAAATGTCATAGGGAAAGTAGTTTGTGTATGGAAGATCATCAAAGGTGAAATAGGTGCTATAACAGAAGATGTAAGATTAGAAGGAATTTATATGGACAGATTCATGTAAAGTATATCAGCCTGGCTGCATATTCAAAATATCATGGTGAATCAGAACATAACAAGCACAGAATATACGTTCAAGAAGCAATATAGGGATGCAGTGACTGGAAGTAGAGGATGAGAAAGGGCAGAGATGTGGCAGGGCAGGAACTGGCAGCCAGTGAAAAAGTATTGAAGGCAAAGAAGGCATTTGCAGACAAAGCAGGTGATTGCCATTAGGAAGACACTGAAGGACTAATCCATCACAAATTTCTCTATGCATTGTTTTGAATGCCTTATTTGCAATATTTACTTTTCTTTTACAAAACTTTTGAGACAATAATTTATTCTCAGTGGTTATGGGCTAGTTATTTCTTCCTTGAGCAATATGTTTCTAAACTTGGCTAATTAGATTTTTTCCTGGTTTGCATGGTGCATACTGAAAATGAGAAATGACAGAAAAAGATGCTGCCTTTAAAAGGAAAGCAGAAAGAAGAGAGAAAGTAAAGATGATGTAAAAAGAAGAGAGAGGCAGTTAGTGCATTGTCGGCAGTGAAAAAAAAATGGTATGTAGAAAATCTATTTATATCTATTGTATAAGTGTCTAAATTTTCTGCAGTATATTTAAATAAACAGTATGCAAGTTTTGGTGAGAAACTCACACTTAAAAAACTATTTCATCTTATGTTGTAAAAAATGCCCAGAAGGGAGCATACATTTTACGAAATATATTGCCAAGCCTTTCAATTTTTGAGACAAAGACATCAGTTCTCCCAGAAAGAGAATGTTCCAGTAGTGAGATCAGTATTGCAGTCATTATTTCAGTACAGTCAAAATCTGACATCAGGATAAAAATGCATTAGAATAGACACTAATGTAAGTAAATCCAGATAAAATACTTCGAACAGAACATAAAAATTTTGTTTTCTTTATGTTCTTGACCACTGTACTCAAACCTCACATTAGCAACAAATAATGTTTTGTTTTGTTTTAATTTTCAGTTTTATTTTGGCTATGTAGTAAAAACCGTTTTATTTATTGTGGTTTAGGAGCTAGGATCAAAAACAGAGGAAGAAAGAATTTTAACTTTGATGTTACTTTTCATAGGGCCATTCTTTTTGTCTCATATATCATGCTCTCTTTTCTTCATGTCCTCTGAAGATTTTCCAAAGTCAGAGATCTCTTGTTTTTAGTTAGTATTTTTATTCCCACATGTAATAAACCTATAAATTGAACTGAACAAGATATTCTGTCAAATATTTAATTTACAGTTCATAAATAAATTTAGTGTTAGCCTTTTTTGCTTAAGTTAATCTTCTTGTCCACATAACAATTATTTTGCTTAGTACAGTCAAATCTAAACTAAAATAGTTGATAATAAGTAGAAAAATACAGTAGTTACCTATTTTGTTCAGGTTAACAGATTCATGTTCATTTGAAATAAAGCTTACAAAAAAAGCTTAAACATGAATCACCAGGCTGGACTCCATCTACTTTAAAATAGTGAGATTTTTGTAGGAAAAACTAACCACAAACTACTGTCTATATATGGCCCTAGTGAGAGAGTTTAATGCAATAAAAGGAACATTTTTATAAATGAAGTTTGAATGTTAACAAATCTGGACTGTGCAGTATAGAAAAGAAAAATCTTCCTACCAGCAAGTACTAACAACTTCTCACGGTCTTTCATACAATTTGCTTGACCAGTTCTCATAAAACAGGGCAAATGTTAGTGGGTAAAGAAGGGATCCAGGCCTGAAGAAATGCTTTCTGACTTTCAGTTGAAAAACCAGTATGACAAAGCTGGTTAATCATATGTTTCCCACATAACCTATTCTTTCTTCTCATTCAGTCCTCTGTCATATTAATGAAAGTTATGAATGGCATTTACTGTCTGGTCTTTTTTTCACTGGAAATCAAACCCACTACATCCACAGTGAATCCCTGTAGCTAACAACATCTATGCAATAAGCACACAACACTGTACACTTCCTAAATGGTGTTGTAAATAATGGAGCTAGTCTGGCACAAGGAGTTCTTTCTTTAAGCAAGGAAATCCTTATTACATACATTAAAAAGTCTCATTCCTCAGGCAAATTATCTACTGCCTTTGCCAAGTCTGCAGCATTTGACCTCAGTGCCTACCCTTATTTTATTAGCATGCCAAATTATACCATGTCCATAACATCTTCTTTCTTTTCTTTCAGGAAACATGCTATATGAGAAAAAACCAAAACAACAAAATAAAACAAACAACAAAACAATATAATAATTAAAAACAAACAAACAAAAACCCAAACAAACAAAAAAACAACCAACCAAAAAAACCTCAAACCAAACAAAGAAAAAAACCTACATCATTGAAAACTATATTAAGGAAAAGGAAAATGCTAAAAATTCAAAGCAAAAATTCCAAATGAGAGCTTCCAGAAGAAAAACAAAAAGAGTGTTCCATTCATCAACAATTTAAAGATAACCTAAATTATCAGCATCCTTTCTCAAACACTACTCAGTATGAGCAGAGATCCATACAGTAATACAAATTTCATTTCCAGCTGGTCATGCAGAAAATTCTAATTGATTTTTAACATAAAGAAAGTTATTTGAGGAACAGAAAAAAACCAAAAAACCCACAATATTTTAGGAACATCTATCTCAGTTAAACAAGAATGAAAAAGAAGTTCATGATTTGTGCATACACTTACCTGCACAGGGAACTGGATACATGACAGCTTCTTTAAGGGGAATGGAGAGAAGTACAGGGCAGAAGAAAAACAAAGGATCTAAACAGAATATCACTAGAACGTGGAAAAGCTGAAGTTGTCAGTGCCATCTAAGCAATATGTCAGGCTACCCTTCACTGACTTTCCATGGTTTCCAGATCAGATGAGCTGCTCCAGTGAGTGGCTGCTCTAGTTTAAAGCCTGCTCCTAAATTCTTCAGTGGAAATTACAGTATAGCACCATATGAAGTAGGTCAGGGATTACATCCCTGTCACCATCACCTTGGGTACACCAGCATAAGTGCTCCCACACAATTCCATGAAAATTGGTTGAGTTTAAAAAAGGAAGTTCTACCATTCTGAGTGTTTATTATTACCTGTATTTTTCTCACAGACACAAAATCTCTTAAATTAGTTCAACTGTATAGTACATTTGACTTCCTTGTTAAACTTTGGTGAATTATTTCTTGACATTTTTTGAAAATTTTTGAAAATATTATGTTTAATGGTTAGATTTGGGTACTCTAGCAGAAATATTGTCCAAGCTGTCCTTATGAAATTCATGGTATTTAGAACAAGGGGGGACACATCTTCTGTTGGTGTCAGTTTGTTCTACTCTTTGAGGACAAAATATACTATGTTAGTTGTTTATATGAAATGTTGACTGCATTGGAACTGGAATTATTAAAGTAAAGCATCTTTTCTACAGTTGAGAGTAGAAAGATAATTTCTAGTCTAGGATATTCATCACAGATCAGTCATTGATTCTCTTCCGAAATGTAGGTGTTATTGGTGGTTTTCTAGGTGATCTACCAAATGGCCTGTTGCATATCTATTGACTTGGGTAACCTGTTGCAATTTGTAAAGCATACTTGTATTAAACCACTCTTTTCAACACAGAGATCAGTTTGAACCACAAACTTATTTCCAGATTATTCCAACCCGGTGTTACAAAAATCTGAAACTGAAATATGGAGCTGAATCAACTGGCTCAAAGAAATGCAGATGTGTTGTGTGACTCATCCAGTCCCAAACTTCACAGCTCCAACCTTCACACAAGCTATTTAAAGTCATAGTTTATGAGTTTCTGGATCACAACACTAGGCATAGCAAGTATGGCTCTACTGTGCTTAAAAGAAATACTGAATCACTTAAAGAATTAGTAAAATTATTGTTATAGTTAGGCAGTGTGTTGGTGTGAAAAAGTACAAATCTCTTAACCTTACAGAATACTAGAAAATGTAAAGTTTGCATTGATAGGCATTAGGTAATCTCAAATAAAATCAACTTTTCCTGGCAGATCAATCTTTCTCTGAAGTGAACATAAACTGTGAACTTTCCCTATCACCTTTTCAGGCTCCTTCAGATAAATACTGAATTTTGTTTACACACCATAATTGAATTGAGAACAAGTCCCTTTCTTATATCAAAATACATATCTACTGGGAGAAATCAATGAGCAACCAATTACAGAAATCAGTGTTCATCTGTTCATGACATGACTCCTTCCACAAACCCATTGACCAGCACACAGCACTTGAGATCAATATAATCTTTTCTCTTTCACTCCCCATAATTCCCAAGAGTGCCTAGCAAGGACAGATCCTGACAGAAATTGTTAGTGAAATAACAAGCAGGATGAAGTTCCATTCTTTTTTAAGAATAATCTTTAGAAAACTCTTTCAGCAGGGAAGCCTCAAGATACAAATAATCTTATTGCAAAGGAAAAACTCAAGGTCCCCTCTTCCAGCAAGGTCACACTCAATCACCATTCAAGTGACGGCAGTCAGGATTTGCCCTACTGGCCTGAGTTTAAGCCACACAATATTACAATAAAAATGTAATGGCCTGAACCAATTTCAAACCTCAGAAATTCACTCCTGGAGACATCTTACTCTGCTGCAGTCTCCAATTTCAAAAAAGTGTAACAATAAACACAAATTATGGCACCTATCAGTTGTCTAGCACATCATAACTGATGAATTTGTCTGCCTCAAGACAGGGTACCGGCAGGTACTCGCCAGCAGGCCAGGCCAAGGGCTCCATGCCCCACGCCCACCCAGAGACTTTGTAGGTGGCCCTAAACCCACACCTGCACATCTGCTCCCTTGCAGGCACAGTAAGACATCCCTCTTGCCCTCTCCATGCAGCTGCATAAGTATCTTTCATAAAAAAGGGTGACTGCATAACCCTGACAGCCAAGTCTGATCATCTTTTAGTTCCAGAAACTGTGACTCAAAACACAGAGGTGAAAATTCCAGGGATGGTAAACTGGCATCAGCAAAAAAAAAAGATCCTGTCTGTCTGGCAGTGAAACCAGAAGAGGAAAATTCCTCTGTCCTTGTCATGTTACAATGGCACAGGATAATTATTTAGTGGCAGTTTAGGAGTTTTACAGTAATGTCGTAATCTGTAGCTATTTTAATGTGGCTAAGATAACCATTAGACTGGTATAAAGTTTATACTTAAGTGTAGTGGCATAAACTCATCTGAAGGCACTTTTGTTTGCATGAGTGCAAATATTCAGTCTGTGGGGTCTATTTATCTGTGACCTTCAGTTCTGAGCCAGAGATTAAACTTCTTGAGAGTTTTCAGGAGTACAAAGCTCAAAAAAGTTATTTTGTAAAGAGCAATGATACCCCCTTAAGAGTGGAGAACATGCAATGAAACTGGGCAAAAAAAACCCCAATGCCCCAGATCTTTCTTTAGGAAAAAAATAGCACAGTTGCATTAATTTCTGTCATTTATTTTGTTTAGCTATAGTAATTTATACCAACTTCAGAAGCTGTCAATATGATTAATGCCTCCAAATTTCTTAAAGGCTGATTGATTTTCATGAAGTTTGTAAGTACTGAGCACTATGGAAGCCAAAGCAGCTCACTGTGGTGTCTGACCTTACATCAGACCCTATTGTATTAAAGATCATTGCACAATGCACCCATCTAAAGAACTGTCAATCCTAACAACAGAAACATTAGCAGCCATGACAATATACAATAAAAAATACCCACTTATTTTAGGTACTCTGATGTTTCTGTGTTAATATCATTGTATATAGGCTTTTTAAGAGAAACACCATAGAAGCAGAGATATTTTTAGGACACAAGGCCTGTAGATTGATGGATCTGTGTGAAGTACATGAGAAAAAAAAAAGGAATGCCTGTAATCTTTTAAATAGGAAAATAAATACTCACTGGACAGTCTGACCATTAAGATTTAGAAACAGTTAATCATCTTCCTATCTAAAAAAGAGCTGAGTTGTGTGACTTCAGATGATTTACAGTACCTTTTTGTTATCTCTATAACACTAAATCCATATTCCACAACTTAAAATATTTAGAAAATACTGGACAACAATGTTTACTGTACATAAGTTTTGTCATTCTTTTAGGATTTTATGATTAATTTTTCTTCTTACATCTAGGATCATTACAATACAAACAATCCTATGTTATATTTATTCTGTGATAAGATTCCCAATATATTTCTTATAGATAGGCATTCTGTCTATTGGAGAGTGACCACAAGCACAAGATGTCATTTGATAGCCTCTTGATCTATAAAATGATCATTGCAGCAGCTTTCAACTGCACTCAAATAATAAGTCAATATTTTTTAAAGAGAAAAATAAAATTTATAGGGAACATTTGTCCTCAACAATTTGTAACAGATTATAAAAATGTCTTCTGTGTCCTGCTAAGACTTCATTACTAATGAACATGCCTTAAGAAATCAAAATGAGAAAGAAAATGTGCAAACAGCATGCACTGTGAGGATTAAATATATGCAGCCCAAATCATTGGAATTAATCTCAGAGTCTTAAATGACAGACAATTCAATGCTGTGAGGACTGAAATATGGGAATAACTTGATCTATAGTCTGCATGTTAAGGTGAAAATAAAAGGTTCTGTGGTAAGCCAGATTGAGGTTTTTTGCCCGGCAGTGCCCCAGGCCTTCCACACCAGATCTTTCTGTTTCTCAGCCAGTGGAAAGAAAATAAAATAACTACAGTACACTTCATTTCAAATTACCTCTGATGATAGACAAGTGAAATATGTACACAAACCAGACCAAATAGACACCACTGTTGTTACAGTATTAACTGGTTCACCAATCCAATTTATTTATACTGAAAGAGAATTTATTGATCCTCAAAAACTGATTAAGATGTGAACAGATCAAATGATGAGTTAATAAACCCAAACACTCTTAAAATTTCCAGATTGCAGTCTGTCTAACTAGAACTAATTTTCTGAGCACAGGATTGTTAACGACATATTTAAAAATATTTATCTTAAATAAGAGAGGTTTCTCCAAAGTCCAAATTTGAAAAAAAAAAAAATAAAAAAAAATAATCCAAATGCCACATCTACAAACACTGATTATAAACATTACCTTGCAATTTTGGCATTAACCTAGTATTCTGCGTTATTTAAACAAAAGAAGCATCTTATTTAACCCATTTCTGGTTTCCCTAGCACAAAGCGAACCTTCAGGATTATAAAATAGGAACACAGTGCACACCAACATAGAAACATACTGGTGACCCTTTAAGAGGTTGCAGAACCTGGCACAAGACTGTTCCCAGAAATAGAGGTTTAAAAGTATTTGTGCTTCTGACAGGAATCAGAAGAGACCCAGCCAAGATGTCCTAGTCCCACCATGCATAGGGAAGGGAAGTAATGGTTTCAGCTGCAAACAGAACACGATTTACCAGAAAATGTATTCTCCTTTTGGCATATAGTCCCACACTCAGTACCCATCACTGCTTTTTCCATATCTTTCAGTTTACATGAGTCCTAGTGAACAATGTACACATAGGTCACTCTCTGCATTCCAGGCTTTCTTTTCTATGCAATGATCTTTTTGTTACCTTAGGCTTTTAGCTTACAAAAAAAGGTTTCCCTACACTCTATGAAACATAGAAGAATACTCTGAAATAGGCAGTCAAGGACAAGTTGTGTTACTCTTATCAGGCTTTCCAAAGAGCACAGTTCTGGATATCAAAGAACTCTGTGAGCATAATTATGTTTTCAATCAACCAAAATTTGAATGTTTTTCAGTTACCTGTAAAAGAAACTAACCTGTTGGGTTTGCTTCACCATTTAGAAATAAAATAATTCGCAAATGTAAAATGTCCATTTCAAATCAAACTTTTGAAACCTTGTTTGGCTTTAAAATTGGAACATTTCATCCAGGTTTTTCTTTCCTTCTGCTTACCCCAAAAAACTTGTTGATGTGAACCACAGCTCACCAAATATAAGTGTGTGTTTCTTTATTAGGAAAGTGCCACCTTCGCCCAGTGCCACTGCCAATTTCCTTGGAAATCTGGTTTTAAATGTCACATGAAGAGCTGCTGAATGTTGAGCTTCATGGTGTAGGCTGAGCAGCTGAGAATCTTCCCCCATGCACACAGAGGTGTCTGTGTATCATGCCTGTTTTTATCCAAACCTCCTGGTTCCCTGACTATCCCTTGCTTGAGCTTTATTAGCAGAACTTTTATATCAGCTTCAACATTACCTGCCAGCCAAGTTTCTGTACATGATTTTTTTCCTCATTCCACCTGTCAAAAAATGGAGGCAACACTGAGAACTTCTGGACTGATTTGAATATTGAAATCCATCGCATTTGGAGTAGCTTAAAAGTAGGCAAAAGTAGTTGACTCTGCCTGATTTACTTTTTATCATTAAAAACAGTGAGGCAGATCCTAAGATGATAATGTGGAAAACAACAGAATTAGTCTGATTTAAACAACTAAGGGAGAAAACTTAACTGAGAGAAGGAAAAAACAACAGAATTAGCAAAGCTTCTTTTCGTCCGTAGTTATTCAAAACAGCTTTTAGCCATTTAGATAAAACGGTAAAGGAAAGCTTTTATGCATGTGTTAACTCTTCTATGGATAACTAATTGACTTCATATTTCACAGCTATCCTTTTAAAACCTTTAATATGCACTCAAACAAAAGCTGGATGTCCACAAGCACTGTGTTTCCATATTAAAAGCCACTCCTGACCTTTCTTTCCCGAACCTAAGGTATTTCCATAAGTTATATAAAGGGCATAAGATTCCCATCAGGTTTTAATTACCCAAGGCTGTAACCAGCTGTGAAAACTAGGAAATACTATTTCTGAAGTGGGTGTTCCACAGAGGAATAAGCAGTGTCATACAGCACAAGAGGTGAGTGCCACTAATCGGACAGGTGGTGGGAGCTCAGGTTTTGCATGCTCCATCATGTGCAGCCTGTGGTGAGGAGGTTTGGAGGTCATTACTGCTCAACTAAGTGCCTGCATCCAATTACACATTTTTCAGTAACAGGGAGATAGACAAGTGGAATGAATTGATTTATGTTTAAAGACACGCCCTCTGTGTGTTTCTATGTCTGGTATTTCCATATATCCTTTCTTCCAGTGAGACACAAATGGATGGAGCTGGCACACTGTCTGAAAGGCAGAAGATTTGAAAAAATCATATGTAAGTTGTCTGAAAGTTTTTAAATATTGGCAGATTTGAAAGAAAGAAGAAACTGAACATCGCTTAATAAGCACCAGGATGACAAAGCTATGTTAACACTAGCAAGTCTTGCAGCCCAGTAAGAAAAGATCTAAAGGCAGTCAGAACACAGTGCTGAATATCCAAAATCCTGTTATTCATTATTCATGCATTCCGGGGGAAAGGGCATTACTTCAGATTAGATTTAGTCTACCTCTGCTGGGTGAATGCCCATTAATGGGTCACTTCTAGTTTAATTTAATCAAAAGAAAGCTCATTTATAGGCTTTGAAACCATTCCTTGATATAAGCCAAAATACCATAAATAGGGGAAATTGTAGAATTTTGTCCAAAATGCATTTTTGATCCAAACTGAAATGCTATGTAGCACCATCAAAACTATTCTATAAAGTTCAGCATTTAACCACTTGCTAGTAGAAACATCTTTCCAAACTATAATAGCAGGTATCACTGGGATAGTAGTACCTGATCAGGCCTCTTTCAACCTGGTGTCTATTTCCTAGTAATACTTTATTCACTTACCCATAAAATTCTTGCTTTTTAAAGGTATTAACAGGTCAGAGATACAGCAGCTCTAAATTGGCATTGCTTCACTGCATCAAGACCAGATAAGAAGCTTGTCCAATACCACCAGAAGATGTTGCTCAAGGAGTCTACCTACTCCCTAGTGTGGTATTGAATATCATTAAACATTTAAATAACATCTGCTATATTTGAGTGGCAATGTAGTGGGAAATTATTTTGTAGATCTAGGAAAAGTCAATTTATTGTATCCCTCTTGCAGGACATTAATAGCTGCCATCAAAACATTATGCACTCTGAAAAAAGCCAGCACATTACTAGTCTCTGTTTACAGTTGTTTTGTTTGAGAATTGCTGTCAACTGATCTATACCACTCACAATAAAACACTCATGTCTTGCAATGGACTTGATTTGTGCTGTCATTTTTGCCATTTATACTAAATAAAAAAGCTTGATGGCAGTGATATCACTACAAACTGAGTGGGTTTGCTAGCAGCAGCCATCTGTAAGGCATGTAAAGTCCCCATGTAAATTCCCAATCCACAGGCTGTCATGATTAAATCCAGTGGGAAGGAATATAGATGTACCTTTACTAAGAAAAAATTATGTGGTGCGCTAGCAGGCACCCCTACTAATGACTGCAAAACCTTACGTGCATAACAAGAACTGACCTTTAACAGGGAATTTTGCAAATTGTATCAGCCTTGAATAGGTGCCATCTGTGCTTCTGTGCATGAATTCCACTACTTCCATATCCAAAAAGTGAAATAACAAGATAGGATGCAAGTTAGGGAACAAAGACACTATCAAAAAGGATAAATCATCCTTTGACCTGTTACTTTTAAAAATTAGCCTATATTGTTAATAGATAACCGGATTATCTCTCTGGCAGTGTATTATGTCAGAAAAAAAAATGGTTTTTCTTTGTAAAATACATCTTGCATATTTTGCCATAACATAAGTCATTGAAGTATGTTTCAAGTTAAAAATCATTAATACTTCTGCAAACAAATTCTTGGTGGATTCCTCTCTTCAGATTAGAAAAGCCAAACTAACTTGGATAAAATTGTCAACATGGACATTTGATTTAACCGGTCTTGTTATTTAAGCAATGTAAACTCAGCCATTTGATCCTGCTAACTCCAGTCTTACGCCCCAATAAAATATAAAGAAAGTGTGCAGACAAAATTATTCCTGCTGTTAATTGAGACAAAGGGCTCAGTAGGGAAGAGGTTAAAAGTGACACGATTCCCAGGCCATGCAAATCATAAGTTACCAATTTGAAGCCGTTCTCTTGTCATAACAATGCTGATCCAAATTACCATTAGACAATTCCAGTTTCTGACAGGGGTGTTACAAGCCATGATCAGCCACACGGTGCAGCTGTAAGTCCTGTGCTGCTGTAAGTATACACAAAGAGTCAAATCACATCATTTTTTGGTGCTTTCATATCTGATTGATATGCTCTGAGTATATAGATATTTTATACATTTTTGCTATAAGAATATGGATCAAATGACACTTGCAATAATAATTAAGCTACAAATCATAGGAACATATGTCCTAGCAATATAGGTACTAGCATTTGGATGAGTATTACAAATAAACAACCAAATATCATCTAACAGTAATATAAAATAAAGGGTAAAGGAAAACACATCAGGTAGACTACGCGCAGGAAAGTACAAAAACACATTCCAAAGTTGCTACTTTGGCAGTAAAAAAATTAATCCACTCTAAGCAGTGTCTATCTGGCACCCAGCCTGTCCCATGCCAGATGAGATCTTCTTAATAAAAGCATGAGTACATGAATAGCTGATAAGATTCGTAATTATACTATTTATGGTTTTGCTAATCATGTCAGTATAATTAGCTGTTATTTCCCATCTCAAAGGGCTATAACTTGTTTCTCACAACATTTTAACACTATTTTGAAATATTTCTTAAAGATAATCATAAATTATACTCTAATAAATCAATCTGGAAACTAATTGTAATTAATTCTGGCATCACAAACATGTGAAAATACTGCTTTTGTCCCAGGCAGGCATAACACAAGGGGTTGTACATAGATTCATCCCTTCTAAAATTGCACTCACTCTGGAAAGTTTACTGAAATTTCCGGCATATATCATGTAGAAGAACTTATAGATAATTAAAATCATAGAATCACAGAATGGTAGGGGTTGGAAGGGACCTCTGGAGATCAAGTCCAAGCCCTCTGCCAACACAGGAACACCTAGGGCATGTCACATAGAAACACATGCAGGCAGGTTTTGAAAGTGTCCACAGAAGGAGACTCCACAACCTCTCTGGGCAGCCTGTTCCAGGGCTCCATCACTCTCACAGTGAGGAAGATTTTCCTCATGTTGAGGTGGAGCTTCCTGTGTTTCACCTTGCTACCTTTATCTCTCATCCTATCACAGGGCACCACTGAAAAGAGACTGGCCCCATCTACTTGATAACCACCCTTATATTTGTAAACATTAATAAGATCCTCTCTCAGTCTTTTTTCCAAGCTAAACAGCCCCAGGTGTCTCAGCCTTTCCTCATAAGAGAGATGTTCCAGTCCCTTCATAATCTCTGTAGCTCTCTGGTGGACTCTCTCTAGTATTTCCCTGTCCCTCATGAACTGGGAAGACCAGAAGTGAACACAGTACTCCAAATATGGTCTCACTAGTGCAGAGTAGAGGGGGAAGAGAACGTCCCTCAACCTGCTGGCCACACTCTTCTTTATGGCCTTCCTGGCCACAAGGACACGTTGCTGGCCCACGGATAACTTATTGTCCACCAGGACACCAAGGTCCTGGACCAAGGGATCTATTTTCCTTTTCCTCATGTAGCCTCTTCTACCTAAGATGAAAATTTAAAAAAACAAACAAACAAACAAAAACCAAACAAACAAATGAAAATCCCACAAAAACAACAACAACAAATTGTTGAGTTCTTATCAGACCAGCAAGTGTCTTGTAAGTATCACTGACCTCTTCCAGGACTGTATTTTCCGCCTGATTAGCATGCTTCTCATGATTTTATTTTGTAGTTGAGCACTGAATTTGCATGTCATCCCTATGATTCTTCCCTATAGAATGACTTTTAAAACAGGTAATACAAATCTTCCCTGCAGACAAGAAACATACACTTGGCTTAGAAGAGGAATAATTTTATTTTATCCCTGTATATGGTACGTTTCCTGGCACTTTTTTCTTGCAGTATAGACAGGAGCTGTTCCAGAAATCCAGAGCCTCAACTTCAGTGCTTCAGTGTGGGAGTTCATAACATTTATGTCAAGGTGGTCAAGAGTTACTAGCAGCCCAGCATTTATTGCAGAAAAGCATTTAAGGGCTGAGAACAGGAAAAAAAAATGCAGTGGGGAAAATCTCTCTGTAGCTTAAATCTTATGTTTTTATTTTACTATCATTTGTATCAGAATAAAATGTTTTTGAAATGCCAGGAGAGTCAGTGGAGTGACTCCTCTACAAAGCTGAATTCCCTCCATTGAGTTTTCAGGTAACAACAATTCCTCATGTTCCTGTGATGGATGATACTAGCCCAGTGATGAATACCAGGGCAAAATGCTATAAAGTTTTTGTTCATCTTAAATTGTTGTCATGCACTGTCAATTACATTGCAGTACTTTGTTTAATCTTGTGATTTAAGAGATACTAGGTTTTGACTTGCTGATTCTCACTTATTAATTTTTAAAGTTGTCACGGTTTAGGGTCAGGGCAGCCCCTTAGACCTATAACAGACGCTCTCTGTTAACCCCCCTCCCTCCCCAAAG
>WUAM01000370.1:2316855-2343780 GCA_024336885.1 Actenoides hombroni | reverse complement strand
GTCCCTGCTGTTGGCAGGGGGGTTGGAACTGGATGATCTTTAAGGTCCCTTCCAACCCTGACAATTCTATGATTCTATGTTGTTTCCCTGTTTTCTCAGTCTTTCAGCAAAATCAAGCCACAGATGTTGGGGAAAAAAAAAAAAAAAAGACAGACTAAAAAAGTGGTGCAAATTTCCTTCTGTGACTCCTAAAATTGCATTAGGTTGCACTTCTGAAATACAGAGTGAATATACTTCTATGTAGCCACATGTTTCACACTTTAATCCAGACCTCTGCTTTTACAATTGTATTCTAAGTAAGGAAACTACTCCTGGAGAAAAAAAAAAAAACAACCAACAAACAAACAAGCAAACAAAAAACCCCAAACAAACAAAAAACCCACAACAATGACAAAAAAAAACCCAAGCAAACAAACAAACTAACTAAAAAGGTCAATTAATATCTATGTAAACAGTAAAAGCTCTCACTTGCAGATACGACCTTATATGCACATTAGGACTTTTAAATGCAGTGACAAATAAGATCTTTCAAGCAGAGACTGAGACTTTTTAAGTCTGCTCCTCTCTGGGCACGTGGGAAGCCATCACCCAGGACAGGTGGGGACACCAGACATTCAGGGCTTCAATGCACTTCTTTGCTGGCTACACCAAACTGCAGGGAGAGGAGAGGGAGGGCTTTGCCATCAAGCCATACAACTGGATGAAGAATAAGAAAAAGTATCTGTTTGACTGCGAAAGAGGACAGGGTTTCAGAGATCACCTTAAAAAAACAGGATCCAGGGTCACTCAGATTATACCTGGAGAGTTGTATGAGGAAAGAAGCCAGCCACAGCAAATAATAACAAAAAGAAAGGAAATAATATTTTTTAATTTAGAGACTTAAAATGATGACTCTCGTATGTGCTGAAGTTTAGGACATGAAGCATCCACTGAAGAGCAAGCCACAACAGAGGACTGTTACGGAATAAAAGGTCTTATCTGAAAACATGTCATGGAAAAGCAAGAGAGACAGAAAGATGTATCATGCAAAGACATGCATTCACTCTTAGTATCTGACTTCACAGCTGTCACTTCTGAGTGAAATAATCCTTAGCTGGTTGAAGTATTTTCTCTGAAAACAAACAAACAATTAGTGTTAACTTTTAAGATAATGCAAACTTCATAGGAGGAATAAACCTAAAGTCTGTGTGTGGGTTACGTGCAGGAGAGCTTGAAGCACTCAGAGATGAGCAGAAGCTGTGTGACTGCACAAGGTGTTCTCATTGAGAAAGTGGCCCCTGTAGAGGCCAGCCCTCCCCAGCCTGTCACTTGCATAAGGAAAACCCCTATGGCACCTCCAGCATGAATATCAGCTTGATCCTCAGGTGAGAAGCAGGCAGGGGAATCACAGGCAGCCAACCATCCTCACATGAGCATCATGCCCTGAACTGTTTTCAGCACAGGAGCTTCACCTCAAATTCCCACAAACTCTGTGTGGCCCATGAGTCCTGCTCCAGTTTCATGCTCTAACTTTTTACACCCATGGCTATGTCATGTGAAACTGTGGACAGAATCTTGCTCATGATATAAAAACACCTGCACAGGATGCAGGCAATAGTTGAATATTGATTTCCTTCAGGTCCGGATTCAAAATAATATAAACATTTTATTTCATATCAAATCATCATTTTTTGTTTAGAAATCAAACAAAATGCACCAGAATGAAGTAAAACTGGTAAATTCTGCTTGAAATAATAAACTAGGTTTGTGGCATTTGTGTATTTAAGGATAGCAAAAATATTTACTTTGAGAGAAAAAAAACACTATTCACAATAAATGTCACTTCAAGTAAAATATTTTTCTTTACATTTGGTTTAATTTCATGGCTCTAATTCCATGGACACCGTCCTCCCGTGTATTCCAATTATCTGGTTCAAAAGCACCTCTAAATTGGTTCAAAAACACCTCTAAATTAGTTCAAAAGCAATCTCTAATCTGGTGCCGTGTTATGTCTGCCTTGTTAATTGCCACAGGGGCAATTAACACACATAGAATTATCTAAGGGCAAAAAGAATGTATGTATGGCTACCTGCAATTTACTTTAAAACTCAGCTATTTTCAATATAAAATCTCTGGATGCCACTCCTAATGGTGCAACTCTATCCTCATCCTGAAGAAGAACAGCAAATCATGCAGTCTGGATTCTCAGTAGAGAACATATTTGCCCCCAGATCTTTTACCTGCTGCTTTCTTCAGTTGTATCTGTTGTTCTTTCTACCCACAGTCCTGGAGCTCCAGCTTCAGTTTCTGTGAGAGCAAAATATTGCACACTGAGTGAAAACCATCTTTTTAACAATGAAATGCACGTGAAATTATCAATAGGACCTTTGTGGATCTGATTCTCATAAATTTAAGACACTATTCCTTAAGAAAAATAATTTGCATTCTTATAAAAAACCTGTACATCAGATTTTCTCCTACACTATGTCAACATAGAACCATTCCTGTCTTTCATGTACCCACACATCTTTAAAAAAGCATGTGTTGCCTCCTCCTATGCTGTATAATCATACACTCGAGCAGCAGTTGTTTCTTATATCCTCCCGTTACTAAGTGTGAATGTTTATCACTCTCATCTAAAAGCTGTAACTGTCAGTGCTGCAGCAGTGAAGCCTTCTGGATCAACAAAACACCCCTGCCTCCAAAATGTGAAATTCTGCTTTTATAACAAATGCAGAACTCTCTAAAGCATTAAAAAGTGATCAGTAATTACACAGTTAAAGAAAATAGTGTAGATAAATTGGAGATGTAGTAAACTCAACAGTGTATCAAATCCTTTCACCTCCTCCATTCTTTCCCAGACAGGTGAGAAGAAGGGCATAAAACAAAACAATCATTTCTTGTAATATCTAAGCATTAGAAACACATAGTGAGAACTTCTGCTGTAAGCTGCAGCCTTAGCAATTGAAAGCAATGAAAAACTAAAAGGATCTGTGTATGTAATGGTCAGCTACAATGAAAACTACAATGCTTCAGTGTGATACAGACTAGGAAAGAGCAGTTCTAAAAGCCATTTCAAATGTGTACAGGAAACAGGTAGTGTGAGTGGAATGAAGAGGTGGATAGTGGCTTTAAATTCGAACTGAGAAATGAAAGTACTTCCAAATCACTGATGTTTTGGGATAACTTTTCAATTGAGCGTGTGAAAGCAAAAGTGAAATAAAATAAGAATTTTTGCGTATGAAATCGACCACTTTCCAGAAGCAAAGTTCTTAGTTTGGATTGAAGCAGTTCTGTCTGGATGCCTGAGGTTTGTAATCAGAGAAAGGTTTGTAATCAGAGAAAGGTTTGTAATCATAAACATGTATATATATTCCGCCGCCCCCCTCCAGGCATCTGTATAGTGGGTGAGAATGACTTAGCTTCACACTTCGGTAACTCAAAGTCCTTGCCCATTCTTCCCCTTCGTGCTGCAGATCTGTCAGATATGGGGATGCAGACAAGCCCCACAAGTGCATTCACTGCAGAGTGTGTAGGAGTCAGCCCATGCCCATAGCAATCCTGATCAGAAGTTCTTGCTGTAAAGAACTGAAGGAATTAATGGTATTTGAATCTTAGACCATTAATCTAACATGTTTCACTAAGACTTGGAGACTGTTACAGATAAAGTTTAAGGTGGATATTTATCTCTCACTGCAATAATTCTGTATTGTTTTTATTTGCTAGGTTTTATTTGCAAATATACTCACTAGAGCTGTGAAATAAGAAGACAACTAAGTAAAACTGGTAACACCAGTTCAACTAATTAAAGTTTAAATTAGTGCAATCTCCATGTCTTTTGCAGTTATTTATCACTGTAATACCTACAACAATAAAATCAAATTTAATCCATGAATCACATTGGATTATCTAGTGATAATCACAGCAATAAAGGAAAATGATACACAGTGGGAACTTGGTTCTCAGTACCAAACAAGCTATCAGCAATAAAAAGCTAATGAATAATACACTTCATTACAGCCAAAATACTGCTCCCTATCTAGAGTGCCATCACATTACATGACATTACCATCAAAGGTATCTGAAAAAACATATAACGGACATGAAATTCCAAGAAAAATGTTGAGTCATAATCTGTATGTTGTTATTGCTGAAACAATCTTTCACCTTTAGAAAGCAAAGAGCTCTATAACGGCAAGAAGGAGTTCTTTGAGTATTTCCCAGCATGTGGGAAGGTACAGAAAAGCAAAACAGAGGATGATAAGAGTCAACGTGTCATGTTGTTTTTTTCTCTTTCATTCATATTTAATTTTTTCTTTTAACTCTGGGATGTCAGGCTTCTTACAGATTTTTCCTCTCAGCACAGAGAGCAAAAAACCAAGCCTGTCAGAGACTGAGTTAATCACTTGGCAACAGACTGAGACTCCGTTTTCTTCATTCTCCAGCTACTCTCACTATTTAGCAGTTTTGGATGGGCTATGTTCTAGCTTCAACTAACACCTTGAAGGTACTCACCTCATCTCCCACATCTAAGCCCAGAGGTGAGGATACTTTTAACAAAGAAGTTTAAACCTCTCAGGGCTGGAGTACCTGAACCACTGCAATGTCTGTGCTGAAAGCTGTCTAGCCATTAGGATCTTTAGTTTATTACCAAATGGATAGTTTAAAAAACTTGCTGCTTAGCATGTACAGTTTTCATATCATCACTGGGCACCTAAGTCTCTCCACGCATATCCTAAAAGGATGTAGACACTTCCAGAGGAGGTATCAGATTTGTCATGTTTGTTTGCATGATTACCCCAGTGGCTGCTAGCTTTAGACAAGCTCCTTACTCCTTACTTTAGGTCACTTCTCTGAAGGTCATCATTTTCCAGATGCATTACACAGAGCATTGCAGTCTAGGCTTTGAATTCCAGATGTGTGCATAAGGATTAGGGATTCTTTTTTTCTCCATTGAGAAATACGCCACAAGGGACTGTAAGACAAATACAAGGCACTTCACTCTTATCTGCTGTAACTGATGTTGTATGACAAATGAAGAAATGAGCAATGTGTCACTATTTAGGTGGCTAGCTAAGCTAGGGATAGAGCAACCTCCATTCTTATAAGGAGAACTTGACCTCAATTAGTGAATTATACTTTAAGCCATTACAAAATACATCTCCTACTGTGAATTACCAAACTAAGGAGGTGCAAAACCAACAAAAACTTAATTATTCCAAGAGCTGTGATGATTTTAAAGAGGCAAACTCAAGACACGTAATCCAATCCTGTGCATAGCGCAATTTTTTTTAATGTCACTTAGTCACAGAGTGTGAGTCTGCAAGGTGGTTGGGAGACATGTGTAGCATCTATCAAAGTCAGCATTTGCCTGTTTCAGAGCCCTGACAAGGGACTTTCACTAAGATAGCTTCACGATGTTCAAAAATAGGTAATTTATTTAAGCAGCAGACATAACACATTCGGAATTGCTGTTGATAAATTCACTCACTGTGTTAGTCCTAAGTATCCTAAGGTTAGCCAATAATAATAATAACAATTCACATGGGTATCTTCTATCTTCTGTGAGATAGCAGAGTTCTAATTTCTTATTGAAAGAGGCATCCCTGCTAATGGGGAAAGGAGAATGGATCAGACCAATCGATCCACCCAGCAGACAAGTAGAGTGTCTCCTCTCAGCAAAGTATTGGCAGGACAGCAGATTTATACTCTTGATGAGGTGGGACTGAGTCATGTGTTGATATGCTTCTCACAAGACTTGATGTGTTGTAGAACAAAAGGGGGAGTGAGGCCAGCATTCCATACAGAGGTGTAGTTGTTATTCTGTCTTCAGTGAAGTGACATCAGGCCTTGCATCCTTCATTTTACCCCAGATGTCACTCAGCTGTGTCAGGACTTATCTGAGTTTTCCACCACAAACCTCCACAGCTGTCCTGTATTTGAGCCAGATAAGGAAGGTGCTCAGCTTGTGACATTGTTCAAGCTCAGACTCAGCTGTTCTCTGCTGATCTGTGGTCATTCTGTATTTTGACACAGCAAGCCCGTTAATTTTTCACAGAAGGTAGTATTACATTTCTTTCCTTTTCCTTTTGGGAGTTACATTTTTTCAGGATTTGGCATAAGAGTGAGTGATTGTACAGGCTGTTACACTGTTGGGTTGTATTCTCTAATCACAGTGGGTATTTGTAAAAAGTGAAATTCAGAGTAAGAGAACATTAAGTTGCTCCTTGGGAAAATGCCTACTGTGCCCTTCATGTGGAAGTTAAGAGGAATGAGCATGGAAACTGCTATGTATAAAAAAATCCCACTACAGAACAACCTGCAACTCTGCCCACTGAAGAAAGCAACCTTTGCAAACTCCTGGCTGACTTGCCCATTCCATTGACCACAGAGAAGCTGAAGGTGGTGGCATTTCTCTGGTTGTACAGCTGTGTGGAAGGACTTGCATCACCCACCCAGCAGGTGGGAATCTACAGATTGCCTCCTGATTTTTTCTGATTCCTCCTGATTTTGGCCAGTCTCTTTGGATGGAGCCTTGAATGTGGGGGAGTTGCCGTGGTGGAGGCTGAATATCAAAATGCTGGAAAATTTCTGCTCAGCGTGCTGAGTTATAACCTTCTCCTACTTAGAACTAGTCAAGAAAATCTGTATTACTATAGAAAATTACTTATTTGGCAAAACTGAAAGGTTCTTGTGTGAGAATATTTGCCAGTTTTGATAAAAGGACATTTTTTTCACATTCAACAATGGAAACCTGAGAGCGAATGAAAACAAGACCCAGCTCCAACAGCGAAGGTTTTAGAGCTGAATGCTGAGACATATGGTGCTGGATCTCTGCCCCAGCCTCTCCACCCCTATTCAAATAGACAAATGCGTCCCTCTCAACTCCTTGTGACTCAGGCCTGTGCCAAGCGTCACCCAAGGTTTCTTCTTTGTTTTGTGCTGACTTTCTGACAGCTTTATGATAATCAGAGACTTAGATTTCTTTTCTTTCCTTAGGGCTGTTAACATCACATTTTGTACAAGTATCAAAGGTGGAAAGAACAAAAAGGAAAGGAAAGGGAAAGGGAAAGGGAAAGGGAAAGGGAAAGGGGAGAGGGGAGAGGGGAGAGGGGAAAAATAATGTATTTCTTGATGTACCTAGACAAGAGAGAAATGGTTTTCAGACAGAATCTGTACTATGTAATAAATAAATAAAATAATGTTTCACCATAGCATTATACCAAGGAAAAGAACATGCAAAGAGCTTCTATATTGCTAAAACAAAAATATTTTTCATATATTCCCCAGGAAAACAAAATATCTTTATAGTTCATTCCTTTGTCAGAAAATTCAAGCAATTTGAAACAGACTTACCCACTTTGAAGATTTAACAAGACTTTTGCTTGTGTGTTTGCTTTAATAAAAAAAATAAAACATACATTTAATACACATTTATACAAAGAATTTCTAGGGTCAAACTCATTTGATCAGATGAGTGAATTATCACATGCAAACCAAAAGAAAACTCACTCCCACAGTGGATTTCAGTCCTGCCATTTTTGCTCTTCATTCTAGCAGTATGTATCACAAATGGGCTGATAAATGACAGATGTTTAGATAAGTACTCCTGTATTGGAATAAAAGTTTTGCCATTAAACTCAATTAGAAAAAAAATATGTCCTAACATTCACTCTGCAAAACATAAAACCAAAAAATAAGAATACATTTTATCTGAAGGAAGAGATATGATTAATTGCTTAATTTTGGATTTGTTTCAATCTTCTGGATTGTTTTAACTATGAAAACATATATTGTAACTTAACATGCAAAATCCAGAAGTAAGAAGTAAGTTGGCAAACCATTAATTAATAAACAGAAATAAAGGAATAAAATAACAATTCCAATTCTTTTAAGTCAACCTGAACTAAAGGTCTTTTCTGAACCTTGTGAAACAAGCAAAACCAAAAAGAATCCTAAAGGATTTTTGCTAAATCCATTTGCAATTTCAAGGTAAGGTAGATGCACATCAAATACGAAGTTCATTTCTAATTTTCACATTTAACTTTCCTAAGTCTGATTTTTCCTGTTAAGAAAACTTATTACTTCTTTTGATCCTCTTGAAGGAGTTGGGAAAAAGCTTAAGATACATTCTTCTTTATCAAGACAGAATTGAAATGCAATTTTCTTGATCTATTCCCAGTGGATTGGAAATCAAAACTAAAATTCTTCAAGGAACACACAATCTTAGAAAGCAATATCATCTTGCATCAGAATTGAAAAAAAAAAAAAAAAAAAATCAGCCAAAAAGATTACAGCATTTCACTACATTGTATTTTTTCAGAGCTAACAAGAACGTGTCCCATGCAGTGAGCACATCTTTGCCCTTATTTATCCATCTTGATGGGGAAAAGACCAGAAAGCCAAGGAGTCCAGAGGACAGCTGAGCCAGACCACATATGTAGGTGCTCCCTGGCCACTCATGCAGGTGGACAGCAGGGCATAGAACTTCAGGCACAGGCCATGATGGTGCCTCTGGCCTCCATGACAGCCTGCCTGGCTGGGAGCAATGGGATAGAGTAGCATCAAAATTTCCCTGGCCTTGTGGAGAAAAGAAGAAAATCCAGGAAACCAGGGAGGACTGGAAACACATGAGGTATGGGACAGGGCCAGTTGGCCCATCTTCCCAACTGATTTTATTTGAAAGTTTGGACAGAATCAATAAATTTCTCAAGAAACACATTGTTTTAGTCAGATTGGTATTTTCCAGTGAGCATTGCTGAGGTAAGGAAAACATGCAGGATGAGAAGCAAAAGAGGTCACAATAGTCTGCTGTGTTCTTATAATGCTTTAAATAGTTTGTCAGAGAGTACGTTCCAACTCAGCTGCCTTAACAATGACTCTTCAAATGAAAAGAAGTGTTCCTCATCACATTGATTTTACTTCAGTTTGTGACATGAATGACAAAGTGAGGACCAGGTAAGGCACACATCTACTACCACACCAGTATCTCTGAGCATGACACAAGGTAGATGCTCTGCTTACTTTGCATCCTGAATCTCATATCGGCAGGAACGGTCATTTTTAACTTCCTGGAGAAGACAGAGAGGATGTGGAAGAAAAAGAGGTACCTATCAAGTAATTTCTGGTTTGTTTGTTTGTTAACTCTGAAAGCAACATAACTTACTGTCATGCTGGTGATGACTGCTCGTGCTCTCCTTGCCAATATCCTGCCTTTGTGAAGTCTGTCAGCTTTGGACAGGAGCAAAACATCTCCAGGATACATCTGCAGTCTGCCCTGTGACAGGACACTCCTATCAAGCCATGGGAGAAGGCAGAAAGGGACTACAGGTCTCCTTGTAGTGTCATAATTTATTTTTCTCTAATGTAGTCTTTACAACTAGATCCATGCTGGACATGTCCAACTTGCTATAGTAATTAAATCAATACAAGTGCAAGAACTCATTAGGCTTAATGTTAGGATCAGTAATTTAGGAAGCTTAGTATGGATATCGGTACCTTTAGAATACCTGTAAAGATCAGCATACACTTCTTTCCCATGGTAAATAAAGCCATATCCATATCTAAGAATACCCATGAAATGCCATAGATTATTTCAGAAAATATGCAGCCCCTTCATTAATACATGAAAATGATTCTTTAATTTGTATACAAATCAAGATAAATATACTTCAGCTCACAATTACCCGAGGGCACCTCACAGTTCATTTATTTTTTGTAGCACAAAGAAGGTAGCCTTTGAGTTTATGTAAATATACACTGTCACTTATAAAGAGATTTAGCAGGAAATTTAATCTAAACCCAGCACAAGTCTACTCTTGCAGCGGATGATGATTACCTTATTCTGAAAAGCATTTCTGTGCTCTGGAGACCCAAAGTGCTGTGTAAGTAATATTATATGATGATGGTGTTTGTTTTGCAGTACCAACCGGTCTAATTTCTTTTCTCTCCTTGTAGTTATGTGGTTTTTCTGTGTGAGCTACAGCGTATCTGCAGACACTAACTTTGGGAAGTCAGGGGTTTGACACAGTATGCTTCTGTGGGAGGTTTTTATCAATTTGCATATGCCACTATTGCTCTTTTCCTGCAGCCTAAGTGAGTCCAATTAAGGAGCCCTGCTGTGATCAATAAACATTGGAATTGCTGTATTTGGGGTATGAGATATGAGTCTTTCCAACATGGGGCTTGTTTGAAATAGGAGAGAATGCTGTTGCTGAAAACCCAGTTTCTAAAAAGAAGTCTGTTTATTAAAAAACACTGTGACCTAAGACTTTTCTTTTGTTATTTGAGAGAAGTCACTCTTATGGCTGATGAAAGACTTTTTCAGTGTCCTGTATAATTGTAAAAAACTGGGATCAAAATAACAGGGACATATTAAAATAAGCTTGACTGTATCTTTTGGAAGGCTATTTAAAAGCATTACCATATCATCAAGTGTAAAAAAATAAATAAATTAAATATTTCTAGCAAGCATCTAACCCTGTTGAATATTTAATTAAATATTCATAGTTACTAGAATGAACGGCATATTATAAAGGGACCAAATTATTCAGCAATTGTAAGGATCAGACTTTCAGAAAGAAAATAAGGTAGTCTTTTTCTTTGTTAGCTCATGAAAACTAATCTCATGAATGTAATGTGTGTTATCCTACGAAGAGGTGTTAAGTTGTCTGGCTATAGAAGCCATATTTTCACTGTATTTTCAGGATATAGATTGCATTCAGAAAGTCACAGGAGATTCATGGATTTGTTGGAACTCTGTACTGTACCTTTGGACTTATGGAGGGGTATTTAAATTAATCACCAGATCTTTATGTGGGCCCTACATCCAACCCCAAAATCAGTGTTTGGCAGGCTGTGAAGAAGAAAAGGTATGGTTGTCATTATTGCAAACAGTCACATTTTAAAAAAAATATTAGAGATACAAGGCACAGAAATCAGAAGTAGAAGAATTTCAAGCAGCACAGAGCCCCTTTCAGCACATCTCTCCCCCCAAGGATAAATTCATCATACACAAAATCATACAGAATAAACCTAGTTCAGCTTTAAAATTAATTCTAATGTTTTGTCCCCCTCCATCTACGTACCTGTACATACATCTTTTGAAACTGCTCTTCCCAAGTGCCCATGTATCACCTCCAGTAAAGACATCAATAAATCTCATAGATGATAGTTAAGAATCTCCCTAATGTCACTGTGAGTGATTCATTCTCCATCAAGGACTGGTAGCCAACTAGCTGTCAAGCTGCTGATGATTGCTTTAACACAATGGAACTGGAAAGAACAGGCTTAGGAGAAATGGTTTAAATAAATCTCTGAAGTGTCATGAATACATTTGGCCAACAGATGACAGTGTAATATATGACAAGTAATAGCATTAGAGAAATTGCACTTTAGGGGGGCAGATCCTCACCCTTGGTGCAGTTTGTGTAGTGCTTTGATAGTACTGAAAGAAAAATTGCCTGAAGTGCAATATATGCTTTTAGCAGGGAATGTCTCTAGCCATGGTAATGCATCAGTAAGTCCTTTCAGCTTTGCTATTATAGTTTGGAAAGCCCTAAAATAGTGTCTTCAGCGTAAATCTAACAAAAAATACCAGTTAGATTCTGGCTATCACCATTCATCTGACTGAGAATACCAGGGTATTTTCCTGAGGTAGATACTGTTCTTAGTCACCTTTTATGGGGTGGGAATGAAATACAGTAACAAATGTGCAATGTTCCCTCTAGGCCACAACATATTTTAGAAATTATATCGAGCTCTGGTTATAAACACAGTCCTTATCCTGTTCTGGTTAAAAACACAGCCCTTGCCCTGCTCTGTTGTTGCTCCCACTGGACAAATGGCTTAAATTGGTATCAAAATTATTTATTAGGGGAAATATTCTGTTATAGCTTACAAACCAAGTACTATAAGACACACCTGTGAACTCTTAAAAGACCAGTGTGGTTCTATATGTCAAATATTTGTCCATCATAGATTAACTCCACAACACAGAGAGGTAAATTGGCTGATCTCTGGTCTGTAGGTTTTGTTTATGCTTCCTTACATGATTGTACTATGTGGCTTTATAAGACAGAGATAATAATTTTTGTCATGCTTCCACCTCTGCATGCCTCTGAATTACTTTTTGAAAACTCATCCTACCTTTTCTTGTTAAAAAATGATGCTCTGGTATATTCAGCAGTACACTGAGGAAACAGGAGATTCAAGTATTACAGCAGATGAGGGAATGTCAAGATCAGCTAGAGAGACAAAACCAACTTCTTCTGACAGAAGTCTTCGCTTTGGTGCCATGACACCACTGCTTCTTGTTTAGTCGAGGAAGAGAAGCATTTACTGCTTTTGAGACATGTGAGAGGAGAGAGGCAGAGCAGCACTTAATTTTCAGCTCTGCCAATTGGTCAGCCATGTCAACAACCAAGACACATGTGGACATAGTGCAGTAGAGTCTCAGCTGAGACAGGTAAAAAGAAAAAAAACCCACATAAATCTTGAATGAGTCACATTTTGACAAAACAAGCCCTGAACTTAAGTCCCTTTATGTGATATAGGCCAAGACACTACTCCTTTGGACAAAAAAAAAGTAAATGAAACACTCTTCTTATTCTTCGATTTTGCCAGGAGAGAGGTTTCTCCATTGGCAGCAGCTTAGTACAGCCATCTCCTGCAGCACCACAGTCAGCTCATGACCAGATGTGCAGTAACAGGGCAAAACACACATAACAGGTATGGTTACCCAACACTCTTATTTTTCTGGCTACATTTTGCAAAACTGATGCTTCTAACATGGTAGAGTGCTAAACAGCCCAGGCTGCCTAGAGGAATCAATGTCAGTATCTTATACAAGGTAGCAGTTCTAAAAGAGAGCATCTTAGCTACTCCTAGAAAAGTCTGGAATGGGGTTTTTGAAGGCATTATCTGCCTGGACCCAGGGCAGATTGTATGTTTGGCCAGCATAAGCACTAAAAGTAGCATGAGGACTCATTCAGAGCTCTGCCGCAGATAATCTGCAGCACTAGATAGAGCAAGAAGAGCTCTGTGTTCATTCAGCTAAGATTTGGAGTACATTTTAAAGACTTCCCCTTCTCCTTCATCTTCTTCCCTTTATTTCATCACTCTTCAGACACAATCTGTGGATCTACATTTAGATCCATGAGGGAACTGATCCAGCACAAACATACTTTTTTGCTATTACTGCTCTATTGTTATTTTTCAAACCCGGGGCAACTCTCTGACGAATTCTTTGATTTTATTCTTATTTAAAAGTTAGGTTACCTCTGATTTTTTTTATACAGATATAAAATTCAGATAAATGCAAAGCAATTCTACTCCAAGGTCAATATAAAACCAGTCATATGAACAAATTAAACACATTACTCTTGAAGTTGTACAAATATTGAGAAAGTAGCTGTCTCACTGTAAATGCCAACTAAAGAATTTGACTAACAGCTTACCACTGAGGCCACGACTGTTATTTGATGTTTATACCCTCGCCTTTGTATTGGTTATAATGCTTCCTCTGTAGATTTCAGTTCTCATGCAGTAACTAACCTTTACTTACCTCTGCTCCAGCCTTCTATAATGTTTCTGATAAACACATTTGATATCTCTTACCAGAATTTATGCATGACAAGGTCAAGTGCCTCAAGTCCTTAAGATATAGCAAACGCTCCAGTGAATAACTTTTTCAACTACTTTCAAGCTTTTTTAAAAATGAGAAATGATCTCTCAAGCAACATCTTTCTTATGGAAGATCTACGTAGAAAACAAACTCTTGGTATGAGTTAAAACTCTGAAGGGGAAGCATGCCTTGCATATTCTGCTCTGCAGGTTTCCTTACTCCCTTGTTCCCCACAATGGAGGTATCGAGGTAGATTTGTTCCAGTGTGTTTCAAATTAGAGATGCCCTGTCCAGGAATCAGTCCAGCTCTGACCTGACCCTGGGAGCTACACAATCACATCACATAACAGAGAAACGTGTCCTGCTCTGACTGGTACTCACCTGCTTGGAAACTCACTCTTGCTTAAGTCATTTGTAGCCTGGAGAAGTTTTACCTAAGACAGTTATTTACAAGGGGGAAAAAAAAAAAAAGCAAAAAAAAAGAGAAAGCTCTGTTTTTAAAGGATGTGGTGTCCCAAGACAGACAAGGTGATACTAAATCAACTATTAATAAATTGTAGTGGAAATTGTCACAGTCTGTGATGTGATCTGGAAAAAGGCTATTCTTCATTGAACATCCCTACATTGTCACAGGCACTGTGATGTGTCCTTTCTCTTTCTGTCTCCAGCTTGAATCCTGCATCTCTTTGCATGGTGCTACTATACGAATTATGATATAAGAAGCAGGCAAAATATGGAACCCCTTGTCAAATATGTGGTGGATGATAGATATTGCCTTGAGCAACCTAGTCTCGTTGAGAGGCATCACTGCCCATGGCAGGGAGGTTGGATTAGATGTTCTCTAAGGTCTCTTCCAGCCTAAGCCATTCTATGATTCTATGATATTGAAGCTGAGAGCTGACAGGAGAACAGGGCTTTCCTTCTCTCCTTTCAGTGATGCTAGAAATGATACTGTGGGAGAGGAAATTAAATGCTTGATTCTGTTGTGGTACTCTGCTCAATATTGCTACTGATGTCAAATCCTCTTCAGGAAAAACAGATAGAAATGCAAAATGTAGGGAAAGCAATGTCAAAGATGACAAAGCAAATTCTGCCTTTTAAACTGTGAGAAACTGTGCTGGAGAAACATTGACACAGTACAGTTTTATCAGCCTCTAAGACCTAACCTGACCTCCCCTGGGCCACACTGATGCTGTTTAAGATGGTTTAGTTGTTTACTTTTAGCTCCTTTTCTGACCACAGGTTCAAAGAGTTGTTAAAAAAGTTTCTACTCCCCCAAGCACCAAAACCAATCTTTAATTAAGTCTGTAGTGAGCCTTCGGTCAAGGTGAGCAATAAGGAAGCAGATATATCAAATTACAGGTGAAAAGACAAACAAGGACAAGAATTCATCTCTTCACAGATGTGTACTATTCAGGACTCTCTGAAGCAAATGAAGGGGTCAATGAGCAGCGTGGTGCAGCATAAAGCAGGCTGCAGCTTCCTAAGAGTGGAAGAGCAAAGACACGCAGGTTTTAGTCCCTGCTCTATTAGCCTTTTGTCCTGTGTCAGATGCTCTAATCTCTTAATCATCTTCATGGCCTTTCACTGGACTCATTCCTGTAAGTCTGTATTGATGAGGCCAGAACCAGACCCAGCACTCCAGATATGTCTCACCAGTGCTGAGTAAAAGTGAAGGATCAGCTCCCCCAACCTTTTAGCAACACTATGACTAATGCAGCCCTGGATATGGTTATCCATCTTTGCCACAGTAACACATTGCTGCTCATATTTACCTTGCTATCCACCAGGTCAGACCCCCAGGTCTTCTTCTGCAAAGCTGCTTTCCATCAAATCAGTGTGCATTGTTGCATGGGGTTCATTCCTCCCCAGATACAGAATTTTGTTGAGCTGCATGAAGTTCCTCTCAGCCCAATTTTCCAGCCTCTTGAGAACCCTCTGAATGTCAGGATAACCACCTGGTATATCAGCCACCCCTGCCAGTTTGATATCATTTGTGAACTTGCTGAGGTTGCACTCTGTCCCATTGTCCACATCATTAGTGAAGATGTTGAACAGTATTTCCCAAGTATTGACACCTGGAGAGAACTGCTAGGGACTGATCTCCAGCTCATCTTTGTGCTGTTGCTCACAGACCTTTAAGCTCCATAGTTCAACCGATTTTCAATCCATCTCACTGTCTGTCTCCCTAGTAGAGATTTCACTGTTTCTTGAATGTTGCACAGACTTGTGTACATGTCCAGCTTGTTTAAATGCTGCTTAACCTGGTTGTCTTCCACTAAGAATAAGTTATCCTTGTACCAGGATCCTGAATGCCACCAGTATGGGAACTACAACCAAGGCTGCCCCCAACTTTCACGTTCTCAATCAGTTCTTCCTTGTTTGCAAGGAATCCCCATAGGAATTTCATATGCTGACCTGAAAGTCAAAATACAGAAAATGCCACTCAAGAAAAAAAAATCCCATGTTCTATTAAGCTTTCTTTTTGACCATCCTCTTCTATGTATTTATTTTAAAGGGAACTTTAAGAAATGGATTTAATTCTGCTATTTAAAATCATAAGAAATTGGTCATTGAGTCCAGTTACATTTTAGAATGCTATGAAAAGTTCCACCAGTATCAGACAAGGTGAGTTTCCCCCTAAACAATCAGGTGTGCAATATAGCTACCAGATGCTAGAGCATTTCTTGTCTGTCAGAATGGTATATGTTCAACTGGAATGAAAGACTATTTCCACTCCATACATCCTGAAGCTGGCTGATTATAGACTCACAAAAGAAAGACTCCTGTTAATCTGGGCATCTGTACTATGAGCTGTCTCTCACTGCTGTCTTATCTCAGAATCCTATAGTTTTAAAACCAGTTCACACTTGCTTTAGGCAGGCTACAGAATAGGAAACCAGTGACTGGCACTTAAGGATACTAGTTCCTGATTTTGTGTTCCTTTCATAATACTTCTAGGTTTTGCCTTTTACAATATTTTCCTAGCTTCTAAGAGACTCAAAAATACAACAAAGAAAACAAATACTTAAATTTGTAGAACAATCTCTCTTGCCATTTCAGTAGCATGTTAGGACTTACATGTCAAAAGACTAGACGTTTACATATATTTTATAGATAACATGGATTCCTTTCTTTACATATTGGCCTGATATATATGGCTTAGCACTTTCAAATAGCAACAGGAATACAGTTTTTCAAGAGGTTTAAATGTGAAAGTCAGCAAAATTGAACTATTTAACATAGTATTTATTTTACATAGTATTTATATGTTTCGAACTCCAAGCAAACATGAAGCAAACCCACAATCTGAGCACTTACTCTTGGGTTTCTGAGGTAAACATCTAGTGTCATAGTAGACATGTATTAAGTATGGCATATTTTGCTTGGACTCCAGTTCCCATCCCAGGAAGCTGCAGGCCTGGATATTTGTATCTGAATGCCTGAATGTTAGCCAAAGTTCTTGGATAAGAGAGAACATCTTAAGTGAGTCTAGAAATTACTTTTAAATAACTCAGCCTCATCCTTTGCTTTGACACACTATATAAGGATCTTGTATTTGTTTTTTGGGTTTTTTAAGACCTCATAATAACAGAAAAGATAATTGCTACAGTTTTTTGCTTCCTTCATGCTACTGTGCAGATACTCAAGTGAAGAAGAGTCAAAAATATCTTTTTTTGGATGCTGTTTTCTATTCAGAGCCAAGTTTCTGGAAATAAAACCATAGTACCTTATTAGAAGAAGTCTTATGCACCACCTTCCAGATGGCTCTTGAAATTTGTCCAGATCACAACTGAGTGCTCTGTGAGTACTGTGTGAAAGAGGGCATGTATTTTTTTCCCATTAACTTTGGATGCCAAAAAAACCACTAAATAAAAAACAAAAAAACAAACAACAAAACTAACAACAAAATATTAAACCCTACACTTCTGCATAAATATAGCAGGAAAATAAAAACAGGGCTTTTTTACTCTTCTCTGACAGCTATTGTATCTAGCGTATTTCTTACTCTAACTCAGATGAATCTTCTTTCCTCTTGGGTTCATCAAGCCTGATGAATGATGTTTCATAATTGTACTCTCAGATCTCCATTTTCAATCACACTTGAAAGGAGGTAGACTAGTTCAAAACTCATACTTACAAATCAATGCTTGTCTAACTTCAATAATTTCTCTCATTCCTGTTCATTTCACTTATTCATTACAGTCACCAATTTTAAAACTTTGTCTTTCCTGTTGACAGCAGAGTCAGGATAAAGACCTACCAAAATATATGTAGGTAATTTTAAGGTCTTTGTTTCATGCCTAAGACTTCATAAATGATTTGGAATTTGGGTTCTCTATTTTCTCTTGGTATGACAGGAACAACCATGAGTTTACCTCGCTACAAACAGGTGGCAGGCACACAGGCAACACATGCAACCCAGAGTTCAATGCCGAAAAGCACAGACCATTTTCTGCCAGGATCTAAAGTCTTCCACTTGCATTGACTGCAAGGGCTGACAACTGTCAGTGTGTCAAAGAATCAGCCCTAACTCACCACATTCTTACTACATTAAAACTGTAATACTTCCAACCAGTTATATCAGAAAGAATATTTAAAAATTATTCCTCAACAGTAATCTTATTCTTATTTACAAGCAAGTAAGGTGAAAAGTTATTAGAATACAACACTTTGACATTCTGTTTGAAAATAATTGTTATTCATGGGTCTTAATTTAAAAGAAGCTTGAGCAAAATTAGAAGAAGGGCTATGTAAGTCCAATAAACTGTCATGTTATATATATTTTCAAGGCCATATGTTCTACTATAATTGCAAATTATTACAAACATGACTTCAGGTTACAGAAAGGTATTTCCATATAAAAAGATAAACCGAATTTAAGTGAGATGTAGACAGAAGGCTATAATACTCCTTATTTTGTTGTAGTTGGGTTTTTTTGGTTTTTTTTTAATAAGTAAAATGTATCCTTCCTTATCAGCAGTAATAATAATAGCTCAGATAGTGAGATAATAATTCAGTTTCACAGAATCACAGAGTCACTATGGTTGGAAAAGACCTTTAAGGTCATCAAGTCCAACCATTACCTAATTCTACCAGGACCAATATTACACTATATCCTTGAGCACCACATCTAGACAGCTTTTAAATACATCCAGGGATAGCAATTCAACCATTTCCCTCGTGCCTGTTCCAGTCTTTGGTAAATCTCTTGGTATAGAAGTTTTTCCCAATGTCCAACCTAAACCTCCCCTGGGGTAACTTGACACCATTTCCTCTTGTCATATCAGTTGTGACTTGTGTAGTGGGTCTGGCTGAGCTACTTTTCCCCATCCAGCCCTCATGCTGCAGTACTGGGAGCTGGAGGGTGTTGATAACACACCCGTGTTATGACTGCCAGTGCTCACACCGCACCAGAGGCTGGGGGGGCAAGATGGGGGAGGGGATACAGCCAACCTGGGCTGACCAGTGGGATATTCCATACCATATGATGTCAGCTCAACTATAAAGGGAGAGGGCAGGAGGAGGATGGAGGGGCATTCGGCTTTGTCCTCCAAGCGGCTGCTGCATATTCCTGAAGCCCTTCTTCCTGGACTTGGCCCAACATCGCCTGTGGACGGGAAGTACCAAATAGCATCTTGTCTATCATAACCCACGGCTCCTTGCGTCTTATTCTCTCCCTGCATTCCGTGCTGATGGGGGTTGGGGGGAGTGATAGAAGGGCTTGGTAAGCACCTGGTGCCGTGCCAGGGTCAACCCACCACAACTTGTGAGAAGAGACCAACACCCACCTCTCTACAACCTCCTTTCAGGTAGTTGTAGAGAGCAATAAATGTCTCCCCACAGCCTTGCTTTCTCCAGGCTAAACAGCCCCACCTCCCTCGCTCGCTCCTCATAAGACTTATTCTCAAGACCCTTAATCAGTTTTGTTGCCATTCTCTGGACCCGCTCCAGCACCTTGATGTCTTTCTTGTACTGCGGTAGCCTAAACTGTACACAGTACTTAAGCTGCAGTCTCACCAGTGCTGAGTACAGTGGAACAATCACTTCTCTAGTCCTGCTGGCCACACTATTCCTGATTCAGGGTAGGATGCTGTTGGCCTTCTTGGCCACCTAGGCACACTGCTGGCTCTTGTGATATTACTGATTGATATTACTGCTGTTTCTTCTCTTCTTGCATTGTTCTATTAAATTCTCCTAATCTTAACCCACTGGGTTTTGCCTTTTTCTCCATAGTCTCTTTTCCCATCCCCCAGGGCTGTGGGCAGGAGAGTGAGTGAACAGCCACATGGTGCTCAGCTCCCATTTGACAAGGTGATCAAAATATATCTTCTCTGTGGTTTGCAATAAATAATAAAGGATATTAAAAGCCCATTAAAAATTAATCAGTGACTTCTATTGACCGGAAAAGGCATTGAGTCAGTCTCATAAAAGCAAGTGCAGGGCCATACTTGCTGCATTCTGATGTTGCTTCTTAGATTTGTTGTCTGAATATAGCTATTTTTCTATGTTTTAAGGAGCCATTTTTTCAGCTGAGTAACAACTGAACTGCTTTTTCTACTGAAGGTTTGCAGATATGAGAGTAGAGGGTTAAAAAAACATGGCTACCAGATTAGATGATAATTTTTTAGTTACTCAGATTAATGAACAAAACAAACTGGCCAAATTTGGGTAAGTATTTTCATATTGTTTGAATCAATGCTGGATAGAACATCTAGTTTACCTTGTGAATTTTTAGCATTCACATGTACAGTAAGAAAAGTAAAAAGCCATGTTGATTTGGCAGAGGCATTTTTCCAACTGTCTTTATCTCTGTATACTACCTTGCATTTGTTATACAGGAAAAATAACTAAATATTCCCCATATAAACTAATATAAACTGTAATGTATGTATGACCAGAAACAATGGAAAGCCTCTTTTTTTTTTAAAAAAAAAAAAAAGAAGTAAAAGTCAGTCTATGAAAAATACATGCTATAATATTTTACAAGTTTTACTCTGGTGCAATTATTATAATTAATCTCATATGCTATTAGGTATATATTCAAACTTTTTCTTGATCTAATTTTGAGGTAACTGATTCAACAACAAAGTTTCATTTTGTTATATTTCATAATCTCAGCTCAGAATTCTAGAAGAATTACAAGCCACTTGATGCACAAGCCTGAAAATAGCTTAAAAGTACAAGTGAAAAGAAAATATCGCGTGAGTGACTTAAAGTTAATGAAAACAAATCATAAAGCCACCAGGAAAACCATAACACCTTTCTTGCTGTTAGTCTTCTGTGTCTTTAGGACTGCAGGAATAATGTATTGGCTGAGAGTAATCATTCACAGTGATCCACACATTTTATATATTTTTTTAATTGTTAGGTATGTGGGCTAAATTATGTTTGTAGGGAAAAGCAATTAAGGGGGCTATTTACTCATGTTATAAGAACATTTTCATTTGTCTACTGGTTTTGTTTCATTCAATATTTTCAAGTAAAACCAGCAACTTTCCAATACTGCCAGTACTGCCAGCCTGCAAGCTTATCACTACCAGATGATTACCTTGCTTTTTTTTCACTCCTTTTCCCCACTATAACCAGTTGTCATGGGAATCTCCTCTTTGCCTCATTAAACATTTATTTTTCAAGAATACAATGAAATATTTATTAAGAATAATGTGCACTTTTCTTATCTCCACAGAGAAGATTCTTTTGTTCCTTTTTCTGACATGAAAAGGACAATGTACAACTCAGTGGAAAATAAGCAATTACTCTAGTAATCTCATGTTCTGTGTCACCGATGTTTGACTTGCAGGGCTCTGTTGATTTTTTCTTCTGTGTCGTCTCTGCAGTGAGTCTAAGTGCTACTGACCACACAGCTGAGAAGCATCAGGTAGAAAGCACAAATGCAAACAGAATCTTTGATACCCTGTTCTTCTGTGATGTATGAAATGTGATTTCTTCATTGTACTCTTAGAGAGCACAGAAACTCTAGCAAGAAAAGATTTCCTTTCCTCTCCTCTCCACTCAGCAGAGCAGGGACAAATATTTTCCTCCTTTCTACCAAAATCACTCCCTCAGATTTTATCTGCCAGTCTCAGATGCTCATCATAAGCAGTCAGTACTAGTCTAGGACACACTGGGTTGATTGGACCGGGAGTGCACTTCTGAAGTGAGTCTTCTGGTTATGCCCATTAATCCTTCTCATGAACTGAATTCTTTTTGTATTAAACTAACCTGGAAGATGCACTTAATACAATCTAGCTGTTAATGGGTACTCTATCCACAGGTCCAGACTAGTCTCACTCCAAAGAACAATCCCTGAAACACAAATATTGTGGACAATTTCATTCTCAAAATCAAAGGTATTACTTTTCTAATCTGCTCTTGCTTGTCTATACTGCTTGCAAACGGAGACACGAGTAATGTCTCTGCAGAGTTTCAGGGCTATAGGCTCAACAGATTTCTCTTCAGGAAGAAGGGCCTGGCTGAGGTAGCAATAGATGGAGAAATGGATTTCTCATGGAAGTTGAATGGATTAACACTCATTTTTCTTGTTTGCACAACTTGCTAGGAGAGGAAATGTTAAAAAGTATAACAAAGCAATTCCAAGATCTGCAGTCATCAATCAGTAACAAAGCACAAGGTTCAGAGAAGACGACCCATTGACCCTTACCTTAGTCATTCAGGAGCAATGACAATTGTGCTCATCAGCAAAGTAAGTAATAGTTCATCAGCACCCAGTTTACAGGGAATTAATTCCTTTTCTTTTAACAGATAGAAAGTCAAAACAGAAGACCGAGGTCATCTTTAAAGGAGCTTATTTTATGACAATAAGGCTGGCTAAGGAAATGTTAATCTGAGAGCTCCTGTAGTGTCAGGGATTACTTTGTTCAAGTATTTTTATAAAAGAGGAAGGCATTCTATATATTGGCTGCTTTTTACAAGACAATTCCACCAAAATCATTGTCATTGCTTCCTGCAAATTCATTTATCTCTGCTGTTCTGTTCACTCCAGCTTTGTTTCCACATAGCCAGCATGTTTCTCTTCAAAAATCTGGTACCACAGTTTCGCAGCTTCTTAAACAGAATGATCTATTGAAGAACCTCTTCACCAAAGGCATCAGTTAACCAAAACAGACAATGTGAAGAGAGTATAATAGTCCATGTCTCTCCAGGGTAGTTAAGAAACAATTAAAGAGCCTTGACCTCATGAAATTAAGGCATGATTCTTTCCCATTTTATATGAGGTGCTTCATCTACCATGACCGGATGCAACCATTCTAATCATATGAGATGACTTAAATCATATGTGAAGGGGAAGAAAAGAAATAGAAAGGTTAGCATAAAGTTAAATACACCAAGGTTGTTCTGATTTCAATACCCATGTATTTTGAAAGGAGTATGCCACCCCACAGTCAGCTTTGGAATTAAGTGCTAATCTTCAGGGCCTTAAGGTGAACAACGTAGTAAATGTCTGTCATGATTGGCCTGAAAGGAAATTGAAGCTTTAATAGTCTCAGAAAAATTAGGTTTGTGTCTATTGCTAGATGGATATCTAAAACTCAAGTACAAAGTGGGCCAAATTCAAATGAAAATTCTAGAAAAGATTCATAAATTCAGTATTTAGTTTTGGAACAAAATTCCATATCCCACAATGTCATGAAAAAGGACCATAACAATACTAAGTTATTGAGATTAGGTGATATTAAATAAACATTTGAACAGACCATTTTCCTAACAAAAGTTATTCTTTTTAGTTTTTATAAAGTATAAGGTAAACCTCCCTTCCACATTATTTCTAGTTCATTAATTCTATACAGGCTACCTTGTTCTCTGCCCAACACAATTTTTCTTATAAGTTATATGTAAAACTTGGTTGCTGCAATGAATATAAGGCCAAAATAATGCCTGGTACATTTTAATTTGTCTTCAAAATTTTAATATCCACACAAATTAGAAAAGTGTCCTTTATACTATAAGATTCTTTAGAGTGTAATAAGCGTCAGCATTTTTATTGGGAACAGGAAAAATAGTGCTTTACCCTGCCAAGTCTCCCTGGCTATGTATGTTAACATTAACCCCTCTAAATCAGAAGAGATTATTAGTCTACAGTTGAGCCCATTTACCTACAATGCAGTAAATAAATTGTGAAATAGTATGTATTATTAAGCTACAGATTGACAGAAGCTCATTGATACAGGGCATGGTGGCTTAATAAGTATGTTTAAAAAATCATTACACGACAATAAAAAGCTTTCCAGGGGAAAGATCTTTGCTTCATTCCTTTAAAGGGAAATTAAAAATGAATTCCTACCAAATGTCTCTTTCAGTTGCTGCATGCAAAAAAGTGCAGGTCACCAGAGTGCCGGCCTATTGTCTTACTGACACAGGAGAAGCCTTTTTTTTTTTTTTTCGTTACTTGTCCTCAGAATCCTTTTCACATGGGCTCAGGATGTACTCTTTAATTTCGGTTTTCAGTTAACATACCTTGAAGTGTTCTTCACAAAAGCTCCATTGAGCACCATTACATACTTCTACAACAAAAACAAGTCTTTGCAGAGTGCACCACCACTAACAAAATCTGTTCCTACTGACTCAGGAGTCTCATGGCATGATGCCTTGGGGATAAGTTGTTTCCTACAATGTTCAATTCGGGTGAAAGCTATAGCTTAAAAGGTTCATGAGAAAGTCAACCGTGTATGACACCACAGACACACACTGTGGTCTTTCTAAGCACTTTAACTGCCTTTTCCCTTACAGAGTCAATTTCTCATCTGCAGTTGGGCTCTGAATAGTCTGGAAATCCCTTGCAAACTGTTTATTAGCTGTTATTTCCTGTTTAGGTGGAAGAACACTTGGGTAGATCACAAAGGACTTCTCTTCAGCATATGTGACACAGGCATAACAAGCAGGGCTGAATGAACTTATTTAGGGGAAACCATAACAACAGAATTCCATGCCGAGTCTTCAGTGGAAATGAGAATTTATGTACACACACATACACACAGAGTAGGACTGTGCATATTAACACCAAACATCTGTTGGTCACCACCTTTCTTGGCTAAAATTTCTGATAATATCACTATTTAGTCAGTAGAAAAAAAAAAAAAATACCTCCAGAGAACATTTCCAAGGATATAAATTTGGCTTCTGCTTAGGTTCATCTTCAGTAAAGATTTACCCTTTCTATTATCAACTATGCAACATGGATTAACTGCACTACTGGCAAAAAGATGGCTGATATGAATGTGGACAGCTCAGTCCTGTCTTTCTGTACACAATAGATAGCAGAGTCTAGGGACATTGCAGGAATCTTGATGGCCCTAAACAGAAGTGAGAAAAAACCAGATGTGATAAAAAAAAATGACACTGTGTTATGAACTCTTGTACTAAGGAAAAGAGGATGTGGAAACTGGCTGGAAGATTTCCTAATAATCTCCTTCCCATTAATCATCCTTGTCATGCAAAATGAATCAGAGATTATTCTTTCACCCAGAGGTCTCCTATGAAATCATTAACAGAAGATGGAATTACTGCTTGCAAGCAGAAAAAGAAGAAAAGTCCAGAACGAACCCAGTGCCTTATCAGGCTTTCCCTAACAACACAATCTCATTTTAGAAGGCTCCAATTCCAATGCAATTACTCTAAATGAACCCTGTGAAAAGTTTCATTTTCATAATTCTGCAGGTCAGTAGAAATACAGACCTGTGTGGATGTATGGCTGCTCGGACCTGTATAGCACAACACAGAAAAACTCATCCCTACTGTATCTGTGCCCTTACTACTACTAAAATTGACATTTCAACACATTTAAGTAGTTACATAAAGGACAGCTAGAATAAGACAGGCATTAAGATAGATTTTTGTTTGTCAATTACTAGTTTGAGGAGTTACTATCTAATTTACTACTACAGTTTTAAATGACTGGAACCTATCTAGCCTCCATTGATTGTATAGCAAGATCTAAAGAATATAATTTCTTTCTACATTCAGTGCCTTTTTTAATTTGAAGCTGAGGACATAGCAAGTAGCAAAAGGATTTATGCCATGCATTTAAAATCAGTGTACTCTCTTCCAGTGATTATTTAATTGGTATATAATAGTGGCCTTACTAAATCCAAAGAAAGCTTAGGTTACTGTTTTGTCAATGTACAGTCTAAATTGAATAATTAATTTTGAACTCAGCACATTTTTGGTTTATTTTTTTATTATTATTTTGGAGGGTTTGATGATTGCTTACTTTCTTGCCTGATTTATTACTGGAGAGAGAAAGGGTCACCTCTCCCTAACTTTTTACTTACATTTGACTGCCATCCTTCCTCTCTAGTACACACTGTCCCCACTGACTTCCTTGTTTCCTTATAGCATTACTCTCAGGAAAATTTCCTGTTCAGTGTAGGCACTGAATATTTATTCTGCATTCACTCTGATCTTTTTGCACTATTAAGCCCATGACAGTCATGTTCAAAAGAGGAAAATATAACACAGACTTCTGGCACAATGAAAAAGTGTTTGCAAAAATTGTGAAAAAAACCAAAGGATGAATAACTGGATAAACAACACGTTGGAGAGTATTACTCGGTAGAGTTCCCTCCTTTGGCTATGGACCACTAACTGCAATTAGAAATGCACAAGAAATTTGTGGCCAAGTCTAGCAGCTGAGCAGAAAGTTTCTGTCATTTGTCACCATGAGTATTCTGTCAGAAGATGGAAAAAGAAAAGGCTTGTAGCATTGTCTCAAACTCTCCTTATGGTTCACAAGATCCTCACCAATCTAGTTTCAATAAAGAAAAAATGGAAAATAAGATACTCTCATTCAATCAATTTTCCTTTCTATTTCCTCCCTTATCAGACACATGTATGTAGGAATGCAACTCACACAAAAAGATTGAGCCAACAAGTGTTTAAAAACACAAAATTTTTTCAAATACTTTTTTTTTTGGTAGAAATATTAATTTGAAAAATGTGTAATAAAGGTGAACTTTCTGTCAGAAATTAAAGTTTTTAATTTTTCAGATTCTTTTGTTTGTATTGATAGTTTCTATATTTAAGAGTATGTGTGTGTGTTTATAATAGATACTAATTCATTGTTATAACATAAATGATAAATCAAAATCAAATGGCTTAGTTAAAATATTTTCAATACTATTAAAACAGAATGATAATTTATGGTTAGAAACCACCGTCGCTGTTTTTTCGATTATTTTCAATTGCAATCCTAATTTTCCCACAAGTGTAACTGTTCTAGATCACATAGTGATTCCAGATGTCAAGTACCTCTATACAAGAACACATTATTTAAAAAAAAAAAAAAAAAAAAAAAAAAAAAA
>WUAM01000370.1:2278925-2294193 GCA_024336885.1 Actenoides hombroni | reverse complement strand
CTTGTCCTTTCACTACAGGCCCTCGTAAACAGCCCCTCTCCAGCCTTCCTGTAGGCCCCCTTCAGGTACTGGAAGGTTGCTATTAGGTGTCCCCAGAGCCTTCTCTTCTCCAGGCTGAGTCCTCAGAACAATTAGCAGAAGGCTCATACTGAGAGCAAAGGGAGTTCAGCTCCTCTTATGACCAGCACAGTTTGGGATACTTTGGCTATCTAGCATTAGATAACTAATTTAAACACACTTTGAGAGAGAGTGAGCACGCAGAGAATCTCAGGCTCATGCTCTGTAATTTCTTATACATTCTAAGATGTCTTGAAGTATAATACATGCACTCATTAACAAAACAGTTCCAATATTTTAATCATAAATAATAGGAACAACCTGATACACCATCATTTCTGTATCTTAGTGTATAGAAACTCACAGTATCATTTCAGCACTGAAGCTGGAGTAGCAGGAAGATGGGAGAAGTGCCTTCTCATGCCAGCTAGTACACTCTGTTTCTTTCAAGTTTAATCTTATATGACCTAAATTTTTTCTGCTATCATAATAATGCATCTTCTCCCCATACTATGTAGGTCGCCATCTTTTACAGCAACTCAGTCATCTCTCCTGTCCCTTAACCCACCCAGCAGCATCCCCAGTTTCTTCTCAGGTCCCCAGAGTTTCAAGAGCAAGAGACAGCAACCCCCTCCTTAGAAAACCAAAATAAACATACATGTAATATGATACCTGATCAGTTATAAAAATGAGATGCAAACCAACAAATGTGGTATCCCAGACAGGACAATTCTTTTACCTTTGTCTGGTTTCCTTTCTTTGCTTCTTCTGGGAATATATCCACGTGACAAATAGCAAAGCAAAAGAAATAAATATACAGGAAACTTCACACGGCAACAGGCAGCCTTGACAGAGATAACCACAAAAAAATAAATTATCAGGGAAATAGAATCATTCACTATATGATAACCTGTCAAGGTCAGGGGGTGATACACTATCCATGCTGTTCATGCTTCATCTGAGGTCTTAAAAAGAGAAATGGCCTGCAAGTCAAATCAAACATGCATTTTTCCCTAGAGGGGACATGGGAAGCTTCATAAACTTATCAGTTCTGATCTTCCACAGGAAAAATAAAACATATAAGGTCTAAAAAATGAAGGTCAATCTTTCATTCCTACCATTCTTCAGAAAACAATAGACCTTTCTTCATGTCAAAAAGCAAGCTTTTCTTGAATCTTTATAGATTAAAAACAGCTTCAGAAAAACTGGAATAGGGTAAGCACCTGTAAAAAGAAGTATGTTGCTAGGAGAAAAAAGAGGTGAGAACTGGTAATTAAGTCATATTCTTATTTTCTGTTCTACAGGGGACATTATATTTTGAGGAATAAACTGAATTATTAAAAAGAGCATATTGACTCAGTCTGCCAAAAAGACAAAGCAATATTCATTTTTCATTAACAGCTTTTTTAATATACTGTGTGATGTATCCCAACAAAGGTGTTTATCAAACCAATGCCAATGTGGGCGATTTTAATAAGGCAAGCCTTTAGGATCTCATAGATTACATACATTTGTTATCTAGTACCTCAGCCAATTTGAGTCTCAGTTCCCAAAACAATATGCCTCCAGCTGTTATGCAAATTTGTCCTTGTAAAGTGTTTCCATGAATCCTGAAAAAATGTGAAAAATAAGTTAAAAAATAGTGTTGTACTATAAGAACAGACATAATGAGGACAAGAGCAAATGACGTATTTATAACACACACAAGGCCTTTCCATAGCAAAGCCCTCATGCACATATCGATATCTTTTACTGTAACCACATACTCAGATTCTAGTTACTTCAGTATGACAAGATACATAATTGCTAATAATTATTATTAACAATAATAATTGCTGAAATGTTTTTCAGTGCACAACTTGTTTTAATCATATGCCCCAGTATTTTACCTGAATCAGGACTGTAGCGCCTCTGTATGTTGATAAAGTAAATGTTAAATACTATTGCTTATGGCTTTTCATTTTATGAAACTAAAGCCATGGCAAACAAATTATCAAAATAAATAGCCTCTGGGTTGTTTTTTTTTCCCATGAAACACAGATAATTCCAACAGTCAACTTCAAGGGCAGGGTTAAGGGCTGCATGTTTTTTGTTAGTAATTCCAGTAGGGTGATGACTTTATCTACCAATGCCTAAAATGGCTTTCTTTGCTATGAAGGGTTGTTTCTCTGCAAGAAACTATTGCTTCTTTCTGCAAGCCATTGGGCAGTACTCAGTATAACAATAAAATTCCTGGGGTTTTTTTTTTGCTTTTTTTTTTTTTTAATATTTTGGTGTTGTTTTGAACCAAGTAAGTATGAACTAAGTATGGGCATAAAACCTTCTTCTTCTTAGGCTAAGCTAAAGAGAAAGCAGATAAATTTCAAGGATGACACAATTTCTGGTCCATTTTGAATGAATATTTTTTGACAGTACATATATGTTTGCTGTTCTATCAAACTGAACCTTTCATAGAGTATTTTGAGAGCCCATGGAGATCAAAACTTCTCCATCAACTCTGAAAAACAGCAAAGAGGTCCTTCTATCTACATGATTTACTTCAGAGGTTGATGACTCCTTATTACAAGCAAATCTAAGTTTTACTTTTTATTTATATTTGTTAAAGGGGAAACATAAAAAGTTAAAATTAAACTAAGGTTGACAATTCCCTCTGCAAATAGAGTTTTACTAATTGCAAATATGTGCTGATTGCATCCGGATATTATCTCCTCTATCTTTTATATCACACAATGACACTGTGAGTCCACATTTTTGAAGGTAGCAAAAGTTTTGATTTCAAACTTCAGGAGGAAGGGTAAAGTGGCAATAAGTGCATGTGAAAAGATAGCTCAAAACATGGATTTCTCTTGCTGGGAAGAGTGTCCCTGTCTTCACTGAAGGAAAAGCCAACCTTTATAACTATTAATCAAGCTGTCCTTACTAACTATGATCAGTAATGGGTAATGGGAAAAGACCATAGGATAACAGTATTAAAACTGAATCAAAAACATACTCAGAATAAGTCAGTTTTAAGGGTGAATGTGCTGGTGTAGATCTGCTCCTTTTTATTTACAAAGTGTTGTGGTCTTTATTTACATTATAATATTACTGTTTGCTTCGGGGCTTCTTTGCATTCCTTAGGTGCACTACTTGGCTGATATTTGCACCGTGAGTAGCTATTAAGTATCTTGTTTAGTCCTGCTGGTTCAATGTGTCGCTCTCCATGCATAGTACTCGAGCCCTGCTTCTTGTACAGAAGTATTCACCATGAGTTTTCCAGAGGCAATCCCATGTATTTTTGGTGATTTCAGCTGAAAAAGTACAACAATTGTCTTGTAGGTATAAATCAACTCCTTAGGGTTTTGCGGTCTGAATGGGCTTTACACAGCCATTTTCAGAAAAAATTCACAACCCTTTTTTCCAAATGACCGTATCTCAGGGGTTTCTTTTTGGATGGAAAGGCATTTACTATATCATTTTTCTCTGAAGTAGCTGAATACTTTAAAAATATTTTCATAGCTTGCCTTGGGCAGTCACTTAGTTGGAAAGTTTCAGCTCAAACAGCTAATATCTTGCTAAATTTTATAACGCAAAATACATGAATGCAGTAGGTGGCGTACAAATTACAGCTAAGGTTGCATACATCTTACTGTAAAACTATGTCTTGCAAAGAATGGCTGGTCATTAATAACTGCATTCCTCCACAGGACTGTGGCTAACATCTTAGCAAATTGTTATTATTGAATTCCACTGTACTGTACTTTCTTCATGCAGTATGAAGTCAATGTTCTACCATGTGGACAGCTGGTACAATGTTTTGTCTTTCCGATGTAGCTTGCAATTAACTCCCTCACCACTGTTTATCATCAAAGAACATGTAAAGATATCTTAATTTTAAAAAGAAATCTTTAAATTATTTTCTCTGGTACAATGAGAAACGAAAATCAAAGAACTGCAGTGAGGCTGAATCTCCATATCCAAAAGCAATATATACTGAAAACCTTCCCATCAGACAATATAGTTTGCGTATTGCAGTGGTACAAGCAGGGCTGGAGTTTCAGCTGGAAGACATTTCACTGGATCTGCACCTCTGGCTTGGCTCAGATGGCTCCTGGTCTTGGTCTACTCTCCAGTTTCTCTGCCAGGTTGGAGCCAGTCAGCCTTAGAGTGAATGTAACAACGTTTGTGATCAGAAAGGTGACAGCAGGAAATTATCCAGAAATTGATGCAAAGGAAGTAACATATACATACACCCAAACATCTTTGTATTCATCTATGTGTCTTTCTATACTATTTTGCTTCAAAAAAAACTTATATTTTTCTCTTTTCAAAGTTTAAACACTTGATGATTTTTTTTTTCCCATTGTAACATCTGAGATAAGCTAATACAGTGATGCCTTTATTACACCTTTATTACATCTATGCATTTTGTGGCCATGATTAAGGCACCAGAAAAATAAAACAAATTGTTCTTTCAACACAATCTAATGACCCTGGTAAAAAATAGAACACAAAAAGTAATGGTTTCAGAAATCAGTAAATTCAATGTAACACAAACAAAACCTTTAGCAGTTATATACACATAATTGAAAACAGATCTGTGATCTGGTGCTTTAAATAGAACAGCATACACATGGGACTGTTATTTAAACATTTAGCATTTCTAAAAATGAGATGAATACTTATCCTTAAATACATACATTCTTAACAAAAGTCTTGTGTCAGATACTCTGAGCAATTAATGAGAAGGTAGGAGACAATTTTTTTTTCTTTATATCTAAACACATGAAGTGGTTTACTGCTTTCCAGAAAAGGCTATAAATCTTTTCCTATTTAAATCAATGCCAAAGCCCTCCCTTGCTTGCAAATGGTTCATGCTTGGAACTAGTGAATATGTTCAGTCAGACAGTTAGCAAAATTCAGGCTTTCTGGATATCTGTGGAATAACTGCTGGTTGCTTTACACTTAATGGAACTAAGACAGAATTTTAACAGTCTGAACATGAGCATGAATATCATCAGTCTGTGTGTATGGGAAACAAGGTACTTATTTGTGTTGGCTGAATCATCAAAAGATTCTTATTAAACAGAATCCAAGGTCTTGGTATTTCATGGACCTCTGAATAGCCAGAGTGCATGCATAAAAATAATGTATTTACATAGTGGGAGGAAAAGTCTTTCATTTTCCTGTCATTTAATGACTTAATGTCAGCTTGTTCCTTCCTAAAGAAACAAAATATCAATAATAGTTGAAAAAGAAGCTAGATTTACTTGGAGAAAGCTGGGGTGAAAAAAATCAGTGGTAGGAAGAAGAAATTCAAGTTACTAGAATTATTCAGTTAGAAAGACCACACTTTGTGACCTCTGTAAACATTAAATAAAGACTCTGGATGATGAGGAAAAAAAAAATAAAATAGACACAGGTGCCAGCCTACCAAAGAAACTAAGGTTAGAAAACAGAATGGTTTTGGGTTTTATTATCCATGGTCAATTAGTATATGGTTTTGAACAAATTTCAGTGACCACTTCACCTGCCTTCCTAACCAGATGAGTAGAATATGACATATACAAGTCTTCTCCTTCTATTCCTTCATTTTTATAAATTCTGAACTTCGTAACAAAGTCATTTCTGGTTATTGAATATCTGCCATCTCTACCTATGTGAAGAAAGCTGTTATTGCACTGCATTACAATGAGCAAATGTCTTGGCATTCATGCTTAGAAAACTATTATTCAAGTAACTTTCAAACATTTCCTTTTGTGACAATGACTTCTTTGAATCTGAGCCCTCTGTTTAGTTGTAGAGAACACTGCAGAGTGCATGGGTAAGAAATTGAAATTGTGACCCTTATACAGAAAAAAATCCCCTAGCAAAAGCCTCACAAAAACCAAACAGAGAGCATCCTTTCAGGTTAGTTACCTGTTTGTATGTGGTGATTGATTCATAGAGATTCTTTCTTTTAATTCCTCAGGATATGTATATTAGAGCAATATTAACATTCAAAATACAATTTTTATCCTACTGCAGTCCTTTTCAATCCCTTAATTTCCATAGAATCTCCATTAACGTGGTTTTAGCATCAGCATTTAAATAGCAGATTTTTGCTTCTGAAATTGATGTGTGCAATTTTATCTCTAGAGCTTAAATAATACTTTTTCAAGTGGGTCTGTTTCTAATATCTCACAATCTGCAGTACTATCAGACAGTCAGAAGCTCATAACGTGCTTATAGTCATTAAGAAGATAAATTATTTGGTTCATTTCTTAAATTTCAGAGAAATAGTACCAACAAACTAAATATATGTCTCGATATCTTTTCAACAGCCATCAAGCTGAGAAAGCATAGCAAGAAATCAGTATAGGCCAGAAAATTTCAAGACAGCCAGACAAAAGCAGCATGGATATTGTGAGCCACTGGCAGAGTGCAAGGTGAAAGGGTATACACTACAAGTGAACCAAGGCACTGGGTCTTCATCTGCACAGCACATGAGGAAGAAGCAGAGGAAGAAGCACAAGCTGTCTTGCTCATGTTTTGTGCAGCCTTACCTCCAGGGAACAAGAACGGCAGAGTTTGTATTTAGAATGCAGCTAGTTTTCCTGTACATGGCCCTCACTCTGCTCATTTTGCACCAAAAAAAATGAACTCAGTCTCAAAAAAAAGACCTGTTGCTTGTTGCCAATCCAGATTCCTCATCCCTCCAAATCCTGTGCTTTCCTCATATGAGAGAAAGACAAGTTGTTTCACTCTTACTCTTGAAATTACAGATGAGGTTGCAGAGCAAAATGCTTTTTCAGGCAGGCTACCCTAAGAACATCACATTTCAGAGGGGATCCTCACCAGTTTGGGCAGAGGACTGAAGCCTCTTCAGCTGCAAATTGCTCTTTGCCACAGCAGGTGAGTTTCTCTCTGGGGTGCTCATAGCAAGTGCACTGCCTGGTCTTCCACAGACACGGACAAGGCTGCTCAAGTTTCTCTCACCCTTCAAAAGCTAGGGGACAAGAAGAACAGCATGCAAAAAGGTCACACAGCTTTAATCCCCCTGGGAAGCACCAAAAAACTGCAGAAAGTAAAAGACTGAGGATCCCTCTGATGTCTATCTTGCTACAGTCACACTTTTATTCTATCTCAGCTGTCAAATACAATGGAAGATGAAAACATGACTATGTTAGCTGCTTAATTCCTGCATGGAACATGAATCCTGCCCTAGTCACCCTAAGAAAGTACTTCATGTTTTATTTTAGTGTATTTTTCTATTTACCATTTAGTTCGCTCCAGAGCCTGGCTTAACATTCCAAGCCAATTCCATTTTAGCATATAACAGTGTTTCACCTGGGAATACATTAATGTGTTTCCTATTTGACCAAAACAGCATTTGGCAATGAACTTCACATGGGGAACATGAGAATTAAAAACTTGAGATATTGTACTTTTAGATATGCATGGTCATGACACAAAAGAAAATGTATTTTTTTATATATGTATTTTCAGACATCTTTTTCCTATAAAAATATTCAAACTAGTCTCACTGTTATGCCTAGAGAGTACTATATGTTTACAATATAGATTTATTACAGTGTAATTAACAACACATTTTCATTTGTCACACGCTAACAGCAGCTTTTATGTACAGTGTTATACTTATTGTACAAAATTGTAGTGGTAGCCATAGTGACATGACACTTATGTGTGTCCCCTATGTTTTCTACATTAAGATGCATTTCACTTTGTTTTTAAATGAACTTAATTATTCATTTAAAGCAGTAAATAACTCAGGTTTAAAAAAATCCTCTATAATAATGATATAGCAGTAGGTAATAGGTCCTATTACCCAGATATCTTACATTTTTAAAATCCCTTGATAAGCTAACAGTTTACAATCATTTAGAAATTGAATCTTACAAACTGACATGCATCAAGTTGCTTTGTGCCCACTTTCATTTGTCTTTTTCCCCTAGTGCTAAAGTGAAAACAGAAAGATAAAACAGTCTAATCTGACCACAGAAAGAGTTGTTTAGCCAAATTTATGTTCCTGATTTTTTTTTTTTTTTAATATATAAATGTGTAATTATATTTATGTATACAAACTCACACCAAGGTATGAGCAGTTACAATTTCATCAGTAATGAATGCCAGGTAAGCTATGTATTTATTATTTAATTTTCTATATCTAAAGCAGAACCACATATAACAAACAAATCTGAATTTAGTTACTGATTTAGCTCCATCTTTGTCTCCTCTCTTGTGTTTCGCAAAATGACACCTCTAAAGGAACCACATTTCTGGTCTGAGGAAGAAATGATAGCAGGGAAGGGAGGAGGATGTTCATTGAAGAGGAGATGAAGACAGAATCTGAAACTATTACCAGAAGAAACTCTACACTGCCCCCTCCCTTTCACCACCAGACTTCATAAAGCTGGATCATGAACTATTTTAAAAATGCTAACACAGGACTCTGCCATTGGGTTATTACAGCCCTGCTTATACAACTCAATAAATCAAAGGACCAAATGCAATTTATCTCATCCAGAAAATGTTCCAGTCAGATTAATTACCTGTAGCTCCACAAAGACTCCACAACAATTTCCTTAAAAGTGTTTAATTTTCACAAGAGAAGCATAGGAAATAGATTTAACACAATAAATGGTCTACATGTACTTTAATTTACCTAATTTAGAGTTTTTTGCAAGCTATGACTGATCAAGGTGCTTAAAGAACTATTGAGTAGTGTCTTTATCAGCCCATTCCCTCAAATCATACCCTGAACAGCTCTATTTCAATTCTTCTGGGACAGGCTTTCCTCTTAAAACTGCCTTGTTCCATATTTACAGTCAGAGTTAGCCTCTCTTTTCACCTCTCAAGACCATAAGTCAAACAAGTTTACTGCTCCGAGTACAGTAGATAGAAAATTTCAAAGGCATCAAGTCCTACACAAGCAGGGGCAAGCTGAAAAGATATTGAAAATAGAAGGGTATAAGCAAACAAGGGGCAAAATTTCAGTAATAGCAGGTATTTGTGGGTTCTGCAAAATGTCTGAGGATTTTTTTAGAAGTTTGTAGACAAGTTGATTAGTTTATTGAGTCTCGATGTTGTTTTACATTTACAAAGTCAGTTGTTACAAAAATAAAACCAAATTTTAGTTGTACTTGAACCATAAAATTGTGACTGCTCCCTGCTTTAGAGCCAAAATCTGTGTGTCCACCTGCCTGGCAGTAATCAGCAACCTCATCTCTGTCCATGTGTAGAAGCTGTGAATGGTATTGCCTTACCTGTAGGGACCTGGTACAGATTTTTTTAAAAAAAACCACTGGTCTGTCATATGAACACAGGAGCAGAATTGTGTTCTGCCATTGCATGCCTCTCAGTGGTTTCCCTGGTGGGTGCCATATCAGCTGCAAGTGGCAGTACAGTGGGAACGGGCAGTGACGTTCGACTGAGAGCCAACTGACATCAGTCATCAGACAAATTGCACCATGAAAGGAAGTGCAATAGATGGAAACAACTTTCCGTAAATTGAGAAAAGTAGACCTTAAGTAGTTCAATTACCTTAACTTCTGCTACTGATTTTTTTTCTGGGGGTGTGGGGTAGGGGTATCTTAGAGATTTTTTTTCCAAAGAAGGGACCGTCTTCATATTAGTCACTGCACACTCATAAAGCTAATTCACATAGTAGGTATTTTCACAAAACAATCTCATGATAAGCAGAGTATAACCAGAATAGTAATTTCCATATTTTCAATGCCCTAAACCAATTTCAGATTCTTTCTACATTTCTGTAAACATCATTTCATTGTATTGACTTTCTCTGTAGATTACATTAATTCTAGTACACAGGAGTCAAATGAAGTTTTCAAATTATTTGTGTTCTTTGGGTTAGACAACATTACTATCCTTTTGGCATACAAATCAAGATTTTATATCCTCAAAATGTACTACTTCATCCTAGAACTATCTATCTAATGCCCAAAAATCTTCATGAGGCTTGACACTGTTAAGCATGTTGATACTTCTCTAAAAAGAGTAATTCTTAGAACTATGGGATGAGGTCCTTCACAATATATGTATTAAGGAAGAGAGGTTACCATGCTTTCTGTCCTCTTTGCAGGTCAGCAGCTATTCTTCCCCAAAGACTGGAGAGAGGCCTTGAACCTACCTACAAAATAAATGATTTTGGGTTGCTCTGTTTCTGTTATTGCAAGTTTCCATCTTCTCTACTTCACTGTTCATTGGATCAAAAAAACAGAGAAGTTACAAGTGTGACATTATAGTCTAGTAGTGAGATCTACCAGCAGGAATATAGGAGTTGAGATCCTCCTGTTAAGTCCCAGTCTAAAATAAGTTCTTACATATATACTGTAAATAGGACTGTGGGGCTTCACAATACATAGATGTGATGCAGTAAACCTTAAGTAAGGTACATAAGCCTTAGTAGGTGTCAGTATTTCATAGTCATTGCTTTAGACCATTTATTTTCAGCTCTGGTGGACCACTGTCCTCTTACACTACACAGTATGCTCTGCTGAGAACATGCTCTGCATAGATTTTTATAGGCAGCCAATCTCAGGACCCGTAGTATTAAATACCAGGGTGCCTAAAAATTAGGTGCTGTGACAGAAACCATTTGTAATTGATCTCTAGTGTTCATATCCTGAAAACTGAAGCATAGTCTGAGGACTTTGTTCTCTATCATATCTTGAATCCTAATGCCTAAATGAAAAGGTCAACCCACTTTTTCAGCCACAGGATATGGATAACAGAATGATGCTATGAACTAGTATCTGCCTTCCTCTGAGAAGGCAACACAAGTGAAAACCTGTTCCCATGAAAATCAATGACAGTATTGACATTTCATTACCTTTGGAGACAGAGGCTCAAACACAACTTTAAGCAAAAAGAACAAAGTTATATTATCATGCTGGTTCTGAAGACAGGGGTCAACAAAGGGAATGATATAGATGGGATGACGAATAGTAAGACATCCCTGAATTCTAGTTACTAACTAATGTATGTAGTACATGTAGACTGACATGGTGCTCTGTGAAGTAAGGAGGCCCTAGACAGAAGCATCATGCTTACCCACAATATGGATATGAAAAGATGTTTCCTGCATCCTTCCACAGAACTCCTCATAGCAGACACAGGCAAAGCTGTTTCACTTGTAAATATCAGGCTGAAAAATTATCACTGGATGGCTACAGTACATATTATTTGTTGGTGACAACTGTAAAACCTTTCTCTCTCTTAACAAGATAACCTGGACATAAGCTTTTCTACTCTTTGAATACAAAATATTTTATAAAGGATTTATGGACTGTGGTTGCTTCAGTTAATCATCCTCCTTTGTGTAACAGCTGATCCTGGAAATTATATTAACATACCATTAACACCACTATTAATATATGTATCTTAAAACAGAAATTATACTTGTGGTATAGAGTTCCAATAAAACTACACCTCTCAGCATTAGATGTGTGACAGATGAGCTAATGTAAAATCTAGTCTCATGTTATGGGAATGTGATCATCATGTCAGTAACAGTCAAAGAATTATAAGCATAAGGCTATGCTGGATCAAAACAGTGATTTATTTAGTTTAATAACTCTATTTTGACAGAGATTTCCAAGACAGATACTATGTATGTTAACACTTTCTACTAAAAGTAGCCTTAAATTAGATTTTGATCAGGATTTTTGCTTTATAGGAAACTTCTAGAGGAAAGGATGTGAAATCACATCCATAGGGCAGACATACTTCCTGATTCTAATTCTTTGGTAAACAGCACTGAATATATGCACTGATTAGCACATCTTGACAATCTAAGAAATTGACTACAGTATTCCTATAACCTATCCAAATATCTTACCCTATGATATATTATTAATCTCTAAACTGAGCTTCTCAGATTCATTTCCTATTGCAAAAAAAAAAAAGTATTTATTTTGTTATATTGCAAAATAAGCCTGTTAATTTCCTTGGTTAACCTCTAATTTTAGCCTTAAGAAAAGACCACTATTGTTAACCCTTTCTTGAAAAAACTATTACTACTTTGATTCCTTTCTTCATACCCGTTTTTCCCACTTGTATCCAATTGTTAATTAAACCTCCAGTCAGTAATAAAAAAGGAAGATAAATTTTCCCAATATAGAGCATGCCTTACAGTTTTTTCTACAAAGTACTGGGTTTGGGAAGCTTTTGAAAGTTGCAAAAATAAGAATAAATCCATTGGGGTTTTCTGGTACAGCTGATAAATAAGTATTCCTGTTATACACAGATGATCAAGTTTTTTCTGAGTACATGAAAGCCAAGAACATTCAGAAAAGTCACCTACACAGATTAGCTTTTCTTTCTTGTTTATTTCATACAGCATATTGTCTTGTAACTTCAATGGACTTCTATTGGGCAGTCAATATGTTCAGATGACAGGGACTGTGTGTGTGGTTGTGCCCAATATTAAACATAAACAAGCTTATGTATAAAAGCTAGATTTAAAGCAAATTCTCAACTGTTTTGGTTATAGAATTTTTATATATATTGGCATATATTTGTATATGATTATATGTTTTATATATATATTATATATTGGCATATAATTTTCTGATGACAACTAAAACAGTTACTTTCAGGCATGAAAACAGAAAAATATGACTATTGAAAAAATAATTTCACATACCCTGTGAGAACTTATGCAACATTTTCTCCATGAGGCAAATGCAAACACATACTCAGAATTGCAAAAGGCACGTGTGGAAATTGGAGCACAGCATGCCTATTTTTTCCCTGAAGATTTCCAGTTCTGTTGTGAGACAAAAGACAAGCCAGGAGAAGACAACTCTCTTGGAGACATGCAGAAGATTCAGGAAATATCAAGCCTCCTTGGTTTTCTTCCTTGATAACCTGTGAATTACTGTCATCAAAAATTGCAATAACCTCTAATATTTTTATCAATACCAGAGAGAATGCAAAAGAGATTTCCATGCCTGTCTTTCATTAGACTGTGGGTTGGGTGGAACAAATTACCTTTTGTAGGCAGTTTCCCCTTTGCAGTCTTCCAGGAGAACTGAAAAGATTTAGTCTTTCACTCTGAAAGTAACACTGGATCAGTGATACAGTCCTGAGAAGTCTAGATATTCACAGTTTACAGACCAGAGGCTTCCTTCACTGGTCTCCAAGATTATGTTATATAGATTGGATTAAATGATGAGAAGATTTGTTAAAAAATAATAGAAAGCTGCTCCATGGTAGAGGATGGACCAGTTGGGCACATATATTTTCCTGCTTTTTTAAATGAACATGTGTAAAGAAATATTCAAACCTGCAAAAGTTAACAAAAAAATGAGTAGCACTTTTATAGACATCCTGGACAGAAGGATCAAGTGGAAATGTTAAGCACATAGGGGTAAAGCTCTGCTAGAGTATAGTGGGTCTATTTGTCATATTTATTGTGGGACTATCTGAAGCACGTCTATCAGATGTCAAAAGGCACTCTTTTGAGCCGTTCTTTTGATTCATACCATTTGCAATGCAATGATCCTTTTTCATAATGAAGACAATTATTTCACATCTTTGTAGAGTATTTCATCTAGGTGAATCAAAAAACACTTAAATTTCACACTACTTAAATATACTGCTGTCACATTAAAGGTGTGAGTGAGACATTTACCTGCCAGAGCCCAAGGGCTTCACTGAGTGATTTTGCAATCAAAAAGTATGTCTGAGAACTCTGTCTCAGAGCCTCAGCTAAGGACCTTGCACTGACAAGTTTGTGTCTGTCTCAGAGCCTGGCTCTAAGACTTGCACTGAGATGGTAGTTACCTGTTTCAGAGCCTAGTTAAGGACTTATAGAGAGACAACTTAGAAGTTAAAACAAATAGGTTTGATTTATTAAACCTACAAATGAGTTTGGAATTGCCGTTGATAAATGCACTGACTGCGAAAGGATAATCGAGATCAAGATAATAATTCCCAGGTAACACCCAACACAGTTGGAGGCACAGGTCTGAGTAATGCACTAATGGATAATGGAAATAAAAGGTATGTTATATACTGATGGCACAATTCTTACCAAGGTGTCCCTGTCTTGGGTGGAAGAAGAGGAATACAGCTTGTTGACCATTTCTGCTCAACTTTTCAGTCTTCTCCCCACCAAGAGATGTATTTCCTTTGTGATTTATATCCTAAATCTGTCTGTCCCTGCCTTCTAGATTACCTTTAACATGATTTGGGTGGAAAGCTAAGTAACATAGTCATGTATGTTTAGCATGCTCTCCTTTAGGCTCATTACCATAATTTGGGGTGTAAACTTTAAGATGTCTCCACTCAGACACTCTGGCCTTCAAGATTTATGTAAGAGTTGTTTGCTCCTGTTGGTTTAGCCAAAACAGGACCATTCACCAGACTCCCTCCTTCAGCTGTTTTGACAGGCCAGCTTAGCAGAACTCCAGCCTCAGAGACAGCACAAGAATCTCATGGTCATAAACATCTTAACCTTTCTCTTGAAATACATTAAGTTATCTGTATTCCTACTGTAAAGCAAACTAGGCCATTATCCCACAACTGCATATAGAATTTTTTTTGTGGACCACTGAAACAGAACAATTATTTCCCTTTATGCCAAGAGAAAATTGAAACAAATGAAAAAGCCAGTTTAGTAACTCCTTGATGCAAATCTCTCTCCCCTCATCTCCTCTACAATACAGTAACTGAATTGTGAAATCCCTTTTTTTTTGCAAATAATTTCTGCAGTTCAGCAAAGTAAGCATTATGAGATATTTTTCTTGGTGAGTGAGTCTTCTGTTGTAAATAGTCATGACTGAGGCACATACATGCTGGCAGAAGATAAGATATGCAAATGTTTCTGTTTTTTCCCTCACTATAAATATGAGATCAGTCTCCTAGAATAACTTAAAATAATTATGTGGAAATGTAACAACACAAAAGGAGATTGCCCCAGCAGTAGGAGTGAATAGTTCAGTTTGGGGAGTCTAGAAAACAAATTTCATGTAGCCCTTCTCAAAACTCTAGGATAAAGCATTTTTGTATCAAATTTGATCTATTGAAATTCATTAGCTTTAAAATATATCCAAATAACAAAAAGTTACAATATCTTTGAAGACAGTGCTTCTCAAAAATGTAGTAGTTTTATGCTACCATAAAATGAAAAGGGAAGGGAAAGGGAAAGGGAAAGGGAAAGGGAAAGGGAAAGGGAAAGGGAAAGGGAAAGGGAAAGGGAAAGGGA
>WUAM01000370.1:2267660-2278825 GCA_024336885.1 Actenoides hombroni | reverse complement strand
AAGAAAAAAGAAAAAAGAAAAAAGAAAAAAGAAAAAAGAAAAAAGAAAAAAGAAAAAAGAAAAAAGAAAAAAGAAAACATTACTAAAACCTGAGAATTCTGGGAATTATTTAACAAGCAACTATCAAGAGACTTCTCCCAGATGGAATCTTGTAAATAAGGACTTGTCAACATAGGGTCACAAAACCAAATTATCTAAAGGTGTGCTTTCTCAGTGTTTTTTATATACCATGTTAAAAACTAACTCAGAACTTAAATAAGTTTTATTATTTCCAAAGTAAATTCAAGTGACTAGCATTGCAACTGTTTCTGTTCTGACTTGGTGCACCTATACAACGTTGCTTAACTAATCCACTTAGAAAACTAATTAGGCTTATTTTTCCTGGATGTTTCACATAAATGGGTTTACTGATACGTACTGAGTAAATTCCACCTCATATAAAACATCAGAGTGGAATTACAAGGGTGGAAATGCCTACACCATGTTTTATGGCAAGAAAGAAATTGAAAATTGCCAGTTGCAGTCAGCATCTCTTCAAAGAGATGAGCAAGAGGTAGTTTTTAACAACCAGTTCTGCTGAGCCAGACCAAATTCTTTCCAGTTCACACCTGCTTCCTCACATCCTTCTGTTGGAAAAAAAGTAAGAAATTTTGAATCAAAGTTATGCTTCTAAGCAATTTCATTAGTAAAAAAGAGTTTGAGACATGACTGAATTCTATCAGGAAATTAAATAACAATATTGGTTAGATTTAGAAAAAGTAAAAAGCATAAACTGACATTGTGAGATCAGGCTCCTAGGAAAATGGAGAAGAAACTTATTTACCAAAAAAAAGTAATCAGAGTATGTACTAGATTTTATAAGGCACATAACAGAAACTCAATTTCATAGAACAGGAAAGACAGGAGGGGAAACATAAAACGTGAGGCTCAATGTTGAGAGACCTTCAAATACTTGGATTTTGATAGATTGTGTCACTATCTGATGCCATAAAAAGCCATAAATTCCTTGAAGAAAGAGACAGACAGACTGAGGAGGGAGCTATGCAGAAAGAGAGTGAGTTTGAAGGAAAAATGTGATTCACTGCTAGCAGAAGTGAGGTCTGGAATAAATGGATTGGGGTGAAGAGAAAACATATTCATAACTGAGAGGTTAGTATTAAGGCTTAGGGATGAGCTGTTTCAGGACAATTTTAAGATAGTCTTGCAGTAACAGTATATTGATTTTTTGCATTCAGGGTGAAGCATCCTGCTTACGGGAAAGAAATACATTGTTTGCAGTAGAGAAGTTGTCATACGCTGTAAGATCAAATGGAGTACACAGAAACTCTGGAGTAAAACAGAGAGTAGAAAGGAATCCCTTACAGCCTCAGTGGGATTCCTACATGCAAGTTTGGGTACTGTAAACATAACTTGTTATCAAAGTTAATCAGTTACAAACTACAGTAGCTCTATTTCTGAATTAAAAACAGCTATCCTGAAAGATGAAAACAAATGTACTCTTTTTCTTTTTTTCCCCTGATATCAGACTGAAAATTTAATTAATAAGATTGGATGTGGCAACAAAAAGTAGTATCTTTTTCTTTATATATTCACACACACATATATATGTAAATACTTATATAAACAATTCATTAAAGCATTATATTGTTCCACAGGAAAATATTTCTACCATTCCTAGTGACCATACAACCACAATGAGATGTGTGCAATATTGCTACATTATCCCCATTATGGAAAGGGAACATTTGGAGCTGGTGCAGACCAAGAGCTTTCTGCAACCAAACAAGCTAGGACACATGTTCATTGCCTTTACACTAGTGGTAAGATGCCTGGGAAAGGGGTCTTTGAAAGGCATAAAACATGCTGTTGAAACAGGTTTCAGAGTAAATGATACTACATTATCACAAGTTACAGGCTTTAAAACTAACAGCAAATTAATCTGATATTAAAAGAGAAGAGGCAGACAGTAAGTGTGAACACCATCATCTATACTATGCATCCACTGAGGAAATGGAAGATGAAAGAAATGCTTCATCCTATACAGAACTGAAATGAAGGATTACATTTATCCAAAATGTAACAAGGCAGTTTTCCATAATTACTATAAGGCTGAAGACAGAAAGTCAGAACTGGGATGGCAGATTTTTCCACACTAGAGGTAATGAAAATGAAATAAAAATAATTAGTTCCATCTCTTAGAAAAGGTGGTAATTGAGAGTAGGATATTTCACCGAAGAAAGATCATCTGGCTGTTCAGAAATTGTTCTATTAACATAGTACGTAATGGATACATTATGTTATGTTACCAAATGTACTACATGTATATAACATAATGATTCAAAACAGAAGAGATACAAAAGGGAAATCAGAATCCCAGATGACTGTTTACCAGACCTGTCTTGTAAAAGTACTTCTAAGAAGATAGCATAGTAAAAAAAAATGGATCAAACTTAGTTGAATCTTTTAGGAAACATAGACTGTTTTAGCAAAATAGAACATTAAAGTTCTTTAACAAGTTCTGATCACCCCACTTGTGTTGGCACATTATGTACTTTAGAGTTCTCTATTTATTATATCAATGCTATTTAAAGGAAGATTAAAGAAAAATATCCCAGTAAGCTAAAAATTACAGCAAAGTCTCTGGAAAACAAAAAGTGCTACCCAAAAGTCCTTAGTGCAATACAACTATTTGTGGAAAAAAACCCACAAAACAACAAACAACAAAACAAACCATCAAAACCCAAGTTGAATTGCTTTATAGAGTTCTTCCCCAATAATGCAGGTTTGGCAGTGGCATAACTACTATGCTTGCATGATTCCACTTTAAGATGTTAAAGACTGAATTTCCTTTTGTCCCAGGTTACAATAATTAACTCCAATAATGCCTTTAACACTTTATCATGCAAAGGGAAATAAAATGGATTTATATAACTGAAATGCTTATGTAAGTCTTGTTCCACATTACAGATATATACTGTTTAGCGAAATTAAATGCTAGATTCAGGACTATTCTTCAAGTAACAGGCTAAGAATCTTATTACACCAGAAATAAGAACACACATTTTTCTCCCATGGAGGTAATGAGTTATGAGTGTGAAATGGAAATTTGGATCTAGGCTGCATCTATTCCCATATCACAATTAATTCAGAATGTCATGAGCTCAATTAAAGACAAAACATAGTCCATAAGTAAAAATGTTGATTAATGTACAACCACCAAGATATCAATAGTATAAGAACAAGAATAATGTTGGATGTCTGTGTCTTCATCCACACCATGTGTAAAGCCAGTCCCAGGCCAAAAAAAAAGTGCCTGATTCAATTGCTTCCATGTTGATATGCCCTCAGGACTGACTAGCATCTGCAGAGGAAAAACCTTAGGCATATTCAGTGCTTTGAGTAAACTACAGTGCACATCTATTAGTAGGATGGATGGTGTGACATGCAAGACAGCCTCCTCTCCCCTATCCACTTTAGCAGTGACAACCTTTCTAGAAGGTGGAACATCATCATTCCTATAGATCAGTGCAGGCTGCCCACAACAGACAATACTGTCGCCAGAGAGCAGTTGCATCCTTACCAAGCAGAAAAAAGGTGTCACGTTCCCCTGGGATTATACCATCAGATGATACAATATCAATATGATAGGAGTGGCTAAATTAAACCTGGTAAACCTGAACACACAGAGGCCCATTGTAAATCTTTACCAACTTTCTCTCTTGGTTCAAGGAGACAGCCTGACAAAAAGATGGTTGCCCTACTTCTCAGAAGTGCACCTGCTCACTCCTTGCCACTGACCATGCAGTCAAAATGACTGTACATGCAGTGACTGTGAGTCCACCTCTGGAAAGGCATTACTTCCATCAGCTGTAGAATAGTTCAGGACATAGTGCAAAATCCTTTTTCTCCCTTCCCAAAAGTTTCAAAGAGACAGAAGAGTTACGAAAGGAGTTACGAACATGGTGAAAAATGTTTCTTTCTTTCACTGTCCTGCATTTTTATGGGAGTTAGGTGGAACTGGTAAATGATGCTTTGATGACTCTATTGAACATAATGTAAATGGCATCCAGAGCAAAGGGCTAGATGTTGTTTATGAATGATGATGAATACATAATAAGCAATACATAGTCACCAGAGACTGTTATATTTTCCTTTTTCTGCTAATTGCTGCTTAAAGAATTAAACTTTCAAAACCTTATTTCTCGGACATTTAAATGTCAAGGAAAATTATGCATAAAATAAAACTCACAGGCAGCATAACATCCAGACAAATTACTAGTGGGTTTTTGAGGTTGAAAAAATTTCATTCAGGAAAAAACCCTTCTGGTAAAGCAACCTCTGAAGTCCATCTTAAGAGCATGGTTCGTGACTATATTTCCAACAATTCTCAGGAAATCTCCAGAAGTCTACTAAAGGCAAAACCCAAAAGCAAGTCTTTGGGAAATATCCACATCCCTCCCTCATTACTCATTTATTGTCTGTAGGATTGTTAAAACTAAATTTAGCAGCCAGCAAGCTACATTTAATTTATTTTGGGTTTTTTGAGAGAGAATAAATAGCAGGAATCAAAGCCGGGTGTACCCATGAATTGATGTCTGGGTTCATTCCCAGGCAAGGAATTGATAACAATATATCCCTGTTTCCTCCTCTATGTTATGTTTGAGTTACTTTGCTCTTGATGAAGATGGAATCAGATCTAATTTATTTTTAACTCCTTGCTTAAGTACAAAAAGTTAAAAAGAATCAGTCAGAGGCTTTATATATTTCTAAACATTGACAAAAAGTGCATAACAGAAATAAGACAAAAGAATACTCTAGATGATAAGAGAATGAACTACTTATTACTATTTTATGCCTACTTTACATCTTAAGGTTGCATTTGTTATCTTCATTGTTGCATTACTTTATTTTCTTAAGCATCATAGGAATGATTGTGACACATACTGGTCTGCAATGCTAAAATAAAACCTCATGCAACATAATGTGTTGAAAAAACATTGTTTTCAAAAAAAGTTATATCATCTTATTTTAACTAGGGATCTAGATTTGTAACTTCATCAACTTAATTGCTATTTATACATTTTTAAGTTAAATGAAACAAAACTAGGCCTATATGATGAATTTTTCATGTTTGTTTTTAATGCCTACCTCTTCCCTCACAGAAGAAAAATAAATAAATAAATTTTTAAAAATTCAGACAAGGCATTTCCCTGCTCTCTATCTCCTCCAATGCATAGTCTAGCATAAAGGAAAAGGAATTCCAGTCTATAAAACTTTTGAGCATGGAAGGACTTCTCAGGAAACCAACTACAGCTAGAGGTGAGGCATTTCCCTTTATGAGGCTTATCATATCATGTAGAAGCAATTATTTGCAAGGTCAGAGCTAAGCAAGTGACTCAGGTTCATGACTGGTACTTCCATGCAGGAAAAATATCACTGGGTCCTGTTCTATTAAATATGTTTCCTATGCAAAATAAACAGCTTTAAAGAGCAACATCTACCCATTCACCACACTCAGTGGATGGGATCCAACCAGGAATAACTCTGTTCTGTTCAAATATCTTAATGGTTTTTTTATGTATCCATATTTAGTAGCCTAACTCAGCTGTTACACAGAGATCTTGGATATTTATTTTAGGAATCTGGACTCTGAGCACCTAAAATTAAAGGTTAACAAGCAAACCCTAATTGTCCTTAATGCATTTAGCTTTTAGATAAAAAATAATCCAGGAAGACTTTACAAGCTGCTAACACAGGACTTTGTGGAACTCATATCCTAAATGCAAGATTATGATCTTCAAATTCCAGGCTTCAGGAGCCAGAAAATGTAAGGGGCTTACATAGATTTTGCATTTACACATCGACCTGTAACATTTTCCTTGACATGAGACTCCTGTGCAAACAAGCAAATGACGTGGTCAGAGCCATCTGTCAGACAGTGCAGACCCAAGTAGGTACTGGACTTAGTAAATGAAGTCTGGAGTTATGCTACATATTGATAGGAACTGGAAGTGAGGTTGTTAAACCGCTTTCACTAAAAAAGTCTACTCACCTTTTGCATGAAATTCCACTCTCTCAGCCACAGAGAGACCTCCTTTAAAGCCCTTTCCCAACCCAGAGGGATTCCACTGGGACATGCAGCTAAGAATACTACAGCAAATAGCCAGAGAGAGAGCAAGCTGTGGTGAAATCTGCTTCCAGATGAGTTTTTAATGCAATGTGTAATACATTAAAAGCATAGAAAACAGAGCTCCCTGACTCTTCCTTCTCCACTTTCAGTCATGGACTTTAACCATTTAGCTAAACAGCCCTGTTTTTTCCCTGCTCAAAGTAATATCTAACCATCTGGAGAGAGGCTAAAATTAATTAAAACAGAGAATTAATACATTTTAAGCTATTAAATCACATATGGACATCTATTATCCAGGCAAAATGAAAGTAAAAAAACAAGATCTAAAGCATATTGCTTTATATTTCCTCAGAATCAAAGAAAGAGGAACATTTAGAAGTAACATGTGGAAATATAACCTTTTCCAGAAACATACAGACAAATATGTATTTTATAAAATCTAGCCTTTTGCTATCTTCTAGGTAGAAACCTAGTTCACCTGTAACACCAATTTTTACACACCATAAAATATGACTAAGAATCTAGCTTTGGGGGTTTTTTTGGGGTTTTTTTGGTTTGGTTTTTTGTTTGTTTGTTTGTTTTTGCTTTGGAGGGGTTTTTTTTGTTTGTTTATTTCTTTTGTTTTGTTTCTCTTCTTTTCTAAAAGAAAATGACAGTTTATAAGCAATAGCCCATGGTGAAGAATGTCAGATTTTGTCATTAATTTCTTTTCCTATTTTTCCCTTAATAAGGTAACTTTGAGGCAAATTTGCAGTAAGACTAGAAGGCCCAAAATAAATCATTTAAGTTCTTTAAAATTACATTGACAGGAATGGAAGAAAAAGAGAGAAAAGGTATTAAAACAGCTTCTCTGATTTCATCATCAAGATATGCAAGATTCCCAAGGCCTAGTAACAGACCAGCTGGGTTTAAAAAGAAGCATTTTTCCGTCAGGCATTCCTCTACTCTTTAAGGCTAATTGGCAGCATTCAAGGAGGAATCATTGAATCTCAAATTAGCCATTTCTGATAGCACATAACACACAGGGATTGTTGAATAATTTGTTTACAAATAGGAGAACAATCTGTGCTAAAGGTTTTGCAGATGAATAGGGACATCTGGAAAACAGCAACATTGCACTGATTGTCTCAGAATAGCCCCAACATACTTTGCAGATCATTAGTCAACAGAATGGCTGGTCTTCACAATTCTGTTAGATCCACCTGCAATTCAAATGTCTCTAACTCCAAATAATGGTGGGTTTTTTTCTTTTAAAACTAATAATTCCTGTAGTGTCAGTATCTCTTTTTCTGGTCTCAGTTTCTACTATCAGACTGATTTTTGTGCAATTGTCTGTACATGGCCCATTGGGTGACTTTTGAAGAAAAGGTCCTGAAGTATGCTTGAAGGGAGAGCAAGTTAAGGGCCAGTAAGAGACAGGAGCTTTAATAAGAAACTTCTGTGACATGGGTGGAGGAAAGCAAGCATCACCCATCCAGAAGGCCAACACTGGGGAGAGAAAATAAGCACTTCTGTTTAGGCAGAGAAAGGAAACAAACCAATGATTTCAAGATATCCTTCTTTGTTTAATTGCTTCTTACTGTGAGAGTCTTATATCTTTCTGTCTTTGACAATTTCTATACTGTAATATTAAATGTTACAGCTCATCACATAATGTATCTTCAAAAAGAAAATGTTAGAATATTTTAGTATTTGTCCTTTAGGAAAAGGATTTCCTTTAAATGGCAGGGCTACTATTTAATGAAATTAACAGCAAAAGAAATCTTTTCAGTTATATTAAATTTATAATAAATCCTAGAGCTTATTGTGCACCTTTATACATTCTAACAGACTTTGTTAAAATCACTGAAACTTATCTAACTAGTAAAGAATAAAAATCCAGTGAGGATTTGGCTCACTATTAGAGATGTTACATTCCATTTACTTTCAAATTCCTTGGACAGCTGTAGATTTTTATACTTGGCTAAAGCATGATTTCAGAAATGCTGAGATTTCTATCTCATTCTGGTACCTATGTACCTCAAGATATTTGATCAGTAACAAACCACTCCATACAATTAATCATCATATCCTCAGCTGGAGAAGAGAAACATATATTTCTGTTTCTTTGGGGTTTAGTCAGACATGAGGAAAATTAATGCGACCTTCCACGCTCAGGAAGGTCTTCTTAGGAGAATTCTGTACTGGGCAGGTGGATATAGTGGAACTCTTTAAAACTAATTTCAGGATTAAGGTATAGCAAATATAGAAAAATGTCTTAAAATTTATTATAAAGATAAAGAAAGTCCATTTCTTTTTCAAAATCAGCTTGAAAATAAAACCAAGTTAGCAGAATCCTGTGGATCCGTAAAAAAGAAAATGTGCCTGTAAGAGGTCTGTTATTACTCCTATAAGAGCAAGTCCCCCTTTAAGTTTAGCTTGCTTTATTTTTTTAAATACCTGCTGGTTATCTTGCAAGAATTAGATGAAATTTGACTAGTGAGTATTAGATGGCATGAAAGTAGTTTAACATGTAGGAGATAATACAGTAGTGAAGGACAGCATAGAAAAATGAGCAGAATTATTAGAAGTCAAACCCCAGAAAATCTTACATTATTCACAAATCCCGGTTTTACAATACACCATTATTACACATTACCATGTCTGAACCCTGTTCTACCCATCTCCCTGCAATATATGGCTAGTTTGTTTACTTCTATCTGTCTAGATACTGTGATTTCAATGAACACATACCAGAAAATTTTAATCTGTAATTCCACTGCTGTTGACAGGAAGAAAGCTTCTGTGCCTGACAGAAGAATGTTAAAGATTCACAAGATAAGAATGGAAAAATATAATAAGAAACACAGACACTTAACTGTTCTGGGAATGTAACACCACAAACTAGAAGTTCAGCGATGGCTAATGAACAGGGTCACATGCACTAGCAAGAATAAGAAAACAGGTACATTAATGACCTGAAGTTTCACAGACTGAGTTCACACAACTTGGGGGGGGGGGGAACAAAAACCAAACAAAACAGAGAGAGAGAGAGAGAGAAACCTCTAAGTGTCTTGGGTCACATTTGCAAACCTCAGATACTGCTGAACAAGTTGAGCTCTTGTTCAACAAATACATCAATAAGCCCTCTTCCCCCATTTATAACTATATATAGGAAAGCCAATCCAGTAGATGCCAATGCTTAGCACTGTGCCACCTAATCAGCTTCCTCATTCCAGAGGCATCATCAGAAACTGAGATTTATGTGCTAAGCACATTTTGAACATTCAGAAAACCATTATCCTTACATTAATGGATGCACAAAATAAAGCAAGGGCAAAAAGACAAGTAGACAGATGTGAGAAAAGGGGAAAACAATCTGTAATTCTTACATGTCAACCTGATTCACATAAAGCAGAACTAAGGCAGTTATGAAAAAGTAATTTTACACAAACAGCTGAGGCATCTTGCAAATAAAATACAATAAATTCTCTGAGGGAAGGACATTGATAAAACAATGGAAATGAAGGCAGAATCTACACAAAGCACTGAAAAGACCAACAAAGAACAAAGTGAAAAGGTTAAGTTACATGTAGGTAGAACGTAGTTTTATAGTTACTATGGATAGTAGCTAATATGGATAAAGGAGAGGGAAGATACAAAGGTAACAATCAGTGGGATCTGGAAAGCTACATGTATTGTCCTCAGTGAAGCTAAGGATATTCTAGTTTGATTAAGTTACGCTGAAGTTTGTCAAACATGCTCAAGAACAGACACCCAAGAGACAGGCTGGACTGCAGGACTGAACAGAGGGAGATGAGGTAGTGCTGAAGAGAGATCATCAAGCCATGAGTGAGAAAGACAGCTGACCAAAGCCAATTGAAGATAAAATGTAACAAATGAAGTGTTGCAAAAGTGTCAACAGCAGAGGACAGAGTTGGAGGACGACTTCATTGGAGCTGGGCAAAGACAGGGGTTATCCCCTTAGGTCAGTCAAGCAGTCAGTCTGATTTCTGCATGTTCCTTCTAGTGTCTGATATGGATGCAAACCATGGTACCAACATTTGTATGTGCCTTTCTCTCCTTGCACAGCTGGTTCTATTCCACTGTCAGCTTTTGAGCACTACAGCAGCTCTCCTGGCACAGAGACAATCTGGAGTGAGTGGCTGCATCTTTGCCTTGAACCTTGCAGAAACTAGTCTCCACAGCAACAAGTGCAAGCTTGGGTGGTGGAACTGATGCTGTCTGTCAGGTTTAAACATTGCATGTTCAACTTACAGTGTTTTTTTTTTTCCTGAATGCAGTTTTTAACACCAAGTTATTCTTTGTTTAAGACTTCGCAGTAAGGAAGGTAATGCTTTATTCATGCAGAAAAATAATGCAAAATTACAATTAGTCACCAAATAAAAAACAATCAACATCAACAATGACATATTAAGATACTACTTTTTTTAATACAACTACTAACATAATTTCTTTTAAATGAAAAAAGTATTAAATAACAGTCTAACATGAAGAATCACATCAAGCATACAATTACCTGCTAGACAAATCCTGCAGATAAGTTTGAGTTTCATGGACAACTGTTTTATTTTCAGGAAATTATTGGTAATGTATGATTGATAGAGACAGGTATCATAATTTTAGTGACGTTACAAACACCCTCTTGGCTTTAAAACACATAAGATTTACCTGTAGTGCAAATAATTCTACTAAAGATGAACACCACACCAAGAAAATACATATCATTTGAATTTCACACACATAGGTATTAAATTGTTAAATGAGAACTGTTAAATTTAAAAAAAAAAATAAAAAAATCCCATTTTTCTTTTCCAAAATAGTTCAAGACAACTGAAAAACCCCTGCTATGGTAAAACATTTTCTTGGTGCTAATTACTAAGAGCAAAAAGAGCTACACACATTAGTAATTACAACTTCCCCTAGTGAGAAAGTCACCAGAAGTCTGATTCTTGTTAAGGCAAAGTCATTGATCATTGTTAACAAAATTTGTACCAGATGGTCTCATTGCCTGGAATTTGGAAGTGGCAATGGA
>WUAM01000370.1:2254969-2265578 GCA_024336885.1 Actenoides hombroni | reverse complement strand
AGGTGGTGGAAGCCCCATCCTTGGAAGTTTTTAAGACCAGGCTGGATGGGGCTCTGAGCAACCTGCTCTAGTGGAAGGTGTCCCTGCTGTTGGCAGGGGGGTTGGAACTAAATGATCTTTAAGGCCTCTTAATCATTCTATGATACTGTCCATAAACCAACACACCCCAAAGTTGGAAATAAAATGCAGGGTTGGTAATAAAAGACAAGGATTTTATTCATGTATTTTCTGCAGATATATTGGGTAAGGTGTGACAAATTACCAACCTGTACCATAGTTTCTCAGGTAGAGGCTGAAGACATTTACAGATAATTAAGTTCAGAAGGAATCTTGGAAGGTTAATTTAAAAGATTTTTATGAATATCAATCAGGAAGTTTGAGTAAAATGTAATCTCTGTCTCACAGAAGTAATATAAAGATGCATAAAAACTGAAGCACACCTTCAATAGCCTGTATCTTTCTCATCTAGCTTTTGAAAGCCAATGCATGTCTGTGAGCAGTTACTGGAAAATACACAACTGAAGAGAGAGACAACATAAATAGCTCTTTTTGGTCTATTGAAGCAAAGATTGCTTTTTAAAAAAGAATGTCCATTTGTATTTCCAAATTATATCCTTATCTTGCCAGTGGCTATACTCCTCACTCAGATTAAGCCAGGATTTGTCACACTAATAATCAATAATTAAATACCAAAGACAATTATAGAGCCAATGGGGAATTTACAGAGAGGAGTTGTTAGTTTATAAATTGATTTGCATTCTAACAGGAGTTTTCTTACAAGGCCTGTATAACAGTCAGTAGCAGGCACCTAGAATGTGGTCCATGGCCTCCTGCTACTCTCAGATTTTAGATCATTGCAAAACAGAACACTTGTTAGGAGGTGAAGAAGAAAAAGGCAAATAGTTGCCTTTCTAACAAGAGCAATTTCCATCCAACTATTAGTTTTAGCACCTTACACGAGTGACAAAGAAGTGTAATGAAGCCAGTGAAGCAATGCTGCCTGTCTTCTGTTTTGCCAGCATGAGTCATTCATTCACTGTTATCCTGGGCTGCAGCTGCCTTGTCTAATGAGGCTAATGAACTGTCTGTTACATCTCTCTGACATTACTGACATATGGAATTGAATAACACAACACCCCTGGAAAAAGTATGTGCAAAAATGTGTTGAAGCAAATGAATCTGCCTATCTGAAGGAGCACAGCAGGTATCACACTCCTTCCTCTTGTCATTTGAACATCTCTTCTTGCATGTTTCGAAAGATTTCACTTGCTACATTTTTTCAGGTTTTCTTGTTGTTATTAAAGATCTGTTCTTCCCTGTCCCAGTTCTCACACCATATCCATCACTGTAGGATCCATGTGTGTGTATAAATGAGGCTTTAATAACAGTGGTTATTAAACATTCACCTTAACTCAACTTCTTCTCCTGCTGTTAAAAGAGCTGCAACGCTTTCAGTAAATATTTTCATGGATGCTAATTTCTTGGTTGGTAACTCAGTTACAGGGCAGTACAATTTCCTGTAGTGCAGAATAACAGGACAAAGCCTACTTAAAAGATACTTAAACTTTCAGACTGATGATTATACAAAATAGAAATGACAAATAGGTGTGGAATTAGTCATATGAGTAATGGTCTTCTCACTCAGCTGGAGAAAATTGGTTACAACTGGAAGGCTATTCCACTGAGGGGGGGAAAGTCCCGGAGCAGATTGTTGAACACCACCATGGCTTTTCCTATCTGGCCTACCTTGAAGTCTGGCACTACTACATGTCCTCCCCTCCACACCAGCTGCACAGAATGGAGAGATGGAGCACTAATCTCAATGAGACCTCAGCTGGTACAGAAGCAAGTAGGACTTGCAAGTTAGTTCATTTTGTATATCTGATTCCATATGAGAAGCCACTACAGTAAGTACAGCTTTTACAATAAATTAATTTTAAACTTTAGCATAACGGCAATAGGAACAAATTTGCCCAGGACTCCACCAAAATGAGCATATCTGATCTGTAAAACCAAGATAAGAGCATATAGATTTTAGATGTGGAAAAAAATACTTTGAAATACTTGAATATAACCAGCTAATCTAGACAGATCCATCTCTATTTAAGGGCAGGTAAATGATTCTAACAAACACAGACCAACTCAGCTCCTACTGAGTTAAACACTGGGACCTAATTTTTCTTCAGTGAGTACCAACCCATGATATATTACCACTGACCACAAAACTGGAATTCTACTGGCATATTTATATTTATAAGCCCACTGAAAGAGCATTTATCTAAAGGGCACTATGTCAAACTCTCATTTTAAATTACTTGTTGACCCATTTTGTTACAGGAGAAACTTGATGCACTTTCATAGAAGAAAGAAAACAATAACAAGATGGGAGAAAACAAGATTCTGGTTGCAGAAGGTAAGGATAAATAAATTTGACAGATATTGATGAGTATGATTTGACAAACATTCACCCTTTTGAGATTCTGAATAAGTAAAGAGCAGGGAATGCAAACCAGGTAAGAGCATCTTAAGATAGAGTAACATAACAAAAAAGAATAGAAGAAAATGAGCATTATTTGAGCTCTACTATAAAATTATTGGGCTATTGACTCTAAGCATACCATTGCTGCACACACACAATAGGGTATAATAAAGAAAGGTACTATATTCCCTGTGTTTTTATTCTCCATTTTGAACTATTCTTTTACAATGAGTTTAAAAATATATGCTGAAAAGTACAAGCAATTCTTGGAGAACTGTATGCACTGAAGTGAGTGTAAAACCACAACCAGACAAAAGCAGCCTTCTTTGGAGAATGGACCAGATAATCTAAAGGAAACTCCACAGATGCAGCCTACAGAGACCACTTGGCTCCCTTTACCTCAGCTAATGACTGAAAGGTAAGCAATCTGAAATGCTACTTTTAATCTAAATAATTCAGAAAAAAAAAATAAAAATTCAGTTAATTCCCAGGGCTTGGAGTCCTGGTTTTGGTGTGCAATGTTATAATCTGATTCCAAGAGAGTCTGAAATAATGGAGTTGTTGTTCTGTTACTGTGTTCTGGTCTTTAGCTTGCCACTGATCAGCCCCCAGTGTAAACCAATGAATGCCCAGATGAATAAGCTCACAAAATCTTAAGGCACACTTTAGGGAAAACAGCATGTTTCACATGCTTATGTCTATCTTTACATACAAAAAAACCCCAACTTTTAAATTCTGGCCCTTATTTTCTCAATTCCCCATATGAATTAGTTTGGAATAACAATTACCCATCTTTCAAGTGCATTGATATTCTCACAAAGAAATCGCTATGGAAATAAAAATTCTTAACATTTCCCAACTCTTTTGCCATTGAAAACAAGTATTTTTGTTACCATGACATATCCCCTAGGAGCAATCACATCCTATGTTTCATGACACAAGTAATTGATGTTTTTATTCAACTTATCGGAGCCTGTGAATAGTATTTCAAGTGGGTTCCACTCTCACCTACTTGGGATCAACCATATGGTAGGAAGGAAAATTTTTTTTTATGTTTATTAAGTCCACATTAAACTTTTCAGAGAATAATTTTATGAGATGCCATAAGGTCATATACTTACTGCAGCAATTAATCTTCTCTGGGCATATTTAATTAAGCAGCTCTGTCAGAACAATTAAATGATGTTAGGCCTAAGCTTTTTAATTATTATGCAGGTTTTTTTATTTTTAAAGAACCAATGTGTTACTGAATTATTTACACAAGTGAAATTCCGCTGTTTCAAGCTCTGGATGACCCTTACAATCAGGTTCACCTTATAAAATACATACTTTAAATGGTTTCTGAATCTGTGGTGAAAACACCATACGACCAGGATATGCCAGTTTTAGAATTACAGTGAAGTATTCAAGTCAAGAGGTCAGGAGATGTATATCACATTTCTAACACAAAGTAACAGAAATCAATCAAGTAAAAATTAAAGTTGGTAGCCAAAGCTCATGAAAGAGATAGGTATAAAATGTCCAGTAAAATAGCTCCAAAACATTGATTAGAATACTTTTAGGAACTATTGACATTGCTGCATGGTACTTACAAAGGAAGCCAGAATAAGCATTTTTCAGTTGGATTAATGGTATCACTATTTGGATAACATTTAACCTTTCAATTCATTAAGGATTCTTTTGAATGAATCCTGGGTCCCTATAACAGATTAAGCATTCACAAAATTTCTGGTCCCCTCTTAAATACTGCAACTTAAGTAAGCCACTTTTATTTCACATAAATCAAAAAGTGCTCAGTGAGCAATGACAATTTCTAATTACAGATATGCAAATAAAATATAGGCATTACATTAACACCACACCAAACAAGTACAGAAAGAACCACGATATGACAAATAAATCCATGATATATTTTCAGTAAAGGTTAAATTCAAGAATCTTGATATTTGTGGAAGAAAATAATGTTCATGGCAATTTTTAAAAAACAAACTCATGCAAGACATCATGAACAACAGTATTATAACAAAGAAAACCTGTTGACTTTTTTCTTTTTCATTTGTCTGCTATAAAAAACTGAATGATTACTGCAATATATTCTTAGGAATGAACTTTGCCACTCATCATTTTCAAATAATGTGAAAAACAGACACCTCCTTATTAGTGTCACCACCACATGAGTCAAGTTGTTAATGTCGCTGATGCAAAATACAACTCTTCATAAACATAGGATCTAGAAAGTGTGTATTGATAGTGTGTTCTACATATTACTTCTTACACTTCTCGTTAAATTGTCTGGACCCTTTAATGACATAATTTTCCTAGTAATAAAAATAATAGCCTGCTTTCTGGTAGATAGTCACATTTTAAAATGCTAAGAAATGTGCTGAGAAAAATGTCTTCCATCTGAATATTTTAAAAAGAAACCTGAAGTTTTTTACCTCAAAACCTAGTGATTATTTTACAAGTGTCTGCATCTGAAATTAAAACAAAACAAAACAAAAATTTAAAACAATATATTGATTTTTTTATTGGTTTGGAGTTCTGGGTTAATGAAACCTAAGATGGACAATCAGTCAAGCTGAAGAACCAGATGCTCAGGAAAGGAGTGGCCATAGCAAACATTTTCATTTCCATCTACCAGCTATATGGTGCTATGTAAATAAGATGAAAGCAGGCACTTCACATAGGCAGTATACCTAGAGCACCCATTGAAGAGGTTTCCTCCAAACCTATGGCGAGGTTCCTGTACATTCTCTGAAAGCGGTCTCATTTTCATTCTGGGGCAACACACTGTTTCTGTCAGGATGATAAAAATGCCGCTCCATACCAATCAGGCTGGTGGATGGTTAATTGCATGGATTCACAGATCAATATTCTAGGATCAACAGTCTCAGAGGGAAATCTGATGTTCATCACTCCATTTCCTTTCCCTGTTCACACTTGTCAATTTTATTAGATTTTTTTGCTGATTTGCTTTAACTAGCAAATTGTCAAAACTCACAGCACTCCACTTTGGGGTCTTTAAAAATTGCTTTGTCAATGATGTTGACTTTCTTGTTGCAAACAAGAACCTCAGGTAACAATATGGCTACATTTGGTAACAACTGTGAAAAAGCAGGCAAAAGCAGGGACAATAAGTGACATATCATATATCATACTGCTTGAAATGTTGAAAGTATACAGGCCTTTAGGAGGGCACTTTGGTTTTGTAACCACTATATGCAGAACAACAGTGTTTTGTTTCACATACTTATTTCAGTCAGTGACTAAAAGTATCAATTCTCATACCAACCTGCTCACAAACTTTTATCCTCACATAATTTTTTTTAAATGCAACAAGAAAATCTCAACCTATAAGCAGTTTTCATTCTACTGTAGTTAAATAGTAATCTCACTAATATTGGGTGGTTTAGTAGGTTAAATGCCCTTTAGTCAAGATTCACATGTTGAAGTTTGCATTGGCACAAGGAAGTGAAGCTCCTGATTCTGAAATGCAAGAGGAGGTTGGTCCTTCTAAAATCAGACCAAGGTGGTGTGACCTGGTTTCCCTCTGGCCAGAGGGTTGGTGTACTTGTGGCCATCTGTCAAAGACACATTCCATCTCACACTTCCTACAGCACCATTCTGAGTACAATCATAAACCACAGTGAAGGGAAGCAGGGGCAAGGGCTACTAACACTCCAACCTGGTGAAGGGTTTTACACTGTAGAGACTTAATAAGTCTTTGAAGATAGGGAAAATAAGAACACAGTATGAAGGAGGGAACGCTGCTGGCAAGGATACTGATGGTACCTCTATGGGTCCTGAACAGGGTACTGCACATGTTGACCTCTGTCTCTTCCTGCTATGCTCCACCATGGGGGGAATTTGGCAGATGATGGTTCTAACTTACACATGGACATTATAATTTACATGCACTACTGGTGGAGAAGGCAGGCAGGCCTGGCACTTGGCCATATGCTTTATCGCACAGACAGTACTGCCTTTCCTGAACAGGCTGCTGTGGCTGGCACACTTCAACAGGGAATTCATCTGTTGCCACAAAGTATCAGCCAAAATACCAGTGCAGTTAAATACACAGGAATTAATTTGAATGGAAGGAAGAATGATGGGCATCCAAAACTGAAGAAGAAATTAAATAAGTAAGAAACCCTGCTTTCCAAATGCCAGCTAAAATGTCTTTTCCTCTGGGACCCCTAACATTGTAAGAGGAATTCAGAAGGGGACAATGACAGATGTCAATGGAAAGATCAGATCCTTTGAAGAGAAAGAGTCATAAAGAGAGGTAAAATATGGCTCCTATTCATAACATAATCTTTGAAAATGCATGTTCAGTCCCTTTGGGGAAACTCAGCTAATGCTAAGTGAAGCACCCTTTCCATACTAAAGAAGTTCCTAGGGCTCCTAACATCTAGAAGTCAATACCAAAATGTCCTCCAAATGTACAGGAACCATACAGAGCCCATGCAGTAAGAAAATGAAAGTTTTCTTTGTCCGAGAGAGACTCCCTTGCAAGTGCTGCCTCGTCACACTGGTAGAGCCTCAAGCAACTCAGAAAGGTCACTGGTGGTCCTTCACCCTGCTCTTTAGCCACTTAAGAAGGTCAAGGGAGGAGAGCAAAGGGAAAATAAAGGAAATGTGGGTTTCCAAGGATTTTCATGGCTACTGGCATGAGGGATGGAAGGCCAGTGGGCAGGAAGGATCATGGTGCCTGAAGGTCCTGGGATAGCTAGGCCAGGCAAGGAAGGGAGCTGTTGGATTCAATGTTGATATCCAAAGGTATTTCCAGATCTCTGTAAAAGGTTGGTTGTATAAAGAGAGATCATAATTTATTAATTATTTTTCTCTTAAACCAACCTAGAACATTTTCTTGAAACATTTTAGAAGACCCAGAAGTATCCACTCCTGTATGGGATTCCACAGGAATCCATGTTTAGTATCCAGCAGTACTATTACTGGAAATTAGTTTAAATATTGTTATCATCCACACAGCTCAACAACTCTTACATGATGAGAGCAGGACAGTAATGAGGACAGGACAGTCACATAAGGTTTTGGATTTAGATTGAGTTGTTTTGGATAGTTTTAAGTCACAGATTCATGAATAAGGAATACAATCTTTCCGTATCTGGGAAAGCAGTAGTGTTGGAAAAGATGCAAATGTCATATTGTTCAAGTAAATACATTCATGTTTTTAGCATGATGCTCCATTAAAAAGGATTTAAACAAAGCCTAACAGAATAAATAATTCATATGAGTGCTCACTTGATTCTCTTTTCTATATGAGACTAGATAAAGGTATACCACTGTGCTTCTATAATGCATATAATTCTGCTGTCCATGCATGAAAAAATATGCTTATCAAAACACATGCTAATCAGGCCTGAAAAAATCATTTATGAGGAAGATGTAAATAATTCAGTGAGCTTTATTTATCAAAAGAAAATTAACAGATTACTCAATAGAGAATAAGCATACTTGTAGGGATGAAAAATAATGTATGAAAAAATTATATTCGCAGAGGAAAAATACTTTTTACTGTGTTTGATGAAGTAACATTATAAATAAGGTTTTGATTTCTACAACTGAGGCTGATCAAGCATTGGAATATATAAGGCAAAGTGTGTTTCTGTGTGGTCTGCTACCTTCAGTTCAGAAAAGCAGAGTTTCTGAGAGATGTTTTCTTCAAATACAATTTCTTACATACAATTGTATAAAATATAATGGTCTATGCTATAAAGAAACTAGAGAAAAATATTGAATTTAGGCTCTCCTGCTTTTAAAAATATATGAATGAAAGCAAAAATTCAATGTTATCAGGAAGTCCTTGTTCTCAAGGACTGATGTTAGAATAATCATACAAATTTCCAAGGCCACTCTGTCTAACAGGCTGTCACTGGCCTCTCTAGCTATGAAAGGCTACATAAACCTTCTGTAGCCTTTATGTAGCCTTCTATACGTTAAGCTGCAGTCCAGCTTGAACCAAAACAAGCAATTGCAGGAGCTAAGTAATGTGAATGCATAAAATAGTAACAATTTTTAAGGATATTTAAAAATATTTGATGAGGACAGCACATGAAATGTAAAACGCCCCAAATCTGAATTTTATGATTTTCATTATCAAAACACATAATTGTAAGATTAATGCTGCCTTCTTCCATCAGGCTTTAGGTAACGTTCCTTTTCTGGCCTGCAGCACAAGAGCTGCTTTTGTACAATGATTCACATGGGATTCATAAATACATTACTTTAAAATTGCTACAATAGGTATAATAATGCTGTCACATAACACAGCTGAACACTTTACTGTGTAAATCCATTCTGTCCCCAAAGATCAAAAAGATGAAGAATCTTCTAAGTAGTCAGCACTAAAATTAATCATGGGAGGAAAGTAAAATTGGTTACTCAAGAGGTATGGTACAAGAATGCCAACAGCTAAAACCAGTACTATGAACACAGAAAGCACACAGGTATGTGCTTATCATTAATTCTCATCAAGCAGGGAGACCAGACCAGGAGCTTCCAGCTGTCAGTAAGCTGCAGCCATGGTATTTTGAGGAGACAGGGAAGAGAGAATTTATCTTGCCTGTTTATCTCATCATTATCTTATATGTTTCTGGTTTTTTCTTAATTTCTTGACATCTTTCCTACAACCCTCATAATTTCAGTTTCCCTCTTCCCTATCTAATTTTTACTTCACATTTTTCCTCCTGCAGCAATTCACATGACGTAAGAGAAAGAAAGGAGATTTTAGAAAGTGCTGAAAAATTTTCTCATCATCAGGTTGCATTATACCCTCTCACCCTTCCAATTCAAACTAAAAAAATTAGGACTCTAACCCTTTTGTTCTGAGACAGACAACTGACACATATGTCAACCCAGGACTCTTGAATTCAACTCTGCCCTTTTGTAAATTCAGAGTAGGATCTGGTATTCAACTAGTAGGTTGGTTTATGCAGTACTGCACTGGCAAACCTGACAGCAACCAAACAAGAAAGAGGCAAACACAATGTACTTGCATTTACCCTTCATGACATCTTTGATTAAGTGTTTCTGAATACTATTATATGCTTGCCATTTTTCACCAAAGAGCTGTTTCCCTCAGCAGCAGAGGAAGCATAAATCTGCTTCATTTGTAAAGCACTTTGGAGATAAGAAGTAATAATACCATCAACTCCGATAGTCCTCTTGTCCAACTTTCAAGAATCTACAATTGTTTTAAAAAGTAATTTCTTCCTGAAATGATTGAGGAAAAACTAAAAGCTGAATACCTGTGCCATGTTCTGCTCCAGAGTGCCAAGGCATTCTTTATCTAACATGTGACATTAATCTCCATGAGTTGTGCAACACCTACACATCAGGAGACCCTACAGACTCTATGCAAGGGCCATTGTTTAGTGTCTGCATATACCAGATGATAGTGCACACCCTGGTCTCATTCTGAATAGAAGTTCAGATTCAGCTGGGTACTCGCCTTACTCTGGGAGTCAGACATGCCATGAGAGAAATGGAATTAGATATAGATTGAGGGAAAAAAATGACAAGTTTATGGGAAATGTATAGAAGTTTCATGCATTCCATAAAACTTGTTTTCACTGTAAGACTCTCATAAACGTACTTTGCAAGATCAATGTTTCATGGTGTTCTTATGCAATGAATCATGACAAGGTGACACTTTGTATTTGTTAAAAGAATACTGGGCATTTTAGCTGGATGTCCTTTCCAGATATAGGTACAGAAAGGGTTATACCTTGATAGTAATGTGAGAGGTTACAGAAGGATCTTTTGAGAAACAGAAAGGTAAAGGCCAAGAGAGCTGACAAGGTGCAGAAGAAAACAGAAATGAAAACAGATTGTCAAACTTGTTTCATAAGAGTCTTCTATTAGTAGCACTAACACTTCTGTTAGACAACACTACAGTTTCTTTAAAACAAGCACAGAACCACAACCATGGCTTTGTCATGGGGAAGTATATAGTCAGACTATTACTTTTAATGGGGAGTTCTCCTATTCCTTTTTATGGATGAAAGTAAAAGAATTTAAATCTTAGAATTATTATCAAAATTATTCAGAACTTAGAAATTGATTCCAGGTTAAATAAATAAATAAATAAATAAATAAATAAATAAA
>WUAM01000370.1:2237337-2254869 GCA_024336885.1 Actenoides hombroni | reverse complement strand
AATAAAAGAAGGAAAAAAAAAAAAAAAAAAAGAAAGTTACCCCAGTGTTTAAAGCCTTTTCATTTCCACTACCTTTCTAAATCACAGTTTACCTCTGGAGAAAAAAAACCCAACAAACCAACCAAACAAACAAAAAGTCCTATACAGACTTTTAGGACAGATATTAGTATACAACAGTGAAGTGGCTGTACTTTATGTGACTAAATGGACAACCTGTATGCAGAATGGTCTCCATAACTGGATCTTTAGGGAAGAATAAAAACACATTTGATGTCTTCCTATAACAGAATCAAAGAAATCTTGCTTGGATAGGACTTTTGACTGTCATTTAAATTCAGACTCCTACTCATAGATGAATTTCGAAAACCTCCAAGAATAGAGGTTCCATGGATACCATGAAGTCTCTAACTATCCTGTATTTGCATACTATTTAGATGTTAAGGGTAACTCAGACACATAAAGATTTGGAAGAAGATAAAAAGAATTATTTTCATCTGAATATAAATCTGTAACAGTTTGTGACTCTCCAGAAGGAATCCAAAATCATTTGTAGAGCAAAATTTAAACAAGTTTCTTAAATTGCAAATGGGTATCAGTTAAGAAAATTATATATTCTTCTCTGAAGTAATCAAGGATTATTTTGATTTTTTTTATATAATCATTTCTAAGTACTGTAAAGTGTGTGATATTAACCTCTTGATATAGGGCAGAAGTTTGAGCAAATAGGAAGCAAATTTGCCCCACTGCAGTCAGGAATTACAAGACTGAGCCAGGGACAAACAAATTCTGAGATGATGGGTCTATCTTTGCATTCTTATATTTAAATTATTATTAATTCTGCACTTGTCTAAGCATAAAGAACCAGTGAAAAAAAAAAAAAAATCAGTGTCAATATTTCCTGTTCCAAGCTCATTCCATTCTGCCACATCTATTGAAACACTGAATGGTTTTCCAGATGTGCACAGAACACTATAAACCACTATTTTCTAAAACATTTTGCTCTGAGAAAGATAAACCATCATTTTACCCATCATCTGAATCATCTTAAAGCAGAGCATATAGGTGAGTATCAAGGATAATAACCTTTTAAACATCTAGGATCTATACTGAGTTTTGGGTTTTAACATTATATCAATATTCAAAAGCAAGAACCTGGTTTATTAACACCTTAGGGTAACATTGTGAAGCACTTAAAAACAGCTCAGTAGTTACATCAAATCTATGAGGCCACTTATTCTAATACAGATTGTCCACAGTATTTTACTTAGTGCATGAAATTTTATCATCTTTGGACAGAGCCAAAAACCATCTACCTGCTGTACAAACCAGTCATACTTCTGGTTTTATTTCCTGGTCAGTGGATATATTTCCTTCCTTCCATGAGGATGGACCGCATGATAAAAGGATATGCCTTGTTTTCAGCACTGAGCAACTACCTAATTAATTTAACTTTAATTTCTTCTTATGAGGAAGTGTCTGTCTTTCAGCAGTTACAGCAGCATGCAGCCCACTGCCAGAGGACAGAGCCAAAAATGCAACTGAGAAAACACAGATGGTCAGTGGGCAGTTGTCATCCTTTCCCTGGCACTGTAGACAGGGAAGGGACTCCTTTAGAACTGGATACACTTAGCCTAGCTTGGGCATGCTACCACAGGACAGAATGGTAGCCACTGGATGCCACTGCTTAAGCCAGATGTCATCCATTCTACCACCTTCCTGCTGATCTGCATGATGGTCACACTATGGCTCAAAGCTAAGAATAACACTTTCTCCACAATTACTGCAATTTGTTAATCCCCAAAGAAATACAACAGTTCATGAACATTCACTTCTTCTATTTTGCTCACACCATGTTTTATCCACTAGTAGGTATTGTAAGATTAAAAATCATTTCAAGTGTTTTAATTTTATTTTCCCATTCCTTAAACTACAGGAAGCAAAACAACTGTGATGTCTTCGTAGGATACAGGGTGCCCACTTACTAGGAGCTCCCTAAGGAGTTTGATATTCATGGATATTACCAAACTTCACTATCTACTTTATCATAGTAGCATTTTATAAACACTGAAAAAACCCAAAGTATCTACTATTTATTACATGCATGAGTAATTATAACATAGTGAAGTCAGTTCTCCACAGAACTTTCCTCAGTTGGTTCTGAGGTAATTCAAGAATTACTTCCACATCGTTGCCTTTTCTTTACAAAGCCTTCAGGCCTATTGGCATAATTATCACATGCTAAGTAAATAAAACAACTCATATTTTGCTCAATTCTACCTTCTTCCACCATGTGTTACAGAAGATGAAGCTGCAGGAATCTGTGCAAGACTTTTGCACAGTAAGTGATGAAGGGAGTGTGACAGACCTGGGTTAATGACCAATACCTAATTTCAAAGCAATTAATAGCATTTTTTGAACATATCACAAAAGCAAAGAGGGAAGAACTTCTTATGCTCATGAATGCAGAGTAGTTAAATAACAAGATATTCTTCCTTCGAAGACACAGAGTGGAGAAACAGCTGAAACGTGTATCTTTATCTGAAATTCAAACACAGCAAGCTACAAAAATGCTAATGTTTTCCAAAGCTTAGAAGTAAGCATATTTTCTAAATCTCATACACTAAGTGAGTATTGATTAAAAAATGAAAAAAATTATTTGTAATGAAATGGATGTTGAGGGACTTAACGCAGCAGAAGTCCATTGAAGGGGGAAAAAAAGGAACAAAAAACCAACCAGAAAAAAGAAGAGTATAATTCAAAAAAGCTTGCTAAGCATAAGGCCAACTGATGACTTGTCTTACACTTTTTTTTTTCTCCATTATGCTTCTTGCATGACCTGATGAATATTTCACCATTATGTATTCTGATCCTGATATTACCCACTTGACCTTTTCTGTCCTACTGAATCTATGTATTGTCTTTTGCTCAAGGCTTTCAGCTCTTAAGGCTAGAAAGTATAGTTTTGTTATGAATAGTTATGGCAGCTGACACCATAGGACCTTAATTCTTGATATGGATCTTGTAGACCACTTATAGCACAAGCTCAAAAAATTAAATACATCATGAAAACCTTAAAAATGAATTTATATCTATCCAAACAAAATAAATATGCTTAATAAAAATTCTGATTTTAAACCCTTTTCATTTATAAAGCCATTTTTAGAAAAGCTTGCTATCTCTGTATTTTCCAGACACTGTCTACTATTGCAGAAAAGTATTTACAGTTCTTAAGGGTTTAACAGGAAATAAAGAAGTTCCATTAGAAGAGTTAATGCAGAAGCAGAACTCATCGAAGGTTTCATGATGAAATCTCACTTCTCCACACATGAAAGAAATACCTTTCTTTCATATTCTTTGTTTCTCATACAATTTTTTTTTTTCATCTAGTGATTTTTTCTTTCACTTCAGGACTTTCCATGCTCTATTTCTCCCTTGGTGGTTCTATCTTTTTCAGTGCATTCAACTCATGCAATTTCCTTCTATTCTACCAGCTCTATATAAAGAACAATTAAACAAAACCTTTGATTTCTTTTAAATCTCAAATCATATGATCTAGCACTATTTAGCCACTTCTCAGTGTTGCAAAGGCCCTTATTTAACATATCTAAGAGAGAAGTATTTATATACTATATAATTCTATATACAGCTTCTAAATAGTTTTGTGGTAATCCATGGGCCAAGAATATTACAGTGCCCTTTTCTTGTCTTCTATTTTCTACGATTGTCTCGGTAAAACAGAGCTTACTTAAATGTCAACGTTTTAAGGAAAGGAAAAACAAAAGAACAGACTATTGGAAGAAAGTGTAACAAATGTCAGCTACCTCAGTTGTAAGTGGAAGAGCATATAAATGGGTAACATGTTCCACATGTGAAATGTACCACAACTACTTTTCCATCTTACTTTGCTTTTCCGTTGTCATTCATTCCTTTGTTTCTTTGCTGAAATCAACATGTATGAACCAGGATCATCAGTTTTAGTGCTCCTCTCAATTCTCTTGGCATTCAGAGGTAAACAACAACTCTGTTATCTTCAATAAAGTATGTGTTCTTCCTGAAAACTACATTTATTCCGACACAATCAGTAAATTCAGCTAACAGCTGAAAAAAATGTTAGCATACATGAATGTGTGCAAGTATAACCTTATCTTAAATATGACATGCATAAGCACTATAATTGAACTTCTTGGATTGATAACTGCAGTTTTCTAGTGACATATTGTTACCTGCTCTTGTACGTTGTGCTAGCACATAGGACACATATGTCAATGTTTCAAATTTCTTTTGATACAACTATTAAAGCAGTGAATTGTCTTTAGTGGTGGGTTGTGTTCATATCATCACATTGCTTATTTTACTGACAGTTACAGCACAAATATTTGAAGAAGTTGCTTTTCTCACAGTGAGTTCAGTAATTTCTAGTAAAATCTAAGCATTCACTTCACAGCAAACCAGTCTCCTATGGCACATACTCTTATTTTTAATTTCAAAGTGAGGTTCTTTTCTTGAATTAGAACTGTTAAGAAAAAGGCTCTTAGTGCCATTGGTTTGTGCACTGAATGAAAGAGGAAATGCCAGCTTTCAGGGACTCAGAAAGTCTACAAGCATTGCACAGGGGCTATCATGAAAAAGGGTCTCCAGGTCTGCCAAAGCCAGTTCCCATCCTTTCTCAGCAGTGAATACTAATCTTGCAGACTCTCATGAGCCAGATCACAGCTGTAGGAATTTAATTCTGTGAAAGCTACAATTAACTTAATAAATAAAGATTATTTTTTTTTTCCATACTCAAAAAATAAACTCTTTGCATCACTATATAACCAGTAGATTTCATCCTGAAAGACTCTAAGGTTTAAGTGTATATTTGTTAAAGAGCAAGGATACTGGACTCTACAGCAAGGATGCCCCAGAAACTTTGTGGCATGGAACTTGAGGTTAAAGAAACATGTCACTTTTATTCTGGTATTTGCCTTCAAAGTCCATTAGAATTTATTTTCAAGACAAAGGGATCTTGAAACATGAGTCAGAATCATTAGCTACATGTTTCTATATAAAATGAGCAAAACCAAAATAGTGCATGGGTCTGTGCATCAAAAAACAACTATTCTTATGTTGTACACCCAAAAAGGAAAATAACTGCGTTACTCCATTTCCAAATCTTATATGCAAATCCCAGAAAAGCTGATTAAAAGTGTTTTATGGAGTTGTGCCAAACAGGAAGGAAAGAAAGCTGGAACAAATACACCAGAGTGGGGGTGGTTTAAAACCTATATACAAATCGTAGCTGCTGTACCTGTCCCTCCCAACATCACCAGACTGCCCAACCTCTGACTCCAAATATTGTAGAATTTAAAATAATTTTACCAGACTCCACATCAAGATCTCAATTTCAGAGTAGAAATATTCACTATCTGCTGAACTGAAAGCCTGGCTTATAAGAATACAGAATTAGTATTTTTAGAGGATTATTTCCTTAGGTATATTTTTTTCTTATTTACAACTGAATGTTGATACAGTCAATTTATTTTATGACAAAAGTATGGTCTGTAAAGAAATGAGGTGGAGCAACAGAATAGCAAGAAGTCCAGAAGAAAAAAGTAAACCAAACCCAAAAAACTTTCACTAAGAAAACAGCAGCTTAATCCTGTTTTGAGGTGGGTGTAATTAATTCAGTCATTAATAAAAATACTCCATAACAAAGACCTCAAATGCTAGCAAAACCAGATTGTTTCCATTCTGAATCTCTCTTTTTATTTGTAAAGACTGGCATTACAATTGAAAAGGACTCAAAATGGAGTGATGTACACATCATTGGTGTTTCTTGATGCAATTGATGAAGTCCCTGAATGAATATTGCTTCAGCTTTGCTTTTAAAAAATAATTTAACAAGAAAATCTTCAACTCCACTAACGATCACAGGTGGCAGATATGAAAGAAAGAAAAGGAAAAGAAACCAAACCTACTGTCAAATTCATAACATATACATTGTTGGCTGATGACACTTGTTCCAGATGTACAATAAAGCCCACAACACTTTATTACTATGGATATAATTATTGTGAATGTTTTTTCATGTTGATCAACTTGCTTCAGAAAGTTGGTTTTCTGATTGTTTTAAACTTGCATAATAAACATGCAATGAAACATTTCTTGTTAAAGTGTTTTTTGCAATCATTTTGTTTTTATACAAAGATTTCATAAAGTTGCAGTGTTGTATCAGAGCATTACCAAATTAAGAGCAAAAGCTAGAGAGGAAGGTGAATGTGAAATGAACTTGATGAGAATAACCTAATCTTGTCCTGAGACACTCCAGTCTTATTAAAAAGATGTGCACAATCAAATCCCTTCCTCCAAAACCCATCAAAACCACAAAATAAATAGTATCCTTGGAAGAAAGGGAAGACATAAAGAAAAAGAAAAATTAAAATAAAATAAAATAAAATAAAATGATGTCATCATGCACTCATCTTCTGCATAGCTCAACCCACGTATAGTAAGGCACTATTTCCCCACAACTTAGTGTCCACAACAATCTTTGACAGTGCTCTGCGAACTACATATAGTTCCTTCCAGGATGATGAAATAAACAGACTGAGTGAGTTTTGCTACCATGTCACCCCATGTGTGATCTTATAGACAAGGGCATCATTTGGCAGTTTCAGAAATAAGCTGTCTCAAGTCTCTTTTATATGTGCATGTTATGTATAGGGATATCTTTTGTGTGTGCAAGTGGTTGGTTTGTTTTCCAGAGTTAATGTTATTTTTCATTGTTCTTTACTCCAATGTTCTCATAGCAAACACACAAGAAAATAAAAGCGCAGTTGAGTCATTAAAACCAGAGCTTTGGTGCTCCAGAAAGCACACAGCTTTGGGGATTTAAGAAATCTGTTAGACATTCCCAAAAGAGTTAGGAAACACATGGACATATTTGCATCTGGAAATCCTCATGTCTGCTTAGTTGAGCTGGTCTTCATATTGTTTTCGGAAGCAATCACCAGCAGGGAAAAACTCCCAACACCGTTCTTGATACATTTTCCATACATAGGATTCCTAGAAGAAACACAATTAAAATTATTTAACTTGATTCAATGAGAAAGCACCAACCATAATTTTTTTTTTCCTCTTTTATTTATATACTGTTCCACTTTTTTGATTCTGTGCATATCTGGTTGTATATCAATCTACAAAATCTTGTTAATAATCTTGATCAATTTAGAGTAGCTTTAGAGTCAAAAAGCACTAGTGAAACACATAGAAGATGACTAGGTAGTTTAGTTCTTACTGTACATCCAGAAGCACTGTAAAGCTCAATTAAAACTGGTCATGAGCCGAATACCAGAGTAAGCAGAATATTGTCCAGCACAGAAATTTGGCTGAAATTCTGCATCAGTCATTTCAAAACATGCCTACACACAATACTTAAACCAAAATGGCCTTTAAAGGCATCAGAAGAGCAGTATTTTCTGGATAAGTGTTTTGGGTTGGGTTTTTTTCCAATTATTTTTTTAAGGTAAGGCGCTGTCTCTAAGCAGTCCAGAGACCAGTAAAGGATATGCCAGTTTATTACCATTTTAATCATGCCACTTAAATGTGCTTTTAATTATACAAATTCCATGGTACAAAGGACAGGTGTTACACAAGTTATAGAATCATAGAGTCATTTAGGTTAGACAAGACCATTAAGATCAACGAGTCCTACCATAAACATAACACTGACAAGTCCAGCACTAAACCATGTCCCTAGAGTTTATGTAGAAGAAAGCTCCAGGGAAAACTTCTCTCACAGATTTAAATATATGTACAAGCTCTTTTCTATGAACTTACCCAGGAATGTAGACATAAAAGATAATATATATACAATAATAAAGAACAAAGACTATTAAAAATGAATGAACAGAGAGAAATTAAGAATGCTGCATTTATAGGATGCTTAAATATTCTGTTTCTCATTATTTTTGTTTGTAGTCTCTATTTATATTTTATGAAAATAACAGATCAGATAACAAAATAGGAATAGAAAGTACTACAGAATTGATACTCAATCTAACATAAATGACCAGAGTTCTAATTCTTTAGAAGAATGATAATTAAGTTACACACCATACAGAAAGCCATTCACTAGAATACTTGGTTTTGCCAAGTCTGAATGATTTTGTATTTTAGCATCAATCTTATTTAGTAACTGTTGACATTGATAGAGTTGTTCAACCTACCTGTCCTGTATGCTCCGTTTCATCTTTGTTAATAAGATACATCAGAAAAAACCTACAAGCAAAAAACCCACTATTATGAATGCAATATTTGGAAACATTAGACAACCCATAGAGGGATGGATATTTTTCAGCAGGTACAGTGATAATGCTGTTTATGAACCCACAAGTTCCAGAGTTCTATTTATGATAATATTCCCAGACACATTAAATACACTTTCCTGACACTGCTGACATTCACTCATTGTTCAGGGAATAGTATGTTAAAATGCAAGAGATTCTGTTTGATTTACAGTAAACAGCAACTCAGTATAAAACAAGATTTTCTAAGCTTTCTAATCCAAACACCAACTTGGAGGTAGACAGAGAACAGCCATTGGAATTTTTGTGTTCCTCTCCCCACAATGAATAAGAAATGCTGATGATTAAGAGATTCCTCTTATTGAAATTATACGTTAGGGACATTTTAGTAGTGCATGTAGCTCAAGACTAGCATAAGGAGAAAAGAACTTGCAATTTAAAAAATGCATTAGTCTGAGTTTTGAGATCTCTGACAGACACTAGGTGATCATTTCAGAATTTTACTCAGACATTCTCTCCAAACATATGTAAAAAAATAAAATACGATCATGTACAAAATTAGTAAAAAAATTTCCTTAGGCTGGTGCACTTAGAATAAGTATGCTATAGTATGTTATTTGTGCAGTACTTTGTAAGCAAAAACAAATCCTACACAATGGTTCTTTTAATGTACTTTGTTTGCACAACTTGTTTTTCAGGTGGAAGTTGGTTATAGGGATGTTTGACTTTAGTGTCTCATTATTTTGTGCACATACAGTGATAGCTTATAGACATGAAGTCACCATCCATCAGTTCATGCTGACAGCACTCATATTAAATATTTTGGCACTGTATATTCATATATATTTGACAGGAGAGGAACAGTATGAGACACAATTGTTGACCTGATAAATGGTTTTATTTCAAGATTTAAAAAGACTGAGCTTAGTGGTCACTGATGCTCTGCTTGTATTTTCCAAAGGTGGACTTGATGCCCATGGTCTTGATTCCTCCCCTCGTTAGCTCCTTGTTACAGTTCCCCTACCTGCCTTTGTCCCAGGTTCTCTAAGTCAGCCTCAGCACTCCACTGAAAATATTTTATCCAATGTAAGTTTTCCCTCTTTTAGCTTACTCCTTTGCTCATGCACTCTCTCCATGCCAGGTCATACTGTTCCTCTGTACCTTACAAAACACACTCAGTTTTACAATGCCTCCACAGCCACATACTGAGTCCCTGGTTTCCACCTCCTAGCTCACACAAACTTGATGTGTCACAACCAAGCTGGAAACAGTGTAATGAAGTTTGTTCATTCCTTGCTCCCATTGCCACAGACTGATATACTCAGACAGCATAAGTGCACATCAAAATTAAAGAGTATTGACTCTTGTTTATGCAAGAGAGATATCCAGGTACTTGCAGAGGCTGCAAGGCTCACTAGTTAGCAAGGAGTTAATTTTTACTGTACTCACAAATAATTTGCCAAGTTGTGCTCCTGCAGTGTGTGTGTTTCAAAGCCATGGGGCACTGTATCAAAGTAGTCATTTCCTATTCCACAGATAAAGCACTTCGTCTAAAAGAAAAAATACGTAGCACTTCAACACTATATATAACCTTACCCCCCTTTGAGAAAAGGCAAATAGAATGTATCAATTTTCTTGAAAATGGCAATGCATTATGTATAATATGTGCTGAACAAAAAAGTTTCTCTTTTAATGATTGAGACCGGACACCTCAGCCAAAACACTTGAATAGAAATTTAACTGCCATCAGAATAGCTTCTTTCTGTTTAAAAAAAAATAGTAAAATTTTCTTTGCCAGCTGTAAGTAAACAGGTATCAGAAGAAAGAATGGCATACAATGGTCAAAGCTGATTTTTTTTTCCTTTAACACTGTTAAGTAGCACTCACTGTAACATATGGCAATATTTACCTCAACGCCTGTTGTGCTTGTCCAGCTGAAACTGAATATGCCCAAAGTTTAGATTACAAAACACAGTAGGTTTGCAAGACTTTTCTGAGTTCTTATAGTCATACTTAAATGACAAAATAGAAAACCACCAAATATAGGATACTTTTGCTCATAGATTAACCAAAGATAATGACAGATAAGATGAACTGTAACATGACAGTGTTAACAACCTCTGTTAGAAAACTTTAGCCTGAAGATCTAAAAAGATTTAAATAGCCAAAAACATGTATTTCCTTATAATATATAGCAAGTTACTAAGATTTTTCTTGTTTACAAAAATGAATATACAGGGATTAGTCTAAACTTTAAAAAGTCATGAGAAAACAAGATGTTAGGCTTTTTGTCTGAATTTTTGTTAACATGTCAGTGACAGAAAAAAAAGGCCATGTTTGAGCTGGAGGTATTAAAAAAAAAAACAACTAAAAATTGGTAAACAAATAAAAAATGTGCTTAGAGCAGAATATCAGTTTAGATAACCTGGGTTTGTGTCCCATGCAGAGACATGCAAAGTAGCAGGTAGCACCTGTCAAAGCATAGCATACCTCTTTCACAGAAGGCAGCAAAGAATGGTAAATGCTGTTAAGAAGCTAGATATTAGCAGAGTTTTCTCTTCATAAAATTGTCTAAAAACAATTTTATTTGGTACTAACAGAACTGCTTATTTAAGTTCTTATACTTTAATAGATAAGAAAAAAATTAAAATAAAATCTCAGTTAATATTTCCATTGAATGAACTGAGAAGTGTGCTTAGAATCTCATCCAGGACAATGTATGATCTTGAATTGTGTACAGAACTGTATTTTCCTCTTAGTTTAAAAAACTACCCACTAGCTAGATCACATTTTATTGAAAACAGATATTTATGAAACCTGAAAATAGGATATGGTTCAGCAATTGGTTGTTCTTACCTCCATGTCTTCCTTAACTTGCTCTTGCTGATCTCTCAACTCACCAAAAGCATCAATAATTAAACCTAGGGTTCAAGTTAAAATTATAGTTAATGTTCATGAACAGAATTGTGACAGAGTATTTGGAAATCTGGGGATAAATCTGTCAAAGAATATTAAATGAGAATCTTGTGCAGAAATAACAGAAGCCAATTTACATTTCAAAGACCACAAAAACGACTCAGGACATGGAGAAAAATGAGTACGTCAAAGAAAATGATTACCAGTAACATGGCTGGCGGTACCATTTGGAATTATAAAATGGGACAAGCAGACTTCTTGTTTTATTCACAGTGCTCTAATCTTGATTCAGTACATGAAGACACATTTTACAGTGATAGAAGCTTTACTACAGAAAGAATAGTACTGCAAGTTTAACAGAGTTCAGGGATTTGTTACATGGCAGACGCAGAGAGGCCCAGAGCTCTGTGCATCCTCTCTCGTTATAGTTGTCATGTAGTACAAGGTTCCACTGTCAGAGCTCTACAGAAGTAAGGGGTCATTTCAGGGAAATACAAAAAGAAGAAAAAACACCACGGGCTCCTGTGGCTCAGTTTATAAATTTGTTATGATTCACCCTACACTTACCCCAGTGCAAATAAAGACAGTCATTGACACTACTGTGCTGAAAAACTGATGAATACCAGATGAAGATTATACTCAAAGCTTGACAGCTAAGGCCTTTATTTTTCAGTCACTCAAAAAATGATGAAACAAACATCATGAGGCTATAAAAAAAATTAGCACCCTTCCCTAACCCTTTAAAGAACCTGTTTCTTGAGTAAGAGTTATAAACAATTTACCACAAGCTCAGAGTCACCTTCTAAACTTCCTTGTAGGAAGTTGGAAAGCATCCTTAGTGCTGTCAAAATCATCCTAAGTTAGCTGTTAGGTGACAGAAAGCAATAAGGTATTACTATTTATAACAGTGACTGGACCTAGAAAGAATCATCACAAACTTTTCCAAAATCAGGAATATACTTCCATTAATTTGTGCAAACTTTAATAAAAGATGATCTTCCAGGCACTCTTGACAATCTTTTGAAGGTATAATACATAAACAGACAGGGCTTTTGCATACTTTAGGTAATAACACTAAACATCATTAATACAAACAAAATAGAAAAAAAGCCCTGACTTCCCAAAATTCAGTATCTCCTATCCAGATTACAAGAGTGAGCCACACTATCAGTCAACTAGTTTCACTCAAATTCAAAAGCTAACCTGATGGTAGCTGACTTTCCACTGTCATTAACCAGGATATACTAAAGCTGTTTCATATTGAGCACCTTTCTTTACTCTTTGACACTCTTCAAATAACCAGGCATTACACCAAACAGAGGGGTTTATGTAAGAAAAGATTAAGCGTCTTAAAGCTATTTTCCAATTTTCACACCATTACAATCAATCTGAATATTTGCCAGACAGTCAAGAACATTATATGGTGGTAGAGGGAACACTGACAGCACCCGCTACTGATTTTGTCCACATAAGCTCACAAAGGGTTATGCTGAAAGGCAATTTTAAAGTATGCCACAAGATCTCACTTTCTAATTCTTTTGCTGATCATTTTCAGGAGGTTTTTAGAATGGGCATTGAGAAAATAGAAACTGTAGTGACACCAGTATTCTCACAGTAAAGAGCTTTTTTTGATTACTCTGATCCAGTTAGAGACTACTGATCTTACAGAGACTAGGAAGAACAATGTATGGATAAAATCCAGCTGAGTGTGATTTACTATATAAAATTGTGCTTCATGATCTGCCCTGGTGTCCTGGTTGAATCTTACATGTGTGATTACCATAGTACAAAGATCTTTGTACTGCTAAATAATGCCTTCAGTCTCAGCATTGATTACAAACATGTACCTTGAATAATTGCAAGCAGGATGACAATCACAAAGAAGAAGAAAGTGATGTCAAAGATAATCCGATAGATTTCATATTCATCACCTGCTGGATCCTCTATTTCATCACCAATGCCTCCACCTGCACGTACTCCAACATACATGTGAAACATGTAGCACTAGAAATATAAAACAAAATGATACAGTGTTTGCAGCTAAAAGTAAAAATATCCATTGTTGCAAATTCAGCAATTGGTAGAAATGGTCTATAGATAACTATACTATGTCCAGTCATCTTTTTCTTCTCTTTGAGATTATGTATATTTCTGAGGGAGGTGAAATGCTGCTGTGCAGCTGAAGATGCAGTATTTAATGTTCTGTCATTACGTAGCAGTTCAAAAATATCAAAGGTTTACTACATTAAGACCATAAAGATTCACGTACAATCATTTCAAGTGCTGTGAAAACAGGAAATACCACTACCACCACAGCCATCTCCTTTTCCATTTTCCTAGCTCAAGAGTGAATGACTTTCCACACCCTTGATTTTTCAAAGAAAAATTTTAAAACAAAATGAAAACCTTTGAGAGTTTTGGGGAGAAGACAGGCTAATGATGGAAGAAGTCTGTAAATAATGTGAAACACTGGGAAACTACGATGTGAAATGTATTATAATGGGTTTATCAGTATAGTAATATGGGATGCTGACAATGCAAAATTTCCAGTTTATCATCTTATAATTGAATAGAAATTATTATATATTCTCAGAGGTCTGAGGCAGGGGATTGGTCCTTTTCCTTTAAGTAGCTTTACAAACTACAGGGCCAGAGTTCCCATTCCCTAGCAACAAGTAGTGGTGAAAATAACAATAACTAACTCCTAAAACCTCACCACACAAAAAATACATTTGTTTCTATGCCACACTTATCCCTCAGATCCCTTATATAAGAAATTGATACAATACCATGCAATGTTTAGTGATCAAACTCTGTAAGGAGTCTGGATTTGTCTTCCCAGTAACCTATTTGTAGGCACTGGGGAGCTGCTCTTAACAGTCCCCGTGACCCTGAAGCTTTCTCTTCTCCAGGCCAAACAAGCCAGATTCCCTTAGCCTCTCCTTCCAGGGGAAGTGTTGCAGCACTGGCAATTTAGCAGCCCTCCACTGATTTATGTCCAAATTTATCTGTGTCATTCTTGTACTAAATGTCCCAAACTGGACAAAAATATAGATATAGTAGTCTGCTTCCACAGTTTATCTAATTGGGTTTTTAAATCATGTAAATTTTCTGAAAGTGAGTACTGAAAGTGAATATTGCATAACGTACTGAAATATAGTTAATTTTGTTGTACATGTCTGCTTTTAGAAAGAAATTAATGGCAACGCATCTTAGAAATTCTTCATGATTTAAGCCCTACCCACCATCCACAACTGCAAAGCCTGGCACTGTCTCAGTAAGTGGTTCTGAGCACAAGAGAGATTTCAGTAACAGAATTACCAGTAGAAGACAATCATAGCAATTCTTGCTAAGGGAAACTGATGGATTTCCAAGTTTAAACAAGCATTTCGGTATCCAAATTACTTATAAAAGTCCTTGCCTATAACAGAACCTCCTTCTGAATGGCCTGTAGAACCTCCTGATTCATAAGTACTGCCCTTTGGTTCAGTACTTGAATATTTCAGTATAATTTAATTTAATAATTTAAAAAAAAATAATCACTTCAATACTGAACCTGACTTGGTTCAGCTTCACAGCCTGTAGACGTTTTTCATTTTTTGAGAAATTATAGCAAAGAATACCATCACATTTCTTTAATTAATTAATAGATGGGTTTCTCTAGTTGTATCTAGGGTATATATAGTTGTAAGGGATGTTCATTATATTTTTTCCTTTGCCATCAATTATAGTGTTTCCTGTTGCTGGCTAATGATACGACCGCATGAATTAGAATTACAAGAAGGTCAGGGTAAAAATATAACAATTTAAATAAAATATGCAGAAAGCAAAATAATACTTACTGTTAGCATATCATCACATTTCATGTCTGGCATATCACCATCTTCACTCTTGTTGTAGAATTTTCGAAAAAAATTGAATGCCACTACTGTATACAAGTATACAACTACTGCCAGTAATCCCACTGTTAGGACAAGCTGGAAGACAAAATTATGGAGTGGATATAACACCACCATGGAATTATGCTATATAATTTTCTTTGCAAAAAGAGAAAAAAATAACATAATCTATATATACTAGCAGAAGGACAGCTTTCTTTAATTTTTCTTTGTCTCTTTGCATATCTTTGCAGTGATTGGTAATATATTAGCATATTTTCATGCAAAGATTGTGCATTTCAATGGTTTTATTTTGAAGGAAAACTATGCTTCAGAAACACAATTACAGAGAGAATTCTCGCAAAATCTAGTAGTAACATAGAAAATCAAGAAAACCAGTAGAATCATATAAAACCCATACAACCAGACAAAAATATCTGAGTTTACTACCAAATAGTAATATAACTACTAGTTAATATCACCTATGATACAACTGCAATATAGACTTTCTACTAATTTAATATTGAAACAATTTTGTTTACATCTATGAAATCTCATATAAGCCAAACTGTTCCTAATATTTTAACACCTACCTCAGAGAAGCAGCAACAAATACACACTGCTCAACTGCAGCATCATTAAAATTTTGCCCTGAGCTTTATGGAAAGCAGCTGGAAATCAACTGCAAATTGATATTTCACTTGCATAGGTGCCAGACCTAAAAAGTTCCTTATCATAAATACTGTTTCATTATTTTACAGATAATTTGCAATAACTTCAGGACTATTTTTACAAGGTAGAATACTACACTTCTATTTCAGGTGCAGACTAATATTTTTTTGCCTTTTATGTTCTTTTAAGAAATCAGAATTAAGAATTTAAGAAATTATGTTCTTTAAAAGGTAAAGAATGCAGTATGTTGCTTTCTCTTCCAAGGCACATTTTTTGTTTCACAAATAAAAATTAAGTTTGCCACATACATTAAAACAAATAACATTTTGTCAAGATGAGTTCATACTTAGTCTTCTATATGTCATGTGCTTCACTAGCTATTTTGAAATATAAACCGTGTACTTTTAAATGAGTATTCCTTAATGTATTAATATTCCTTAATTCCTTCATTAAAAAATGTTGACAAGGACAGTGCATTTGAAGGCAGAATTAAATGAAATCCATTATCCTTTGCATTTACATAAAATCATTGCTAATGATTTTATGTTTCTCTAGTATCAAACTTGCTTATAATAAAAGAGAATAAAACTAAAGACAAACCCCCTGAAAAATAACTTTCTAGTGATAAATTTTGAAATGGCACTTGCCACTAAACTTCTAAAGCACCTACATGATATAAAATCAGAACCAAAGTGCCTTCTCAGTACAATAGTACATCGGTATACATAACAGAGAAGAACTTTATGTGACAATTCCCAGCACACTTGAATATGAATTATATTAGCCGCTTTGCTGGAAGATCTTCTAAGCAGACTATAGATGGATTTTTTTTATCATTAAAAATTGGTTACAAAGGTCCTTTGAACTAGGAAGGCCATCAGACTTCGGGAACACTAAGTCTTAGGTTACATTAATTACCTTTCCTACAACAGATATCAGTAGATGAAAAATCTTAGTTATTTTCTTTACTTAAGTGAGGAATGCAATTTCAGATTTTATAACTTCTTTAAGAAAAGATTTCTTATTATCAAAGAGCTGAGTTTCTCAAATAGTCCTGTAAAAGAAAGAGTAACTGAGTCTCAAATGGACCTTTATTTAGATAAGTCTTGAAAAAAAAATTTAAACCGCAATCTTATGACACACTTGCTCATAACAGCTCATGACAGTCATACATCCTAGATCCTTATGTTCATAAATTCCATTGGCTAGTTTCCCCACTGATACAATTTCTAAACTTCATGATGAAAGAATAAATCTGCTGTCAATTTGCAGAGTAGCTGAATTAAGTCATGAAGTGATCTTTCCTGTATAGTCCTTAAGTAAGAAAGCTGAAAGGAGATGACAGTTGATACCTGTTTGCCATTGTGGGTCACTGATGACAGGATAGTTCGTAATGTCTTGAATCCCATTGCAATGTCAAGGAGATGAGCAGCAAAGAAAAAATTGTTGTAATGGCCAAGGACTGACATGGTCATGTACCAAGCTAGGTAAAGGAAAGACTAACAGAAAAAACAAGTACATCACAAAATAAAATTCATGGCTACTATCCTTAACTTAAATCAAAATACTAAGGAAAGGTATAAATTGTTTAAATGTGTTTTTCTTCAAAGAGAAAAGAATTCTTATTTTTTTACATAAATTTTGCTAGATATCTTTGAGAATTTTCTTAGTGCAAAACTATTAAATCATCAAATACAGAGTTCACATAGTCAAAATTGACATATTCTAAATTTTAATTTGTAAAAAATAATTTTGAAATTGCTAAACTCTTATTTGTTAAT
>WUAM01000370.1:2188381-2232649 GCA_024336885.1 Actenoides hombroni | reverse complement strand
GATCTTATTAATGTTTACAAATATCTGAAGGGTGGGTGTCAAGTAGAAGGGGCTAGTCTCTTTTCAGTGGTGCCCTGTGATGGGACGAGAGGTAATGGCAGCAAGGTGAAACACAGGAAGTTCCATCTCAACACGAGGAAAAAATTCTTTACTGTGAGTGACAGAGCACTGGAACAGGCTGTCCAGAGAGGTTGTGGGGTCTCCATCTCTAGAGACTTTCAAGACTCGTCTGGATCTGTTCCTGTGTGGCCTGCCCAAGGTGTTCCTGCTCTTGCATTGGGGTTGGACTCGACAATCTCCAGAAGTCCCTTCCAACCCCTACCATTCTATGATACTATGGTCACTTGCAAGTAGAGTGCTCTGAGTCCCTTGTAGAAAGATAGATGGAAGGGAATCCCATGTTACTTGCCCACAGGATGAGACAGTAGGAGCTAAGGGTCAAGGAGACAGAAGAAAACCTTGTTCATTTGTATTCAAAATGGAAATGCTATATGCTGCATTTCCCTGCTGTGTTGAGAGAGGCATAGGTCTGGCCTCAGTTTGGGCCACCTCCTGCTGGCACATGTGGAAGCAGTGGCACTAGAACTGGAATCTGCACTAGGTCATGTCATTCTCTATTTTTTTTTCCCCCAAAGTGGTGCAGTAAGGGTTCAACTCCAGTCCTTCTCCCACCTTTCTCTTCATTGCACTATAAATATATTTCAAATGTTGAATCTGGAATATGCCTAAGGTTTAGTAGCTTCATTAGTGTTCATTTTTGAAACTGGTAAAAAGCAGATACACGTACCTTCCTGAAGCATATGAACTTTATGCAAACTGTTCTGTGAATTTCTGTCATAGTTGTTTATTTTCCCACAGCATATTAATTTGTTACAAGTACGAAAATATTTCTCCAAGAAAAACATGAAAGAGGTTGGTTTTGGTTTTTGTTGTTTGTTCGGGTTTTGTTTTGGTTTTTTTTTTTAACGTATGTAACATGGAGTAGACAGTAGAGATATAATAAAAAACTGACACCTTCAGGCCTCATTCTCAAATTAAGTATTTCATCAGCCTTCTCCAACTGCTTCATTCTGGTCTTTTTTTTTCAAGAGTATTCACAAAAACACTATTTCAAATTTCTTCCCAAATATAAGTCATGAGCACACAGAGAAGGGAAAGTAGTTTCATTTTCATTTTATATCAATAAAAAAAAAAAAAAGCAATAAAAACCAAAGAACTCAAGCATGGGTCCTACTATAATCCAGCAGCAAAACAGCAGGTAAGAAAGTAGCCTGGAAAGTACTTCTGCCACAATATTACATTTTATTTATTATCGCAGTGCCACAGTGCTCCACTACGGCCTTTATACTGCACCTGACTGATTTAGATGGACTTCAGGTTTATTTATCCGTCTTTACAAAATATGAAAAGTAAAGTTCCGTCTTTACAAAAACAACCCTTGCTTCAGCGCAATTCTAATCTACCAAAGGTCCCACTGTCTACCTCATACAATCCTTGTAATCCCATTGCTAAAATGTTGCTTTTAAAGAAAGCTATAAATAAACCTTATAATGGAATCTCTGTAGCATTAAAAGTCCATCTGTTAAAATATATTCTACCTATACAAATATCTTTTTTTTTTCTGTAACACAGCGCTGGAAAAAACATTTTTGCAGTGCTTTACAAAAACTGAAGAAGTATGAATGGAATTACTCTGAATGAGCAGAGGCCTTTTTTCAGGTCTGTCTTCAAGATAATAGGCAAATACACAGTTTAGGGAAAACAAATTATAAAAAGAAGAACATGAAGAGTAATCATCCATCTTCCTAGATTTTACTGGTCACTATCACTTAAATTTATTCTATCATTTCTTTATAATCAGAACACACAATGCTAATTTTTCCCATTCTTTCTGGCTGAGCTGAACTGAGATAACTATGAAAAGGAGTTTCAGCCCACCTGTAATGACACTATCAAAACAGCGGAAATGTGAGGCATTCAAGCAGCTGTACACTGATCTAAATCTTTATGAATAAAAACCAGTGGAGTCCTGACCATGCATTGTTTTTAACAAAATAAATTCACTATGTCTTCCCAAAGAGGTTGTGGAGTCTCCTTTAGGGACCTTCAAAACCCGCTTGGATATATTCCTGTGGGGCCTGCTCTGGTAGGGGGGTTGGACTCAATGATCTCCCAATGACCCTTCCAACCCCTATCATTCTATGTTACTGAACTTAAGAATTGATTTATACAGTTGTACATAAAAGAGCAACAAGAAAATTCAAAGCTGAATGATGAACCTTCAATGTTGGATTTTAACTTACAAAAAGCCACCAAAACAAAACCAAACAAACAAAAAAAATCCAAGAAAAAAAACAATCACACAAATGAGAAGTAAATGCTTACACAGCAGATAAGGAGCTATCCTTCTTTGGTTTCTTCTTTTCTCGAGCATCACTAAAATCAAGAGCAGCTTTGTCCATTCCTAGTAACTCACTGATCCTGTCACGTCCATAGAATTCACCATATTTATCCATGACCTAAAGTTAGGAAGAAAATTCAAGAGAATCAGTTAAGTAGACCAGTTGTTTTTCAGCCTGCTTTCTGAAGATGAGTGTTTTGACATACATGATCTTTTAAATTTGGGGTTTTTTTCCATCTGTTTATCATATCAGTCAGTATTTTTTTTTCTTTTTTTCTGCTTAATTGCAATGAATTCAATAGAGGCAATAGCTGGGTGTCACAGATAAGATGTTCCTATTCTCTTAATGAAAACAGTAAGAGTAAAGCAAACTAGCAGAAGGACAATAACGAAATCCATATCATCACTAACAGAAAATACACTGTGAGGTCACACAGGAAAGATATGTTTTGAATATCATAGCTACATGAAAAGCTCTGATTAAAATATGATTTCTCAAAGACAGTTTTTGACTCTTACTAGTTATTCCTTTAAAGGAAAATAACAAAACAAAACAAAACACCACATTGTTATTCCATTTTAAAGAGTTTTTTAAATAACCTGAACATTTTGATTGAGAATTTTGGATGAATTTGTTTCTTTTTTAAGGGAAAGTAGTTCACATTGAAATAGTAATGAAAATGTCCTCACTTATTAACTAGCTCCATTGCATAATTTTATAATCTTGGTTTTGTTAGCTAATAATGCAATGAAACTATAATACACATAGAATACATAGCAATCAAAATATCTTGAATGGAGAGTTACAGTTTGTTGCATTGTTCAGTGAATTCAAACTATTCCCCCATCTCTTGCTTACAAAGTATGAACAAATTTCATAAGAAACTTTTCTTGAAATGAATATTTACTTGCTCTCATTTTCCCTGAACACACAGCTTCTTCCTTAATATTATCTGTCTGTTCTCATTTTCAAAAGAATACTCAAGGAAATAGAAAATTTTGGGTAATGAAATGATAATCCTGCAGGTGAGGTGGTATTTTACCATCTTTCTAATAAGCAATGCTTTAAATTGTTACTGATTTTTTTTATTTTGCAGATTTTTAGACACAAGCCTCCTTTGTCACATGCCTGAAGACTGTGCTTCATGACCGTGGATCATCCACTAGGCTAGGGATTTAAGTATATTTATATAAAATTATATATAAAAGAAAATTTCTTTGCAAAATAGTTTATTTGAAGGTACTTAAATCTATGCAAAGCAGTTCCTCAGCCAAAGATAAAGTACCAAACCTTCCACACAATTTAAGATCATGCACCTTTCCTTTTCATAAGAACCTTCCTTGACCTACCACACTGACAGAAGTAATGCAGTTTTCTTTCTCGAGCATTCTGTGCAAGCTACTCACTCTTCTTTGTTTAGACAGATAGAAATATGTATCTAATAACATCAAATATGCAAAAAATTACTTCCAACAACAATATTAATACACAACTCAAAGCATTTTTAATAGGTTGACCTAAAACTGTTATAAAGCAGAAAAGCTACTAGTCTTTAAAGACATGTTTCCAAAAGTGTGGCATTTTCTAAAAGACTGGCATCAAATGGTGTGAAGGAGGGGTAAATTTGGTCCAACAAGATAAACACCCTCTTTTTTTCATTTGTGACCAAATGCACTAGGAATATTATTCTTGTTGCAAGCTATGTTATGTACATGAATCTTATTTTCTAAGAGAAAGCTGAGAAAACATTTGAGATAACATTCTTAAGATATGAACTTCAACAGTCTCTGTTTATGGAGGACTATTTTTGAGAAAGAGAGACTGTCAGGTTATGTGATGAAAGCTCATCTGCACACCCACAATGGACCACGGAGAGATAACAGTCAGGGGAGAGTCCAAAGAATACCCTGCCCAGCTACCCTTCAGACCCATCACAGGAGCTATCAGCCCATTAAAGACCCATCTCATCAAGCCTAGAGGAGCACAGGGGCACAGTGGCAGGCAGGAACCTAAATAACAGACTCCCAGCATATGGACACTAGGCCTGGTTTCTCCCAGGAAAGCCTCAGCCTGTGTCCAGGCATCAAATCCATCAAGATGAGACACTGGGAGTAGCTCTTCAGATCGTCTTTCAGACTAAGAGGGTTACTGCCCAGGGATGTGAGATACATTATGGGATGGCAAAGGAAGAGCATTTGGGGATTTCGCAGAAATTATTGGATATCATAGGGAGGAAGCAAAGGTGGGAAAAAGTAATTTATGTGATTGGGGTAGGAACAAGTGTGGGAAAATAGAGTGGTAAGGGATAAAAGAGACTAGACACATATATATACTTTGCTGGTCGGTATAGCTGTCTGACTATGTCCTGTGCCTAAATATCTCAATCTGTCTTATTTTCATATTAAATTCCTTTCTAACCCTCCCCCGAGGGGTTCTTTATTCTTTGTGAATGGAGGCGAGTACATAAATACACAAAGATAAAACAAGTTACGTATGTTGCAATATACATACAAGTGTATACAGAAATTCTCCACAGATTTTCATTCATGTATTTGAATTCTTGTTTTATACAGCAAGCAGTATGTAGAAGAAGTTTGGAATAAAAGTAACCAAACCATAAAAAAAAGTAGTTGTAAGCACAAAGTGAGGAATTCTGTGTATTTTGAAATTGTAAATACGGAAATCTACACTAAATTAAAGTTATGTTTCAAAGACATGTACTCCACATTTCTTTAAACATGAAAATAAATGTGCATTAAAACTTTATTTTAACTGAGATATATTTAAAAATAATCCTTACCTTTCTTTTCACAAATTTGTCCCAATAGTTATTTGGAAAAGACCTGAAAAACACAGGTAACATACCTTTTAGGCATTCATAAGAGGATGCAGCAGCTACTAACACATCAAAAAAATTACATACTGAATTTTTTTTTAAGAGTTTGTTGTTGCTATCACCAGCTAGTCATTTGTGAAGCCACTGGAATGAAAGCTGCCTAATGGCATTCAGCCTAACATGTTCATGTGGCTGGGCAAGAGCAGCAGAACTGATGCCTGCAGACAGAGTTCTAAAGCAACTGGATCACAAAGTCCCATTAGGCAGAGAGTCAGGGCTTTAAATGTGTTCCCAAAGGAGAGCCTTCAAGAGACACTAAAAGGATGCAAAGCACTGTTCACTCTTGAACTGACAGCAGTACACAATCATGTGTCACTTGCAAGTAGAGTGCTCTGAGTCCCTTGTGCTTGCCAAAAGAAATTAATTTTTTTTTTTCTTTTATGGAACAGAAATAATTTAAAAGCAAAAATCTGGAGTGAATAAGATTAAAAAGTAATAGTAAACATTAGCATAACAGGTGCCTAAAATATTTTGTATATACTTGTTAGATTTATCTAGCAAATTTATCCCTCAGAATTGTTTAGTTCAGGCAAGCTGGATGATCAACTCTGTAATTGTGGAAATTGAAGAATAATTGCTTGCAAAACTATAAAGAGACGGAGAAGGTAAAAACTCACTGAGTGTTGATTACAAGTCTATCCCACTGTCCCTTAATATCGTCTTCTGACGGCTGTTCAGTTATATACAGCCCATCAAATTCCAATTTCCTTGCCACTTCCTTTTCTCTCTTAAAAATAACCAGTGGAACCTGCAGTTGAAAAAAATATCAGGGATTATTTAAAAGATACTGACATGTCTGAAAATTCTCTAGTAGAGCTGGTTGTTACAAAAAATTAAGTATGAAAACAGAACAAAGCAAAAATAGTATTTTAAAAAATTAAAAGGCTTGAAAATTGCCCAGAGCACTGCAAAGATATAGATGCACAGGGACCAGGTCATTCAGAATTATATAACAACAATATACCACATAGTTGTAAAAAGATGGCCAAAACCCCCTGAAAAGGAGTCCTTCAAATAAAAACATTTCTTCAGTGCTATGGAGCTATTAGAGCTAGTCAAGTGAATGAGAGCTAAAATAAAAATATTTTTTAATGCTTAGAAATTCTAGTTCCAAAATATTAACTTAGGATCACACTTTTGGATTGCATCTTGATATCCAGAGGTGTTAGAAGTTGCCTTTCACATCAGAGAGCAAAGAAAGACTGGAAGCAGTAAAAAAGAAAAATCCTTAAATCACATTCTCATTCCATACACTTGATCTGTTCTATAATTTTTTGCCAGCAGCTGAGACATCTGAGCTGGAAGGATCAGACTTTACCCTTAACTCTCTTTCATCATCTGGATGATATTCAGAAGTACATTCTGAGAAGGCAGATGTAACTAGTGGTCCCAATGGAGTGGATTTTTCTTAGAAATCTGTTACCAACAAAAAAAACCCCAAACACTACTCTTCCCTGGAATTATTTCACAGGTCCACAAAATTCTTCCACCCTGTATTACCTACCTTGTCTGTATTACTAGTCAAGACTGGACATAAGTATACTGAAATAGTAATAATAAAAATTACTGTACTGAAGCACCATTGCAATTGCATTAGATACAATAACAATAATTCTAATCTTATTTTCAGACATCTAATTGAGAGAAAAATTAGTGGATTTCATGCAGAGCAATCTCCAGAAAAAAACATATCATACACAGACCTGCAGCTCTGAAGATTTTTAATTTTGAAAGCAGTATATCTCCAAAGACAGAGACTGAAGATGTATTTGATTGGAAAGAAGGCAATTCATTATGGCAAATAATGGTGAACATCTTTCCCTTCTAGTCAGTGAATAAATGTAGTTTGAAAAAACAATGTGGAAAGTAGAATAAAAAGACATAGTGGGAAAAAAAAAAAAAAAGCTATGAGGTGGAAGATGACATCTCAAAAGCCAGAAATCTAAGCCTTAATGCTGCATGCCAAACAGTGAAACAGAAAAAAATTGTTTTAGTATTTATTGACGTACAGAGACACTTAAGATGAAAATCAACCACTTAATGAAGTACTATAATGACCATTTGCCTCAACTACAAATGCAGATTGTATTTTTAGCATAGAAAAAACTATTGCCCATTAAAAGATTAAAAGAAGATGCATCAAGGACCACAAACAAGCTTAATATAGAAATAACTGTAAGGACAAATGAGCAGCCATACTGGGACATAAAAAGAGTCCGCTTAATTTAGAACTATCTTGCACTTTGACCTGTAGTGTTTGCCTCGGGAGGACTGTAAAAACAGGGGAATTACATCTCCACATATACTCCTCACAGATCCAGAGATTTATGGCATTTGGTCTTCCTAAACCAGAAGCAGCATTTTGCCAATAAAGGTGGTATCTTCATTTCTTACATGCATAACAGAGATCTTCTGCAAGATATTCTTTTAAAAGATGCTTTAAGCTCCTGTCAAAATACTACCATCAAAGTGTGTATGAAAAGCAAGCATTGTCTCTATCATAGAAACGCAGATTCATTCATGTTGGAAAAGACCCTTGGGATCATCTCTACCTACAATATGCAGTAGTAGTAGTCCAAAATGCTGCATGTTTTTCAAATGACCTGGTTGACAGACTAGTAATACAGACACTGTCACCTGGCTTCCTCTGGCCATGATGTATTCACAGCTTGTCTTTGAGAGTCACAACCAGCTTCTGATATGGGATACTGCTGTAATTGTTTGGCTGACGTGGTAACGGTGTAAATGCTGACCTCATGATTCTGTGTAAACATAGCAAATCAGGCTCTGGCTTGTAAATTTCTCAGTTCACACATGGCCTAACAAACACATTCTGCTATACAGGTTATACTAACAGAATAGTGTTTCTTTACATAGTCCCTCAACCTGCTTAAGCATGTTGGCTTGGCTTCCAAATTGGTCAAACTGGTTGACTTCCAATTTGTCCAATTTATACCACTCAATGGGTAAAAATGTTGGGAGATGGAAGAAAAAGAAACATCCAGTTTTTCTTACTTTCAAACAGTAATACCCGATGATGCAGAAGAATGAGATGACTGTGTGTAGGATGGCCAAAATCCGCAATGTGGGCTCCATGTAGCCACTGCTTTCTTCCAGGACATAATGCACTGCAATGACCCTCTCGTCGTCGATTTCCAGGCTGTTCAGGTTAGTACTTTCACCAGCAGATACCACAGGAACTTCCTTTTCTTCTGTCACAGCAGAGGTGGAGACCTGTTTAAATCACTTAATCTTAGTATTGCAGCTATATTCCTTTGACAGGAAAGTTAAACTACTACAAGGTAAGTAGTATAATTGAAAACAATAATACCAAGGACAATATAATTATGAGGAAAGAATTATTTTTTTTTTTTTGCATTAAAACATCCACAGAAGATGCCTCCTTTCATCATGTTACACCAATCTGTGATAGTGTGCATTTTCTTTATTGTTTTCACTCTCTATCCATGGCAGCAAATTTGGGCCATGTTGAATTTTATCATCTCAAATTCAAAAAAAAAATCCAGTCAACTCCTACCATTGCCCCATGTAGCCACTATCTAGGACTCTGTCAGAAACTGATTTGAGTCTAGAGTTATCTTAACAATACTAAAATCTTGATGAATATCACTGATATTCTAGGCAGCTTAAGATGGTGTGATTTCTTGCTGTACACACCGGAATGTTTTTCAGCATATGACTTGAAAAGTAGTATTTTGATAAGTTTACCTTATAGAAAAGCAGGATGAAGTTGATGGCAAAAGCAACAAACAATGCCAACATTCTCATGTTGTAAAAGTTTCGCGCAAAATAATTCTGAAAATAGAAATGGAACATAAATACACCTTTCCTAATAAGATACCACAATCATTACAAAGTTGTTGCATGGGGTTTTTTTTCTTTGTTTCCCCTATGGACCTTTTTAATAGAATTATAAACAGGAAAAAAAAAAAGAAAAAAGAAAAAAATCAAACATTTTGAGCGATGTATTGTACAAAATCTCCTAATCATCCTAAGAATTAGTATTTTGTCTACTAAGTTATTTGTATGTTTCTTTTCTCTAACATTCCAGTTAAACCTTTGCCTTTATGTCCTTTTCAGGGATGCTGATGGATAGAAAAATGAGATTCATCAGATGCAAATTTGTCTTTACATTGGTAGAATAACATGTTGGCACATGTTCCTGCCAACAGCTAAACACATAGTGTAGAGAAGAGCTTACAAGAAGCTTCTGTTGATATGCAATGATTTTCTTCCAGAAAGCTGATTCCTGAACTTCTGGTTCTCCATATCTGTGAGTATGAAGTTGTCTTAACTTCTGTTTCCCTTTGTCTTCCTTGGCTTTCTCTTCTTTTTCTCCATCTTCTCCTCTTAGGACACAAATGAAGCCAAAATAATATGTCATGTTAATAAAATCACTAAACAAAAAATTAAAACCACACCCTGAAAGAAGCCATTGCATCTTTTCATGATGCTCAAGTAGTCATGACTCATGCAGTTCACACATGAACAACAAGGAGACATCCTTCTACAGCCCAAAAGTCTGGCAAGGGTGACAGTCTAGTTAAGTCTACAGATAACTAAACTTATTGGTTTGGCACCCTGAAGTGAGGATGCTAACTGGTAGAGGCAGGTGATCAAGAATCAGCCAACCTTATTACCTAAGGGTCTGCTTCATAATTGTGTAGCTAATAGTTGCACTGACAAATGTCTGTAAACTGACAGCTGTGTGTCTGTATGACTGCCTATATGTCTATGTGCTTCCCTTCAATCTCATGCACGTGAACCTTGAACTACCTGGTTCCCACAAAGGTTGCAGAAGACTTTGGTTCTTGCATTTACAAGCCAAACCTCAAGTTTTAAATTCTGCACTTTTGCCCACCTGAGGAATTCATAAGTACCCACTCCAGGAGGAGATAGGAATACGAAAGTTTGACAGCATTCAATGTGTGATTATCACAATCCTGCCCAAGTACAGAAAGTCATAGCTAGTGGGCTACATTCTCCAAACACATGAGCTAAGAAACTGTGAATTATCTTAGAAGTTAATTTGACCTGACAGCATGACAGATGAAAGGATCACTGAAGTCCACCTGAAGCCAAACCAGAATGAGAGGCAACTTCAAACTTATATTATTAATTTCTCTGTACCTATCTACAAAAAGAATACCTGATGTCCTAAGCTGCTTCTCTTACTAGAATATATTTGACAAACTTCCACTTGAAATTTCCCTTGAAAGTTTGTCTTATGTTAGGAGTGGCTTCAGAGCAGCTAGTAGTGCCAGGCACTGCACTCCTCATGGACAATACAGGTACCACTGCAATTCACACAAGCAGAGCAATCAACAGTGAAGTGACATTCAAAAGTCAGCAAGATTATCCTTAACAAAGTTACATTGTCTGAGTTAGAAATTTGCTGTACTGCTTAGGAAGAAGAGTTTTTGTTACTGGTGAGTGTTTGTCAGCCCAGGACAGAAATAAAGATAGAGCTTGAGACTAAGGGACCCACTTAGACTTTTGACAGTGACAGATCAGCTATAGGAATTGTACATGTATCAGAATTGTACATGTATCGGGAACCATAAAATACAGGGATGGAGTGCCATACTTTTTACTGATTAGAACCAAGCACATGTTTTGCTTTCCACTATTTTCATTCTAAGCTAATCTCATTAACATTAGATTGTAACTTATCGTAAAAAGATTAGAATGATCATTTATCAAATGCTAACACTTGTTCTTAGAAACATGTGGGAATATTCAGTAACACATTAAAATTACATTGGGGTACTAAGGTTGTTCAAAACCCAAATATCTCAAAACAGGTCACAGTAAATGGGAGGGGCAAAACAGATTCATTCTCTACCACTGATGGATAACGAGTCTCTGGAACCCAGGTGCTCTTACAATTTTTATAATTTTTCTTACAATTTCTTACCAAGGAAAACTTAATTCAGCAAGCACATTCTAAAAGAAACTAAAGCAACATTAAAAAGTATGCTGCTGGAAGAGCTACATTCATTCTCTATGTGATGCTATTTACATGGCATTTCCTTGCAAATGTGCATGGATGTGGAGGATGGTTAAAAAAAAATCCTAACTGTGAAACGTGAATGGACACAAATTTAACGACAAAGAAGTAAGCATATCACAATGTGCTTTTTCAGTGAAATAAATGACATTTTGTAGGATCAGAGGTTAAGGTAATACATACTCCGCTTTTTCAGGTTCAGACTTTGTTTCCTCCTTCTCTTCTTTATCATCTTCTGTCACTTGCTCCTACAAAAAGTCAGATTATAAAAAGTGTCTAAACTCTATTAGTTAGTGTAGAGTATACACAAAGTGCAGAATGTTAGTTGTTGGTTTGGGTTTTTTTTAACAGTTGAAACCCTGAGAGATGATCCTTCAATATACATTAATGAAGACACATTTTAACATTGAATTAAAGGCAAACCAAAACACTATGTAGTTAACCATTTACTTAAGGAAAAACTGAGAATTCAAGAGAAGATAAACACCAGTAATTATATGTGATTCCTTAAAAAACATGTCACAAAATCTGGAAAACATTGATGCAAGTTTTGTTTCAAGGCTATACTTTACATGAAAGAGAGAAATATACAACAGAAATAAAAGATACAGTTACCTGGATTTTTTCCTGCACCTGAGGCATTGGAGCTAAGGAGGGAGTGCTCAGTAAATCACTCAAACCAGCATTTGGATTGTGAGGGATCAATTTATACTGTCCACCTTCTCGTTTCAAATCCAAACCAAATATATCTGAGAGTAGATCACTCTCCTCTGATAAAGTTCTCAGATCTGTCAAGTCTTCTGTAGGCAAGGCAGCTTCTGTTGGCTTCCTTTCCCCCTCTTCTCCTTCCCCACGCACCTCATCCTGAGTGGGGTCTGGCATATTAGCTAACAGTTCAGCCACCTTGATTTTCTTTGCTCCTTCTACTAGGCTTCCTCCAAGCAGCAAACTGTATATGATGCGAAAGAAGCCCCGGATGACACTACAAGCAAAATGTAATAAGCCCATCAAAATGCTCCAGTAGGAAGAAAACAAGGCCATGACCATGTCCTTCATGGTCATTTTCTTCACTCTTTTCATCTGTTTCTTTAGGCTCTTCATGCTGAGCATTTTCATAAGAGTCATTAAATTATACTTGAGAGCTACTAACGCTGACTTCATGGTCACAAGAGAGAAGAAGCCCATTCTAGGATCCTGTTCCTCAGGCTTATCTTTCTCACTCTCCTCTTTATTTGCTGACCTTTCATTCAGATCTGACTCAGAGATCTGGGCAGCCAGTTGCATTTCAAAGATGGTATCCTCACAGAAATTAACAAAAAGTTCCATCTTTTCTTTCTCCCCACCTTCATTTACAACATCAAATATAAATTGTCTCTTTGACTCCTTTACCTGAGGTTTCTCCCACTGAGTCCGACTTGACTCACTTATTTCAAAATAAACTCGTTCAATGCGCTTCGCACTGCCCATGATTTCTATGCGTCCAAGGAAAGGCTGAAAGTAATTCAGCACACTCTCTGACAGTTCAAGAAAAGTTTGCAAGCGGGTATCGTGGGGCATGTGTTCTGACAGGTTGGTCAAGAGAACAGCAACATTGAAACCAATGTCTTTGGCAGGTTCATGGAATCGTTTAACAAACTCCTCATAGTCCAGAGTCTCATTCTCATCTGTTTCAGCACATGATAGCAGAAACTCAGTTTCAGACTGGGTGTAATGCTTATGGCTTTCCATTGCTTTGTGAAAATCTCTCTTTGAAATGATCCCTTTACCATCAGGGTCATATTCTTTGAATGCATCAGAGGAAGTCAAATCCTTCAATTTTAAGAACATATCAAAAAACTTCAGAATCATCTCCACATTGTTGGACGATTCCACAAGCATATCGACCATCTGCTTGCCAATAGTTCCATTCACAACATTACCTAGATGTGATGACATGAAGTCAGAGATACCAATGGCAACAAATATTTGCAAAGTGTACAATAATGACTAGGGAAATAATCAAACATGATTATTTGTTTTGATATTTGAATGTGAACATTTGAATTATAAACTATTGGCTAACACACATAAGAAAGCTAGCTGCAAAATCAGAAATCTTTTACTAGGAACACTACCCTAAGACTTGCAAAAAGAATGACTATTTGCCATTAAAGAAAGGAAGAACAAGTCCTACAGAAAGACATCTGTTACATCTTAAATAGTACTAAATATGAGGTAACATACTATGAATTTTGCTATAATGCACCGCACACAGAACTAGCATCACTTCAGTTATAACGAGTAGCACAGTAGGTTTACTTAAGAAGCACAATGTACAATACCAAGAATTTACTTTGCTTCTCAGTGACCACCTATGAGCAAAGCAGTAGCAATACATGCTACACTGCAATCTATGCTGCATTTATTGCCCTCCCAGCAAAAAAGGAAAAACAGATCTTTGAATCATCCATATGTATGTGTGATTAGTCTAGCACTGGAAGCACTAACACAGTACCATAAGGGAGCTAAAGTAGTAGTAGTAGTGTTTCTTGACAATGATCACATTCTCTGGGGAATCATAATTTCACGTCCTAGCTATAAAGTCACCTTGAACCTAGTCACTAGACAAATCAAAGCCTGCCCTTTATGGCTAAGATCACTACCAAAATAAATGCAATATAGTACATGTGTTAATAAAATGATTGATAAATGGTTTAGTTCCTAAAATCTAGGATTTCAACATCAATAGTTAAAAAAAACAACTTTTCACCTAAGACGGGAGAGTTCATGGAAAAAAAAAGTAAAATTTCTGCTAGAGCTGGATTTTATACAATTCTAACATTCAGAATTAATATAAACTGCATTAACTACACTATATAAATCTAATTAACTTTAAGACCTCACAACTCTTCTCACAATTGCAACATGAAAATTAAAAATCTCAAAGGAAAATGGAGCATTATTTCTCAGGAAGAAACATAAAAAATTTTTCTAGAACAACTCTGAAAGAGGATTTCAAATTAAATTTTGAATACCTTCCAGCATAGACAGCAACATGACAACCATATCCTTCTGAAGATCCATTAATTCCTTTAGTAATTCAATTTGACTGGAATCCTAAATAATGAACACAATATATATAAGAAGATATCTATTCACTTCTTTGAGTTTATGTACATGCATGTTTCATCCTGTAAAAAATAAGACTTAGAAATTAAGAAGCTAGTAGTGTCAAAGCTGGTAATACAATGAAAATATATTTAATTGCTTGATTCCTTACAGTACATTTAATGATCAAACATTTGCACAATCATCTGTTTAGAAGACAATAATACAGACAAAGTGAAAACTGAAGGTGTTGAAAAATTTTAAAGCAACAACTGAATATGTCAGTCTCACAGATGATGCCTCTGTAATGGTTCGTGTCAGCTAAAATATTCTTGCTGTTGGTGTAATCAAGTTTACAGCTATGACGACTTGTAAAAACAATGGCAGCATCACATAGAGCTCAAAGTACAACAGGATTAAAAGTGACTGATTCCATTATAAGCCACTGAACCTTTATTTTGAAGAAAGAAAAGTTGAAATAAAATTCCAAAGTATTTATTAATAAAGTTAAATTAGTGTATCCTTAAATAGACATGATAGTAATTCTTTTAGACATCTTTTATCTCATTTGGCTTATCAGGTTTACTATTTCACTTGCCAGTGATTTCAACGTAGGGTCTATCTGAATCAATTTATTCAATTACTTAATTTCTTACTCAGTGATACATTGTTAAATGAGGCCATTGATAAGGCATACTTGAGCATTGCAATTTATGGCAATTTGGATCTTGAATTGAAAACAGAACACATTGGAAATAATTAAGATTTTTAACTGATTTGTCTTGTAATTTTTCAATATAAATCTTATTTCAAAAACTGCTTACAACCTGGATGATCTTTGTTCATTTAGATGTAGAAAATTTTATTTGCATTTTGTGCTTCACAGAGATTTCTTAAAAGTGTTACTCATATCATCTTGTTGCTTCCTACTACAAGACTAGAGAAGGAAAACACAAAACAAAAGCCCAACCTCAAATAAAACAGTGATTTAATTTGTTCCTATTTAAATTTTGTTTCAAATATTTTCCAAAAGTTCTTTGGGAACTCCCAATTTCAAACAAAAAGCAAAATACTTAGCTGAGGCAGACCCCGCTTACAAACAAAAGTCATATGTCAACTTTTTATAAATCCATTCAGACACACTCTACACCTTTGAGAACTGGTATTTCAATAGAATCTAAAACTCTTATTAATATATTATTGCAATAAATACAAATGAACAAATGACCCCATGTCTATTCTATTTTTTCCCCATGGCTCTGCAGGCCTCCCATAACAGCTCTAAAAAGCTAGAAACTTCAGCTTCACAGAAGACACCATCGCTATTTATCATACATTTTGAGTAGACTGTGTTTTTGTCATCCCACAGAACAGCATGAGTAACTGTAAACACTACAAGGGATCTAATTGTGCAAAGCTTCTTGTCTCTTTCTGAAGTGCCAGGATGAATATAATTGTTTTCTAGATGCAATAATTAAAAGATGCTATGAAGTCACTCTGTGCACAGATGAGACTATAAAATTTGTCATTATTGTAAAAATAATTCTTGCCAACAACCACATCATGTTTCTCAATCAACACATAACTAATGTGTTTGACTCACTGTCAGTAATTACATAGATACTGCTTTCCAGCATGGTACAGGAAGATGCTTTAGTGGTACAGGAAGAAAGGACAGTAGCCACCACTGTCACCTACCCAAACACTGACTATATTTTCAATTCTTAAAAAAACAAAGATACTGCAAAAACAAAGCAGTATCTACAGGCACTTATAAAATACAATTCAGTAGAAATTCACTGCATCACTCTTGAAAAACAGGTTTCACTGTGATGCTATTTACTGGAAGAAGACCTCTGTTTAGCCACAAATATTGAGAAACATACCTGTAGCACAAAGTCTACAAATCTATGCAATCAGCCTACTTTCAGCCATGAAGTCCCAAGGACAGGGAGAAAAATAACTTGAGCAATACCACCTTAATTTATACAAAGAATACTTACACAGATACATTTGGAGTCAAATAATAAAATCTAAAAACTTCAGTGTCTTCAGAGCTGTATTCCTTAATAACAACTAAAACCTTTACAACCTTAATGCACTTTCCTCTGAGAATATCAAAATGTAAAAAGTTTAGAATCACTACATTCAAATAAGATGTGTAATCCTTTAAAAGTGTAAGAATTTGAAAAATGCACTGCTTAAGGCTGGGATTCTTCTCACCAAACTCTCTGAAGAGATTTTCTGTGTCAGTCCCCCACACTATTTCTATAGTTTATGAAATGAGTATTCACAGCCAAATGCAGTTCACCCATTCCAACGTCTGATCACTTCCTCTACTAAGATGAGAAAAGGCTTAGATGCAGACATGTATTGAACTAGGGTGCAATAACAATGAACTGGGGTTCACATCAATGAAGAAAGACAGGTCTTACATAATAGGCCTGTGCAAAATTGCAGAAAACACTGTGACAAACTTTGGTATGAATGACAGGAACAGGATAGTTCTTTATGAATATGCTTCATTTGCAGCTTCATCTAATCAGCTTTGTGCCAGTAATTCAAACACAGGTGTGAACAGCCATTCATACCCACAACAATTTTGTAATTTACTCCCTCAAATCTATTGTATTCTATCACCTCTGTCTCTTATTTTTCCTTATATTTCCCCTATTAACTGTTGCTATTGACTCAATCATATTAACAAGTCTGCTCATCTTCAACAAAAAAAGTTCGTGACTTAGGAAAAAGTAAACTGAAAAGATACCTGAGACAGCTTCATCTGCATGTGGGCAAACACATGAAGAAAACCGACTACAGCATCCCATAGCCTGCTGTGTGCCAGACTTTGCTGATTCCCAGTACATGGCCCCTATTGTTCAGACAACAAGAAAATAGAGAAAGCAGAGTTCATTCGCAAGAAACTCAACAAAACCAGAAAGTTATCAGCACCAAGAAGGCAGGGACAACATCTTTTCACTTGTGCCTTATGATAGGATGAGGGGCAATGGATTAAAGATTGAGTACAGGAAGTTCCACCTCAACATGAAGAAGAACTTCTTTACTGTAAGGGTTACAGAGCATTCGGACAGACTCCCCAGAGAGGTTGTGGAGTCTCCTTCTCTGGAGACTTTCAAGACCTGTCTGGATGAATTTCTGAGTGATCTGCCCTAGTTTTGTCCTGCTCTGGCAGGGGTGTTGGACTTGATGATCTTCGGAGGTCCCTTCCAACCCTTAACATTCTGTGATTCAGAGCATAGCTTGGGGCTGTCCTTTAGGAACTGCTATGAAAAATTAAATATATGTAGAATCATCTATTTAATAAAACCACTGACTGTAAAACATGATTAGTTCTGATAACCACTCTGCTTCTGTTTTAGCCAAGTCCAAATTTAATAATTCAGAACCACAAAGCAGTGTATCTGCTTGCAACTTTAAACTGTAAATGCTCGAGGGGTACAAATCTTTAAGGTGATTCTTCGCTGTGTAGTTCTTCAAATTAGCAATAACTTTACAGAAGGTCAATGTAAAACCGGTATAAGGGATTAGAGAATCAGACTCTTGATTTTTCCTGCCCCTCCACCCCAGCATATTCTAGCTGCTGTAGAACACAGTGATGAAGAATATTCTACCAAAAATTCAAATTTCCAAAAAGCAGGAATACAAAATCTTTGAAGCTTCATGGAATAACAAATAAAATGTTTACCAGCTATCAATGCTACTCATGATTTGCCAAATATGTACATTAACTGCCTCTACTCATATTTATACAGTCCTATCACATTACCTCCTCATGAACTATAAAATACTATTTTCATAACTACGATTTTCATTTGAATGAAAACATTGTAGACATCTAACAGTTTAATAAGTTTTCTGTCTAATCTGCTTATTGTTACTCAGAAAGAAACTGTAATATTGTTGACTGACTTACATGAGGAATTAATTAGAACTAAATCAAACTGAATTTCTAACATATCATGGAAGAACTGCTATGCTGCTATTTTGATAGAATCTATTCTAATCTCATTTATTGCAGAATCGACCTCAAGTACATCCCTAAAGTTCTCAAATGTAATGTTTGACTTCAGTATTTCAAACACAGCACTGATGTCTGAAAACAGCTTTATTCCAAACAGAAAATACAATCGAATGTTCTGTTGCCTAAACAGTAACTATGTTTTGCTTTGACCTTACTTTCTCAATGTATTAAAAATGAAGACATTAGATAACACAACTGCAGTCTAGGCCAAATTAAAACAAAAAACCCTCTACTATCTTGCATACAACCAATGGACAATTATATACTAATATGTGTAAATTTGACTAAACTACTAAGATTCCGAAATAGCAGTGACAGCTATATATATATATTTTTTTCAAAACTTCATTTCCTCTGTTGAAAAATGCCCTAAAATAATGTTGAAGAATAACTGTAATTACATTATCTTTCTATGTTATATCTAGCTACACTACATCTGCATGCCAAAAAAATATATAAGTATTATTTTTCTTTCAAATCCATAAAATTCCAGTGAAACTAATTTACCTGGATATACTCTGTAAGAGTATTGAAAACTTGTTTTGCAACCTGGATGGCTTTGGAAAAATTTCGTTGTCCTTGCTCATCAATAACATCCTTGCCAGAATAATACCAATAGAAATCACTAATGGATTCCTAAGAACAGTTGTGAAAGAACAAAGAGATTATGTAATCAAACTGTCTTTAAGTGTTTATTCATCAAGATTAGAAAAATAGATAGCATTCTAGTTCTGCAAAGTATTTAGTTTATCAAAATTTTAAATGACTCCCATTACTTCAAGAACTGTAGTTTCACCTCAAGGGAACCAATAGGAAAATAAATAAATAAATAAAACCCCAGCAAATCTCAAAATAAAAGTTTAAAAATATAAATTAGATTTGTTGGCATCTGCTCTTAGAAATACAAATGCCTGCATTCAGAAAAGAAGTACTCAGTAGCACTACCATGCTGCATTCTGTTCATCAAACAATCTTTCTTTATACTGTGTGCTTGACACCTGGTCAATAGTGGGAGCAAATGTTGCTTTGTGTGCATTGTTCCTCTTTCAGTCTTCCCCAAAGGTAAGCTTATGAAAGTTTCAGCAAAGTAACCAATGGAATTAAAATCATTGTATTGTCCCTACAACTTCTACAGAATGAAAATGATGCACTGTTTCTATGCTTCATTCCATGCCATCCCATGGCTATCCATAACTGCTAGGGATTACAGCCTTTCTCATCAACATGGGCTACAGTGACCAGAATAAATGTAATGGAAAATAAACATGCTCCTTTAAAAAACCTGAACATTCTGTGATAAAGTTGAAGTTTGATTTTGCTGTAAACAGAACTTTTGCAGCAGCAAATCATGTACCACAGAAGGAAATTCCAGAGAAATTAAGAAACTGGAGTGTCCATATACAAACTTCTCCCTTATAATCAAAATAAATGAAATTTAGAAAAATCGGTTATAGATGTTAAGTCATTATTGTAATCTACTTAATTAGTATATAAGTTAACTTACCTGAACTCTTAACAAGTAATCCACAGTGGAAATGATAATATTAACAGTAGTGTTGTTACCCGTCTGTGTTCTCAGGTAATTCTGAAAATCTAAAAAGTCAAATAAAAGTTGAATTTAAATTTAAGTGTAAGAAACTTACAAAACTACCCTGCAAGTTAATTCTGATTTAACATGACCTACAAAAATAGAGCTTAAAGGATGGATTTTTGTTTTTTAAGTCTCTTTTTTTAATTTAGTTTTTTGGCAACAAATTATTTTATGGATTTCAGCATTTTATTGCAGAGATCACATACCATTGAACTTCTGAAGCCAGAAGATTGATTATCTGATTCATCTGTAGAAATTTTAACTTTGTCTGACTAGCATCCCTTTTATTATTAATTTTATATCTCTAGAATTCCATCAATACCAACAGAATTACACCTAGTATATATTTTGTGAAGTAAAATTACATTACATAATTATACAATTCCTGATTACAGTCACAAATATTTCCAATGGCTAATTAATATTATCTTTTTTTTTCTTCCTTTTCTACCCTAATAATGACACAAACAAACGTACTTAATAATAAAAAATGTGCTTAATTGTTTAATTTCTTTTTGTATTTTTAAAATAAATGTTATTTCTTAAAGAAAGGTACTGTGTATGTTGTTGTAAGTTCACATACAATTCTAACTGATATTATTGCCAAATAGCACACACAAGGAGGCATACAAATGCTGAGGAACAATAAATATACTTTCCTGTTATATTTTTCCTCTGAATCTTCACTGTCTAGATGTCATAAAACATGTACATTTTCCTACATAAATTTACATTTCCTCGTAGGTCAAGACCCAAAACTCATTATTTTGGAAACTCATCATTATCTTTTCTACAAACTTAAAGCTGATTAAAAAATGATAAAAAAATAAGCTGATAAAAATATGGTAACTTAATTCCACATAAGTATTTTCCTTTCATATACAGTCTAGCATCTACTCAGACTTTCATTATATTTTATAAATGCAAAAAAACCTTCAGCAATGGAAGCTTTAGTTACTATCACCTTGGCTTAGTTGACAAGTAGCCTGCCCACAAACCTGAATTATGTCCTTCACAGAGCAATTGAAGGAAGCGGAAGAGGTCACAGGTGAACTCATCATCCTGCATCACCTTTTCTCCTGTAGAAAGGCCAGATGGAAGCAGATTATCACAGGCTGCCAAGTAATACCCCACAGCCCCTGAAGAAAATCTCCATATTTAATTTTAAGAAAGAGACAAGAGAAAATTAAATTGTAATTATCAATCTATCTGAAGCACATATGACTTGTGCTTAGCAGATAGTAATTTGGTAGAAAACAAAAAACCAAACAAAACAACAAAGAAAGAATCTTAGCTTTTGATTTATAAATATGGCAGCATGAGCTTGGCAACATTTTACAAATGATCCATGGTTAAGATTTTTGTTCAGCTTTGCTGGGCATGAATGCTGCATTACATACAAATGTTAGGATTGGCTTAATTTGGTTCCCATTCATCACAAAACAAGGTACTTAAAAATAAATAAAGTTTAATCTAATAGTAATGAAAATCTTTCATCTAATTACTAACTTTAAAATAATCTAAAATAAGCAATGAAATTTTCATCTGTGTGCATTCTCAAGAATCATCTTGATTGAAATATTTGAGGATTTAGGACCTGTCTGCTGCTGACACAAAATGGATGTTGGGCATTTGCGTCCCTTGACAAAATAAAGCAATAAACTTATGATGAACTAGAACAAATGCCAATGTGCTTTACTGAATTAGGCTCTTCAGTTCAGTTTTGTTAAATGGGTAACATCTAAATGCATGAAGCTTCAAATTATTTTCTTGATTTTTCATAAGAAACAGTATAACAAAAAGCCCTTAACACACCTGTATTTCAATTACAGCAATACACACTTACATATGAAAAGAAGAAACAACCATTCACCCAGGAAAACAATCAGAACTGAGGAAAGTGTCGAATAGCTACTAAAACAACACAGGAGGACAACAACATAGGTGTTCAAAGCAATAAAGGCCACCTATTGACACTAAGGGAATTCCCATTCAGGACTTTGGAAAAGTATTTACAATGTGTACGGCAACAACAATGGAAGCCATAAAAACTTATATGCTTAAAAAATATACATTATTTGAATATATGGCCAAGTGCTATTTGTAGACAACAAAAGGAAAGGAGAGAAAAATACATGTGAACTGCAAAAGAATTTGGAAGGTATTCTTTTTTAATGAGGATATATTTTAGGCTTTTATTTCAACTTCAAACTCCCATGTCTACAAAAGCAATATTTATAGTGCGTGAACAGAAAGAAACCAGAATGAGTAAATAAATTAAAATTTAAAAGAAAAAAGTTTTTTTCAAAAACATTATAGACAATAATAAGTGCATTAGCAATTACTTATATATTGGTGGATAACTAATTATAACATCTGCATTTATTAGTATATATAGTATATATTAGTATAATTATGTTATTACAGCTGAATTGTAAACAGCATTTGGTACAATTTGGAATCTAGGTAAACATGAACATGACCAGTTTATGTAAAATCATGAATGATTACAAGCTAATAGATTTATCAATCTATGCTCTGTGAATTTTTAAGTGAGAAGCTTCAGTACAGTGGTAGGATTAGGATGTAACAGCATTTTGAAAACTAATACAAATACAGAATTTCATTCTTTTCTGTTGCCATCAAGACATAATGTTTGGTATTATATGGTATATATATAACCAAAGTATATACCAACATATAGGGAAAGATAAAATGCTCTTCCTCCTAATTCCAGACATGTACTTATGGGTGTAGCAAACAATATGCAATCCTTTCTCCAAGAATGAGCCAAATACTATAAATGACATTCCATCACATTTTTGACCACCCCAGATAAAAATACCAAATATATAATTTTTCACAGGGAAAATTGTTGGTGTATTAAGGTTTGAAAAATCAAATGCATAAAGTGCCTGACCATGTATTTCTTTCATAACAAGATATAATTGAACCAAAGCCATTTGTATGAATAAGCCTACAAAATAAAGTTACAGTTTAATATTTTTCTACCTCTATTATTCACACCCTCTTGTCAAGTAAGATTTTTCAGAACAAGAAGGAAAACAAGTCTCAAATGAAAATGATTATACAGATTAATTTATGAAGAAATCTTCTGGCTTTTAGTACACCCACTGGAATTCAGGAATTTTTATAAAATAAATCCTAATTTTAATATTGGAAATATTCGGAAGGGTCTTTTAATTAGTTCAACTGTATAAGAATCACAAAATCAAAACAAGTTATTCCAAAAGCCTGCATAATTAGAAAGTGTTTAGGTACATCATTTCATGTAAGCTAAAAGGTCTGTTCCTTTTGGGAATATTTTTACATATTTCAAAATGTAGGAAAAACCCCCAACATTTCAACCATCTTAGCCACACTAAAATTTAAAATAATACCAATTTTCAATTTCCACAGCTGATCAAAATCTGACTAAAACCACTGCTGATATTGACAGGAATTTCAATTTTCAGATGTTACTTGCTGACTACAAGAGATGTCTCACTGGCAACTACAGAACCAAAGTGCAGATCTATTTCTTTATAAAATCTAAGAGAGCACACTTTGCTGCTGTGCACATGAATTCATGCCAGTACACACAAAGATTTGTATCAAAAATGTACTTATAAACATACATACTGCATATAGTATGGCTTAGTTTATTACAAAACCATGTTCTTTAATGTTGGTTTATAAGATGTATATTCTGGTATATATTTGTTTAGATGTTAAAATGCTGCCATTGCTCATGCTGTATGTAAATGATATTGGCTACACACCTGAAGGCTTTAAGCCTGTAGTTTATGTGAAACTGGTAGCTTGTGTTTGTGATATATAGGAACAGAGGTATCGTGTAGGAAATGAAAGTAAGATTGAATGAAAAATGAAAGATGTGGTTTTTTTCCTTGAAAGTGCATGTGTCCAAGTTTGGTAAATCTACTTTTTTTTTTTTTTTCTTTTCTTTTTTTTAAATCCTCAGTAGAGAATATCTAACTTCTACTACTCAAAAATATTGGTCTGATGCTACATATTAATGAAATATACATATACTTGTATCTTTCAGAAAGGAACTGGGCTCCTTTTTGACAGCGGTTAAGCAAGAACAAAGCTCTCCCATGATAAACCAAGTGAATTTATTCTTATCTCAAGACCTGGGCAGCATTGCTTTGCATTGTTGAGTGCTGCATGCCTTTGACTTCTCAATAACCTGATTCAAATAAGAAAAGCACTTTTTTTTCTGTCTGAGGGATGCATAACAATTTCTTTGAACTAAAGCTACTTAAGTTCTCTTTTAAATACAGACACTGATTCAAATACAGAGATATAAAGATGAAAAACACCCCTCTAAAGTAGGCTACAGTGCCTCACACAGAATTTATACATCTACTTTAAATATGACTAGGTGGCAAAGGACAAAAGGTATTTATTGATTTCACATTATATATGGCTGAAAATAACCCTGATAGGTACCCTCATTATAACTATTTATTACATGGCATGCGTACTACTCTCAGTTTAATAGAAAGTCCTTTAAGGTCTGCTATCAGATAGAATATCATTCTAAAATTGTATTTTATTAAAATCAGCCTTCTGAGAACTTACAGAGAAACAGAATAATGCCATGATGTAATATTAAAAGATTGAAAATAAAAATAGAGCTTTCCTGACAAAAAGGAAAAAAAAAAAAGGTAAAATAATCTAAGTGTAAATTTAATATCTTAATTTCTTTTTTTTTTTTTAATTTCATATGACAAGTAAAACATGTCTCTTCAATGGAGAAAAACACTGCATTTTCAAGATTTTTGTGACTCACAGTGAAATAACATAGAGTATGAGTGTTATATGAAAAATAAAGAACTATTGCAAGATAACGAACTTTTTTTACATGTCTTTGGTTTTGAACCCCCGTTTTTTGAAAAAGAAGCAGAACAATCAAAACAAAATACATACAGAAGAAACAACATTGAGTACATCACAAAAACAAGTAAGAAACACATTTGTTAAAGAACCATCAATGTTGTTACCAGTGGGGGTTCCAGGGTTCAGAAAGGGAAGGTAGTACTAGTCAGAGGAATATCAGGTCAAGGAGTTTATAATGTGGACAACACAAAGAAACAGCTGGAATAGAGCAATAAATCTCACAAACATTTGACGCAGTACAGGGCTTTCTACCTATTGCCAACGTTGACATGGGACCAGAAACAAGCACTGCCCTTGATGAAAAGTTGACTCTATTCCATAAGTGTCAACAGCAGTTTTTATTTGACTTTGACAAGAATAGTTTTAGGCTTATAGGTTGCAAATTCAGTAACAATTACTCATTAATATGCTTCTGCATCATATTCAGACAACATGAGAAGCAGGCCACAGTGCACATTTTACATCCCATTACTCTCTTGGGAATCAATAAAATGACCTTTATTTAAGGAGTAATTAATTACTTATAATAAGTATCTCCCTCAAAAAAAAGGAATGGGAGAAAACATTTCCACATCTTTAGTATTTCCTTTATAGTATTTACAGATGGTTATTAATAGGATTGCAAGTACACATATGATCTCAGGTATCCCATAAAATCTTGGATACTTTGAAACTGTTCACTAGAGGAGTTTCCCCACAGACACACTGGCTGGGTTTTCATAATGCTATCAGGTATTAATACTAGTACCTGTACAGCTTTTATGTAAATTACTTTTCAATGAGTTGAAAAAGGTGTGCTTCATAACGTTAAAAAATATTATTATTATTTGAAGATAGCATAATATTAACAATACTGTAACCCTGAAAAGGAAAAGCACAGTGGTTTTTGGTTTGGCTTTGTTCTGCTCTGTTTTCTCAAATTTTCCATTAGCTGGATATTACTACATAAAAAAAAGATGCTGCTAGCAAATATTATTCCTTTGTGTCAAGAAATCTTTAACATAGTGTTATTGTATCTTGACACAGCTGCTGCTCAGTAACAAAGAAAATGAAAACACATGAAGTGAATTTTGATAATCTGCCAAATAAAAACTTCCACTGAGAAAACAAATAAAAATCCAGATCATCCCCCTTTCCATCATCTGGCTAATGAAAAGGCACCTGCTGTGTTTGAGCTTATTGCTTCTGCTGAATGGTATATAAATTTTGTATTTTAAATTCTCATTAATTCTCATACAGGAACATCTCATGGCAACTGCTCCTACAAAGCCTTTCCTTTATTTGAAGTAAGGAACCTTTGAGACACAGGAACCTTAACACATCTAGTAGCTTTTCGAGCAAAGAAATATCACCTGTAAACAGTATTGATTCCACTAAATTAGCAATGCACCACCTCTTTCTTGTATTAACTCCTGACTGCATCAGATGAACCTAGCCAGTGGCAAGTCCTCTCCTTACTAACCACCCTCAAATCCTCACTGGATCCACCACTGATTTCCTGTGTTTGCACAAATCAATGCAGCGATAAAGCCATATTCAATACACAACATAAGTACTACAGGAGGACTATAGCACAAGGCTTTGTGTATGTATAGGTATACTTTTTTTTTTAACATTCATCCATTGCAAATACTGGGGTCACTAAAATGAAAAGAAATAAAAAAGAACAGGGAGGGAAAAAAAAAAAAGGGGAGTTTAAAAAAAAGCTTGCTGCTCTTACATCTAGTGTGCCAGCCACTGTGCAAATCCTGAGAAAAGGAGGAAGAACAAAGTGGGGAGAGTTGACGCAAAACCCAAGAATTTTGGAATACACAATTGCAATAATAATAGAAAAGAACCCACTGGTTTAACAGTCTTAAAGGAACAAAAAATCTAATGGTGTTCGGGAGCTGTACAGTGCTGACACAAAGCTAAGAGCAGGAAAAATAAAGAATAGGCAGTTGTTTTTAATAATTACCACGCTCATGAGTGATGGCTGAGGAAGGGAGGACAGGACAATTAGTTCAAAGAAAAAGAAACAAGGAAAAAAGAAAAAAGGGTTTGAGAAACTGTTTTTAGCAAATACAAAATATAGTTAGTACTGGTTTTGGCAAAATTAGTTCTGTACTAAAAGAGAAAGAACAAATGAACTGCAAACAAAAAAATTCCCTCGTATGAGGAAGCACAAAAATCTCTAACTTAGGTAGAGTCAATTATGCAGCATTTAAAGATTTATTTATATTTGCATGCAAAATCAGTCATTTCTAGAAACAGAGGAACTGGTCAAAAGAAAAATAAGCCAATATCTTGACAATTCATTTCAAAATCCAACATTAAAATTAATAAATTTATTTATTTGGTAGTAGTAATGTTGTCCAAAAGAGCAAAACATTGTGTAGAATAATCTTCAGTAAAACTTTCAAGTAATGGCCAAAACCTTAAATGCCAAATAGCTGCATCAGTGCTCAATCTACAGTGTTTGACCAAATTTTATTCACATTGGTTCACTTTACTTTGTTTACTCATATAAGTCCAGCAGGATTTGATGTACAATTTAAACTGTGGGAGCACTTTCAGAGAAGCAGCACTTATGACAGGTCTTGAAGTAATTCAATCATATTTAAGTTCACAATTTTGATTTGAGAAAAGCAGTTGAATATATAAGAAATATGCCACATAAAAGAGCTACAGGCACAATAGGCAATGAGATATGTAGTGTTGCAAGTATGAATTATGAACTCCCAAATGCAAGAATGATTACAGTCAAACTTTTTAACCTTGATTTTAAGATAACATGTTAAAAGATTAGGTTACTGTAGGATTTAAACATGAAAATGCACCGTAAAAAATACTGTAGATAAAGGGAGAAAATGTGCTTTGGTAGCTCTATTAAGTCACATAAAAATGTTTCCAGACAATCACAGTAAGGGGGTAGTAGAACTTACTGTCAGACAGAAGAAAGAAAAATTGACAGTGAACTGACAACACAGAGGGCAAAAAGCCAAATAGGTTCAAAGTCAAAAGTAAAGCGAAAAGTTCATAATATTTCCCCAAAGACAAACAGAAAATAATTATTTAAAAGAAAAAGCTTTACCAGCAGACTTTTTTTCCAAACAGCAGATACAGTTCTCTTGACCTCTAATATTTAACTTATGGATTAACTGTCTGGTTTTCATTCCAGCCAAGACAGTTTTAGAAATCAGGAGGGAGCTCTAAATTTCATTAATGTTGAAACTGGTTAGGGGCAACTGAAAGGTTTTACATGCATAAACACTGCTGTCTGTAACTAGAATCTGGTTTTGGTTTTACATGTAAAGTCTTCACTTCTTCAGAACGATGGGAAAGAGTCCGCTGAGGCCATTCTGAAACTTAACACATTCTAGTGATTTGCTATTGATTTACTGTTTCTTAAGCATGGGCTTAGGTAGGCCAGTTAAGTATAAATCACTCTCAGGAATCTTATTTTATCTTCAGACTTTAGATATATATTTACAGGGTTCTTTCAAATTCAGCTTGCTTCTGCAAAATATAAACCAGAAAAGTTCACAGATCACTTCTGTTATATCAATAATACCTGATCCTTCTTCAGTCACCATGCCAAGGCCTTCTGCTTTGTTCTGACGTTCAAATGCATTTAGGTCAAGAACACTGCAATGAGAAAAATTATATTTGTCCTGTGATTAATTAAATATATGTAATATTTCATTTTGTGAGAAATAGAGAAGGATTTGTGATTTCATTTCAGGATAGAATCATACTAGTGTCAAGAAGATACATTTCAGTGACGTAGTACATATCTGCTATGAATTTAACTCTCTGTGACTGACCAAAAAATGGGAATGTGTTTATGATATACATATTTATTTTAGAGGTTACAAAGAAGCCATATTATTGACTACTTTTATGTGATAGCCCAGTTCATCCCAAGCAGCAAGGTCCATAAAGAAACTGTCATTACTAGTTCCACTTAGTGTTCCTCTCCCTCCACGTTCTAAAAAACTGGAGCTGCCAAGGGGAATACATATTCAACTAACCATATTTAAGTAACTTATACTTTTACATATCTCCATTTGTAAATCTGCAAGAAGGTTTATGACAGTCAGATTAATGCAGATGAACTACAGCAGTAGTACTGATGGCAAGAAACATCACTGATTTCAAAATGAAACTTGTCCAAAGACAATGTTAAGAAAAAGGGATATAAAATGGTACCCTTAGCAGAAGACTGAACTGCTTGATCCAGAAAGCTCCTTTTAATCCTACATTTTATGTTCATTAAGACATTAATTATCCATATGGTTTTTCTTCAGGATTATAGATAAAACATTTAAATAAATGTATTTTTATATTTATAAAATCAATATAAACTGTCAAGAAGCATGAATGGACAAAAAAAAAAAAAGTCATATTACCCCCTCAGTTCATTAAACCACAATATACCATTCCTTTTTTCTGCCTTCTAAAAAGTCTTAATATTTCTAAGAAAGTTCAGTTTTCCAAATATCTTTATGATTACTTAATATTGATCATTAACCTAGTCTCCTCAGGATTACAGGATATCTCCAGATTTAAGAATTCACCTCTGAGAAATGCTCCTCACTTGGGAGTTGTTTTCTGGCATATCTCAAGTAGACATAAATGCCATAAACATTTGTGTAAAGAGCTTTTTCAACAAGGTAAATCAATATCACATGAAAATTTTCATACCATAAGCATCACCTTCTCCTTTACCCCAAGTCTAGCACATTACAGTCCCCAGGTGAAGTTTGCAAAAAGTATGTATATGGTCTTTCCAAAACTGTACATCCTGTGGAACAAAACCTAAATGCAAAAGAATAAAATTTTCAAGTAGATATTTTCTTACCTACAGGACTGCATAAGACCAGCAAGGCTTTGAAAGAATCCCACATCCTTTTTATCCTTGAGGTAGTCAAGCATTTTCTGCAGTAAACACAAATAATTTGTGCAGAAAATTCATATTTATACTATGTGTTTAACTATATACTATATAACTATAAAACTATAAAAATATGGATTCTAGACTACTAATGAGGCTAGTGTTTTGAAGTATCATTAATATTTACAAATTAGATAAAAGAGTCTTGCAGAGAAATATCCAGGTATCAAAAATAAAAAGAACATTTAATACTCATGTCCTTTATAGAAAAGAAGGTTATCCATCTTGGATACTCTTTCATAAAACATGAAAAATAAAGATAGCAACTAAAGTCAATAAGGCCAGCAGAATTTAGAGTTTAATATAAAAACAATCTTGCCACTACCAGGCCACGATTTTGTATTGACACTACTATTTCAGCACTGGAGTGAGCTTGTCATAACCTCAGTTTGGTTTAGAAAATTTTAGTTGCAATAACATGTTAGTAGTCGTGAGTATTTTTTAAAATTTGTTTTAGGTATTACACTTTACAGTTAGGCTATCTGATAATAGATTGCCATAACAAGAAGATACTCAGTGGAGCAAACTCTGATTCTAGAATGCAGCATGTTGCTGAGTGAAGATATAGGATGATACCAGAGATCCCAGTTGTGAACAAAAATCACAATTCTCAAAGATCAAACTTAGTAGGAACGTTACAAGAATTCACATTGTGAATGGGATAAAACTCTTTTTGCAAATAACAATAGGAAAAATTTATAATAAATAGCCTCCAAAACGAAAGAGCACATAAGCAGACAGTGTTAACAAAATGTATCAGCATAACCCCAAGTTGACCCAAGTCCACAGGAAAAGAACACTCCCACCAAAACCACCATGCTAATCAAAGCAATGAACTCCAGAGGATGAGGATGGCTTTTCAAAACCACTTCTGTACCTCTCCCCCCACCCATATCATTCTTCCCAAGGAAGACGGAAGAGTCGATCTTAGGACCTAAAGGAAAATTGGAAAGGTGAGCATAACACCAGAGAAAATGGGTAAAAATGAGGCAACTGAATAAATGGCAATGCTAACTGTATTACTGATGCTTTTGTAAGTATGCAATTTAGACTAACAGTATTACTATTATTGTAGCCCTACAAATAACAGTTTCCTGAATTCAAATTAGTTAAAAATTTATTGAATCATTAAAAAAAGAATTAGATTTTAGCATTACAAAATCAGATTAAATACTTATTTAAAAATGTCTAAAAAGGTAATTTAGTATCATGACATCAAAAAGAACTGGCAATGACTCAAGCAGATACTTTTCTGCAAAATTTTTGGATCTTTCTGTTCAACTCATGGTAATGATAACACCTAAAAATAACATTATTTTTGGCTGCATTCAGCAGATTCAGTAATTGCTTAACTTGGAACCTTAACTGCTCCCAGATGACTGCATTCTTCAAACTGTCCTACACCAATGTAGTAATGGCAGGAAAGAAGCCTTCTGGACTCAGGAATTTACAACTAGTACAAAACAACAAATCCACTCTGTATCAATCACTTCTTTCCAACAGTGCAGAATGCTGTTAACTTATCATACTCTTCCAGTGCTCACTATAGATTAGTAAAACAAATTTGAGTTGTCTGCTTTTACCACCAAGACTCTCCATGGTATAAGCTAAAGACTTCTGATGTTGTCTAATATTTGCTTTGGTGAAGACAGGGGTCAGCAATTTTGCTCTACTGACCACAGGACAATTGCAATCTCCCTAGAAATCCTTCCATCCCACAGAATTTCTCTAGAAGTTAATGATTTACTATAAAATTACTCCCTTTTGGTTGAAGTGCAAAAAAAATTTCTTTTAATCTTGTATTCTGTAGATTAATTATATGCATATGAGTAAGAAATATACACCTAGGAAACAAGGCGCTTTTGTACACCATTTTCTTCTGGGAATGAGAGTAAGAGGATAAACAGCATCTGACAAATAGTCATATTACATAATGTACTAGTACAATAATTGACCATGGTACAAAGATCTATACTGACTAGAAAGGGTAAAAATAAATTAGTACCTTACCTGTTGAACAGTAGAATTTCCTCCATTTAAGATGGCAATCCCTAGCTTTAGGGTAGCTGCAACCATTGGCCCCATCTCACCTTCAAATTATTTTAAAACATATTTTAGATCATACAAAATTAGAAATATTTTATTAAATTATCCATAAAATTACTTAAATGGTAATTTATCAGGAGAGGCCTTTTTCTTTCTTCTTTAAAACAGACCTTTCTTGCATGATCTTTAGTGTCACTTAATATCTTCCTGCATGCCTACACATATAGTGTATACACAGCACGCAAAAGAATTAAGACATAAGACAGGAAGAACTGACTTCAATGAATATAAATTATGTTACATTCGCTAGAGTATGCAACAGTTGAATCAAGGCTGAGTGCACAATTTTAAGCTAGCTTTCAAGTTTAACAATGTGTCTCCTCTGCATGACAGTCTAGATAATTTTTTCCTGTTTCTTTAGAAAATGACAGTGATCCAAAGCATTTAGTTATGGTAAATGAAATTTGTAAACAGGAATTTTTAAGACATCACTGAAGAAACAAATCACAGAACAGACAATGAAAGTATCAAACCTTAGAGTAAGATGGTGTCTAAGGGACAAAAGCATCATTTCCACTTCTGAAATGTATTATCAAAGTACACCAATAAAGTAGATACTTGGGGGTTGGGGTGGGAAAGGCCCAAAGTCTACACCTGTGTCAGAACTGTACATAATTCCAATATCTGGGGAACTTTTTGTCATTGCATTCTGCTAAAGCTATAAACTTTTTCAAACTTCCTCTGAATCACCACTAGAAAAATTACTAATAATAATAACAACAACGATAACCTCATAAGAATTATTCATTATACTTCTTTGGATTAGCTGTCAGTAATTTTTGAAAACTTGGCTGCATTTCAAAAACAAAATATCAATAAACATGTACAGGTTCTGCCCAATATGAATTACAATAATTTCAAAGATCACTAGAAATAAGGTTTAATATGATATCTATACAACAAAACATTACCTTTACTAGCACTGATTGTCTGCAGAACCATCTCAGCAGCACCCCGGTCATGAAGTCTGGCTTGTTGATAGAGCAGCTTTTGCTTTTCCATTTCTTTTTCCTGAATAAAAATTCCAGTCATTTAAGATGAGGACTTCAGTTACTATCAGTTCTTCAAAGGTTTTCGGTTTTCTCTTAGTATATGGGCTCTATGGCAACATCATGGATCATTTTAATACATACAGTGCTACTGAACAGATAATTAACATGTTCAAGTAATATTCTCCCCTTGGTATTTTTCTTTAATGTGCTTTTAGCAGTTTATCTGAAGCCATCTCAATTGTAAATCATTAGGTTAGTTCAAAGCCCACATTCATTATATAAATATATATACTGCATATATCAAACTTGCACTTTTGTGCTGTGTTTTTGTGCAACAGTTCATACTCTTAATAATCTTCTATAGCGTGACCATAACTTCATACTGCTCAGTATGCGGCTCTTGAGTTGCAAGTTGTTGCTGAATACCAGAGTAACAGAAGCATCTCAGATTTTTTTTCAAAACATTATTTTTCAAAACATATTACAATACAGATTGCCCACCCTACCAACAGAATATTTGATAGAATACACTGTGCTTTTATATTTTACATTCTCTAGCGGCAACAAACAATACTGCATGGCGTTGCTTGAGCAATGGTGAAGTTTGTTCTTTAAAATTTAAACCACTACTGAAAACATAAAGAAGAACATAAAGAGCAAACATAAAGGCACAGTTAATTCCAGATGAGTTTGAACTTTCACCAAGTTAATTGAAGTTTGCTGGAAATTGAGGATGACTAAGCAGTATAAGTTGCAAAATGGAAGTTGCATAGAGCCCTATGACAGTGAGTCCATCAGATGGTGTGGTAAGAAGCTTACTCAAAAGGAACATGACACAATCAGTTAGTATCATGTCCAAAAACACAATGCCCAAAACATGTATGACCTAAAAGCAGGAACAGCTGCAGCAGAAGTAGCCAGAATGACAGCTTTGCTGCCATAAACTTTCCATCCAAGTTACAGAAAAAGGACATTGGAAGATGGAAGAGGTTTAAAAAATGAAGGCTTGCTAAGTAGAGGGTATGAATACTAAATTAAAAAAGAAGAGGTAAAAAAGAGGAATATGCTCAAATGAATGAAAAAGAAACCTTTAACTCAAAAGCAAACCAACACAGACATTTATGCTGTTACCAGAGAGTTCTCGCCGAGGCTGGCAAATTTGTTTCTTAAATCTTTGATAATATCGTGCTGCGGAAACAAAATTCATCAGGGTTGTTTTTTTTTTTTTTCACACTATTAGCTCTCCTGTGGTTAAATTGTATCTTTCTTTTTTTCTTTAAATTATGTGACAGATCTAGATGGAGGCACAAAAAGGAAAAAAAAAAATATGGCAGCTTTGCTTCATATTTAGCCATGCTAAGGTTTGAAAGTTTTGCCTTCATGTTTAAACCTCTTCCTGGGAGTTCAACAAAAACAAAACAGAAACATATATACATACACACACACACACACACCACACACACACACACACAAACCAAAACGTCATGACATTACAGGTTCAATGTAGCTAAAATAAAGTATTTTCATTTGCATCAGATGCCACTGAAAATTGATCAGTATTTCTTTAAAAAACGTATACTTCCTGTTTCTAGTTTTTTACTTTTAGACCCAGCAATCTTTCATTTTACTTCCATTGCAAGATTTATTATTCACTTCTGTTCACAAGCCTAACATCAGCTAAACTACTTTCATTATACAATATTTTTATGACAGCTTTGTAAGAATGCTTATAGTGAGGATACATACTCCACAGACTAAAAGAATAAGTATGCACACTTTTGCAATGGTACGATGTAAGAACAGTAGAAATAGGCATTGCCAAAGAGCTTAAAGTGAGAAGAGAGGCATTTTCTACAGAAATAGAGCTGTCTAGGTAACTAGCAACAAAGCAGACCGAAAAAAACCCCAACACAACAACATCCCCACACCCCCAAAAAAACCCCAAAACAAAACAACAAAACCACACAACAAACCCACAAACAAACAAAACAAAACAAACAAAACAACAACCAAAAAAACAACAAAGCACCACAACTATTTCTTATAAAAGCAACCATTCTTCTGACGACAATCTCCAAAGATTATGGTTCCTTCTTCAGCTTGACAACGCTTTTTCACTGTTGCTTTTTCCATGCAATGCTAACACATATATATATATATATATGTGATGTGATGTGATGTGATGTGATGTGATGGCAGTGCTGATATAAAGTGGGCCACCCACTGCATACAGTGTATAGCACATTAATACAGCTGCTGGCTGGCCAAGGTATCCCCATTTCTCTAAGACGTGCTTACTGCTACCACAGTTATCTGTGCTACCAGTACACCTTTTTTCACTTTATTGTATTTGCCAGTTGATGTAAAATAACCTACCAAAATAATTAGCCAGTGTTTTGATTTTTCTGTCATTCATAAAACGGTCACAAGAATAGCAAAAATACTTGAAACATTTAGAGTAATTCACCAGAATTAAAAAGAAAAACAAACAAAAACCAACCAAACATAAAAAATCAACCTCAAAGAAAAACAAGTCTATTTTGTCTTGTGTGTTTTCCATTTATATGAGAAAAAGCTGCCCACTTAAAAATATTCGTACATGTATTTCTACATTATAGACTTTCTCCAGCAGCTTACCAAATCAAGGAAACTTTTCATCACACCGTTTGAAGACAGAGACTCAAACATTTTCTACTTCATTTTTTTTGTTGTTGTTTTTAAATCAACACAAGGAACTGTATGACAAAAAACGTAAGTTGGGTAAAACCCCAAGTTTTAGCCTGAATTTGTAGGCAACAAGTTTGCAAAAACTAAATAGGAGCTTTAATTGAAAAGTGTGCCAGTGAAATTGCTTATTTGCTCGTAATCCATACAAAGAAGGATTAAATGATTCTTGGACTTTCCCTTGGAGCTAAACCATATGGAGATGTTTGCTGCTATCACTAAGCTCACAGCCATGGATTGCAGGCCTATGATCTTACTTGTACAGAGCATTCCTTTTTTTTTTTTTTTTTGCTTTTTTAATATGAAATGATGAAACAGTTAAGAGTAAACAGAACAAACAAAAAGATGGAAAGGAAGAAATTACTTTCAACTCAACTATTCTAAGATGAATGGTCTTCCTTTGAATTGTCTTCATAATTTATACTATTCAAGACCTCTGTTTAGTCCAGAGAATAAATCCTATTAGACAGATCTTACGCTGGCAAAAAACCTGTTCATTACAGTGTCAGGCATGCATGAGTACAAGTTATGTATTAAAATATAATATCAAGTGCTCAAGCAGAATATTTATATATATTTACACACATATATGTTTATAAATATTAAGACTAAGGTAAATATATACTGTTTATGCTCTATAAATAAAGTTTAGTTTTTCCTAAATCACTAATTTTGGACTTTATTAGCTCTAAAAAGAGTATAAACTAAAAGAAAACATAATGCATTATAATCCCTGAAGATTAAATATGTAGGATTTTAAGAGTGGTAAAGAAGTTTATTTTATCAAATATGCATTCCATATTGCTTAAAAAATAATAATTTCAATCCTGCCAATTTCACACTCATATTTCTGCTTCTGCTAAAAAGCCTTAAACCCAAAAGATATTTTTTCTAGTTGAAAAACAATTTTTAATTAACTGATATGATATACATTAACATACCTCACTGAGTTGAAGTACCCTTTCTATATCGAAAGATGTCAATACCCAGATTATCACAAACCAAAAGGAATTCTTTAACGTAGAGTTAGTAGAATATAAGACTAAGGTAAACAGGAAATTTAGGGACTGCTATCACATAAAATATTTAAAATACAATTAATCTCAAAATTGAATTTCATAGTAAAAGTATGGCTGTTCTAAAGTCATTCCTCCACCATCTCTGCTTTCTTTTTCTATGTACTCTTCCATACTTTAGGAATACTGACATGTCTCGGTGCAAGGCATCTATAAGCCTTCTATCATTTGTTATTACTTCCATGATACAAGTAAACACTTCTGAAAATGCTTGAAAGCTATGTCTAAGTATCATCACTAAAAAATTTTACATGTTCATAAATTAATTACCACACTCATGGATATATGCAGTCAGTGACAGTCTGTTAGCAAATTTTTTATTTCCTCAAAACTACAGCTATTTATTTTGAATGTGATAATTCTTTGCAAGACTTTAGAACACTGGTAGACTTCCTGTAGAAGGGATTTATTAAATATTATTAAGTAAACATATGCTTTTATCTACTCTATCTCAACTCAATGACTTCATAAAATTTTAAAATATTCCCTGAATTCACTTTTATCGCTGTTGGTGCTAAACAAGTAATAATAGTAAAAATAAAATGTAGCTAGGAAAAACATGTGTGCAAAAAAGGCTGTTTTAATTTGACTGGCTGTAAAAATTCAGCTTTCTTGGGCATAAGCATAAGTATTTTGTAATATGGTGAGATGAGAACAAAGGAAGCAATACTGATCTAAAAAGTATCTGGGGAAAAAATAGAATTGAAATGAACAAACCATCATATTAATGATTTTAAAACAAATTTCATACAAGACAGAAAAAAAGCTATTATATGCTTCATAATATAATAGCTGAAAAGACACTAGAATTATAGCAATCATTAATCAAAATTATTGTAATCACACCAATATTTGGAGAAAAAAAGTACTGGTGTTCTGCTGACTCTCACCAGTAATAAATGGCTGGGAGAAAAAAATTATCATGTCATCCAGTTAGATTTGGACATAACTATGTTACTAAATATCAATAGTCAGCACAATAATCCACATGGGCACAAAGTAAGGATTGTTTTATCAACATGACATTTCACATTTCCTTGCATTTGCATAATCTGTATTGAAAAAAAGCAAATGTTATATTACAAATATATTTTGTTCATACAACATATAGTTATAATTAAAAAACCCCAAAACTACACTAATCATTTTTCTCCATTTTAGTTTGCAGCAATATCTTTACTGATGTCATCATGTTTAGAATGTCATTCTTTTACATCTTCCTGTCTAGCAAGAAAGTCAGTTTTGTTTCCTACATACTGCCTCCATGTTCTTGCCATGCTGATGAAATCACTCAACACATTATTTCCTGTTCAAGTAGATCAGAACTGACAAAGTATTGAGTCCCTAAAAGGAAAAATACTCTATTGGACAACTTTCAACGTATTCTCCATTTCCAATTTTTGTCTCCAATGGAACATAGCTATAAAACTACACAGTACTTTCAAACTGTGTCACCCTTTCTAGTTTAAAATGGATGACAAATTTGACGTATTTGAAATAGCTGACATAGATGTCCAACTCTCTATAAGAATAAAAAAAAAACAAACAAAAGGGTAATGGATCATTTAGAAGATTCCACCATGACTGGAATTGGTTAGCTGGAGCAGAAAATCTTATGTAGAGTGATAAATTCAGTAAGATTATTATATAATTACTGCATTAAAAATAAGCAAGGAACCTGTAAGCTACAAATGGTCACTTAATCATTGCAATGAATTTGTTCTTCAAAGTACATCATGCCATAATCCCAGGACTGCCACAGGCCCTGTCTTGGACCTCAACCAGTTCTGTTGTGCTACAGCAGTGAAGCATGGAGTGCCAGCTGGTGTTTGAGTTGAAAGATAAGGCACATGGATGTCTGGGAGTACTCTTGAAAAGTACCACACTGATGCTGGGATAAGGAGCAGAAACAATGTAGGGGGAAGAGATGTTGACAAACACAGAAGATGGGAAGCAGACAGAGGAAGCACTGAAAGATCTTAAAGAATAGCCTTAAATCATCATTTATCACTAAGCCCCTGAACTGAAATCCAAAGCAAAGCATGGGTATATTTGTCCTGGGTTTGGATACAATAGGGTTAATTCTCAAAGTTGCCATCTGGGCCTAAATCACATCAATATTATTCATTTTGTAGAAAAGAGATTCTCTACATATTTGCCGCACATTTCCCATAGTCAATGTGAGGTTATTTATATAGCCTAAAAAACAGTCTTGCCAGATAAGCAAGAGGCTGAGAAACATCTGACTTTATAATGACGAATATATTACTGTCACTGCCCCTATGTTATTGATATATAGAACACCATCAGTACATAAGAAAGAACAAAAGAACTCTCTTCCCCTTATGACAAGTAAAAACTGATTGAATCTTAACCATAGGTTTATAGTTTTGTAGAAGTTGTAGTTTATCCTGGGAAGAGTGTATGGACACCACCCAGTTGTACAGGAATGGGGTCAGGAAGGTCAAGGTGCAGTTGCAGCTGAACTTGACAAGGGATGCACTAAATAGTAAGAAGGGCTTCTACAGGTATATCAACCAGAAAAGGAAGGTCAAAGAAAGCATGTACCCCCTCATGAGCAAGATTGGCTAGCTGGTAACATCAGACAAGGAGAAGGCTGAAGTACTCAACAACTTCTCTGCCTCACACTTCACTGGCAACCTCTCTTCACACACCTCAGGAGTCAATGGATCACAAGACAAGTGGAAACACTGCACCCATTTTTAAAATGAAGGTAGAAAGGAGGACCCTGGGAATTACCGACTTGTCAGCCTTACCTCTGTTCCTGGGAAGATCATGGAGCAGATCCTCCTACAAGTTATGCTAAGGTACATGGAGGATAGGGAGGTGATTTGAGACAGCCAGCATGGTCTTACCAAGGACAAGTCCTGACCAACCTAGTGGTTTTCTGTGATGGAATGACTACATCAGTGCACAAAGGAAGAGCTATGGTTGTCGTCTGTTTGAATTTCTGTTAAGCCTTTGACATGGTCTCCCACAACATCCTTCTCTCTAAACTGGAGAGATATGTATTTGGTAGGTAGACTATTCAGTGAATAGGGAATTAGTTGGATGGTCACATTCAGAGGGTAATGGTCAATGGCTTGATGTCCAGATGGAGATCAGTGGTCTTGGACCAGTATTATTTAGTATCTTCATCAATGACATAGTGGGATCAAGTGTACCATCAGCAAGCTTGCAGATGATATCAAGTTGAGTGGTTTGGTTGACGTGCCTCAGGGATGGGATGTCATCCAGAGGGACCTAGGCAAGCTTGAGAATGAGGTTCAATAAGGCCAAATGTCAGGTTCTGCACCTGGGTGAGGGCAACCCCCAGGATCAACTGAGGCTGAGGAATGAAGGGATTGAGGACAGCTCTGCAGAGAAGCACTTGGGGGTACTGGTGGATGAAAAGCTGGACATGAGCCAGCAATGTGCACTTGCAGCCCGAAGGCAAACCGTATCCTGGGCTCCATCAAAAAAAGTGTGGCCAGAAGGTTGAGGGAGGTAATTCTGCCAGTCTGATCACCTGGAGTACTATGTCCAGCTCTAGAGTCCTTAGCACAGGAAAGACATGAACCTGTTGCAACAGGTCCAGACAAGGGCCACAAAAGTGATCAGAAAGATGAAACACCTGTCCTGTGAATAAAGGTTGGAGTTGTTTAGCCTGGAGAAGAGAAGGCCCTGGGGAGACCTTAATACAGGTTTTTAGTACTTAAAGGGGGCCTCTAAGAAAGATAGGGGCAAGTCTTTTTAGCAGGGCCTGTTGCAACAAGAGAAGGGATAATTGTTTGAAACTAAAAAAGGGTAGATTTAAACTAGATATAAAGAAGAATTTTTTTACAATGAGAATGGTGAAACAGGTTGACCAGTGAGGTGGCAGATGCCCTATCCCTGAGTACATTCAAGGTCAGGTTGGACAGGACTATGAACAATTTGATCTAGTTGAAGATGTCCCTGCTTTATTGCAGGGCAGTTGGACTAGATGACCTTTAAAGGTCCCTTCCAACCCAACTATTCTATCTATAAATAACTTACCCTGTAGTTGTGGAAAGTGAAAGCATGTATTAGGTTTCACCCATTCCACTATGGTTAGGAAAAACTAATGAGAAACATATTTTTGCATTCTAACTGGTACGTTTAATTCCTAAGAACTGATACATTGATCATGGAATCTGACCTGAAGTTTCGTCATTCTTTCACAAAAATAGTTACTTACTGTAAATACTTGGTATATGGTCACTCCATTTATGCAGGCTTTGTGACAGTGAGAGATAACAGTGACCATCTCTGATGGGCTAGAACCTTAAGAGCTTGCGTTACTTGGATGTACTGAAACTTGCAAGTCTTTCTGTGACTAAAACAAGTCATAGCACCACTCATCACTTTGACACAAGTTTAGTGGATAAAAAAAGTCTATCAAAGTTGCTACCAGTAACAGGGATGAAGAAAACTTGTGAAGAGCCAATTTAAACCAATTGATTTTTAAAAGATCAGCTAGGCTTTGATTCCTTTTTCTCAGTTCTCATCCTACATGCATTTAGAGCAGACTAATTTGTAGCAAATCAGTAGAATCAGTGATTCAAATGAAGAAACCTATTTGCATTCAGCTAGAGAAATACTTTGATTGGAAAGAATTTCCTATCGGATAGAATCAAGGGGGGACAGTGACATCAGCTCTACAGGGAATCATGTGAGTGCCTGTTGAACATGTTAGCAAGTTGACTTAGAGACAAAGGGCAAAGAGTAACAGTAATCATAATAATTCAAAGCAAATACTAGCAGGCAAATGCAGACACGCACATAGTAACGTACAGATAACTTTATTGTGGGTTTATATTGTGACCTCCCTACTTACCACACAGTGATCCCAATATAGAAACACAAAAACAAGACTACACTGTGTGAGGTAAGGGCATTAAAATTGCCAGTAAGATACACTCATCATTTTTTATCACATTCTAAACTTGCCCAAAGGTCTCTGATGCTCTGACTGTGAAAAGATTCAGGACTTTACACATCATACATTTTTAACGTCTAGAGGAGCAGTAGTTTTATTCCCATACAAATTGAACAGTCAGTCTTTTCACATACACACAGAGTATGGGATAAAAGAACTGCCTTCAACATTGAACTTTGAGATAGATTGACATACAGAAATGCACAAACACACACATGCACACACAAAGAGCTGGTATATATGGTCTCGTATCTTTACAATTGTCTTTTGTCATGCATGAAGGAAGTAAGGATTATTTATTGCTGTGTCTTTTCCCTTTTAAAACACTTCTCAATCAGCAAGACAGAAAATTTTCTAGGCAGCATATAACATTTAGAGTATGGTAACCAGGTAGGCAGAGTTATAGACAGACATGTAGTAGTTGAATAGCTAAATTAATGGAAGAAACAAGGAAGGAATTATACTATTAGATTGCTTGCATACTTCCTTTGGGTTTTGTAATGTGTACTTTGTGTTTGTGGCAACTACAATAACTTTTAAAAAACTTTTTATGAGTCTGTATGAATGCATTCATCTTCCAGGACAATGCCTTTTAGTAAAAAGGTGGAACAAATCTGTGCAAACTTTTGAAGGAGTAAGAGTGAAGCTGATCCTGGAATGTATCTTCTCTTTCCACAGCTGTATGGGAACCCCTTTCTTTTGTGAAATGAATGTTAATAGAAGCACTAGCAAACAAACCACCAAAATCATCTTGCTCTTTTCAATGGAGAAGGTTATAATAATCCCTCATATAGTCACAGGCAATGAAATTTGAAGCTTCTGACTGGAGTCTGACCATCAGCTAAACCTGCACATTCTCAATCTCAAGCAAGTCATCTCCACTTAGTATAGCTTCCACTAGTCACAGCACAACAAACTATATGTAAACACCTCAGAACCAAAAATTAGCTATCCCACACACTGTACCTCCTCTCAGAACCTCAACCTATCGGCAAGTAACCTGATTCAACAATGGGAACTGAGACTTCTACTTGCATGAAGTACGCAAGTAGACTGTTGCTTAAGTCATAGGCCACCTTTTAAAAAATTTTATAGTGAGAGTTTCATGATGAAACACAAAAGACAGCATAAGAAATTGAGTCAATAAAAAAAACAAACCCAAAACACTGAAAGTTCAGAGCTATTGCCTCTATGTTTTTAGGGAAAATATGGAACAACTAGGAATCACTTCAGGTACAGAGTAGCTATGGAGTTTCTATCAAATACTATCACAATGAAGGCTAAACAATCACTCTATTCCAATGGATTTGAATCACTGATAAACTATAGTATAACTGAGGCTCTCTTTGTGTCAAACAGTGGAAATATAATTCTAGTACTGTATCAGAAATTATGTCTGCTAAGATACGGAAGAAAAGTACAACTGCTTTCCCTTAAGAGCCAAATAAATTATTTTAATAATTCAAATGAAATTATAACCAGAAAGAAGATAACTGATGCACAAAAGGCAAGAATAGCAAAACAATACAAACAAGCAAACTGACACCCTGTTTTGCCCAGAACGGCAACAAAGTTTTATATGACATATTGTGCATAAACAACTCTGGGAGTCTTTAAAAAGAATTAGTGCACAAGAAGGGTTTGGTAGAGTTGTCATGCTGGAACTGAAATGTTAAAAACATTTTAAAGACCCTTTAGTTGCACTTATCCAAGATGTTGGGCCTAAAAAAAAAAAAAATCACAAAATTAGACCCAGACAAATACACACACATTTTTTTGTTTTACCTTGCTGCGTTGTGATCCTGTCACCTTAAGGAAGGGCAAGGACAAGAAGCGAAATAGTAATAAGAAAAAGAAGTCCAATTTTTTTTTCTTCAGGTGACTGACCAAACACATACACAAAATTCTCTTTTGAACAGATTAATACATTATTTGAACATAAGTTTCATAGCTATAGAAAAAATATTAACAAGAAACAAATGAATAGGATCTTCTCTCAGAAGATGAAGTTGAATGCTGAACAAGGAACCCATTATAATTTAGGCAAGGAGCACTAATAAATCCCTTATTGATAAATTTGTTCATTCACCTCAATGACTTCCTATGTATAAATTTTCACATTTATAAGCACAAGATTTTTGATATCTAGCAAGCATGCACTGGCTAACTTGAAAAAGCTTATAGGAATAAATATTCTTTGTTTTATCAATGATAACGTCATACATTGCATTTCCAGGAAAAAACCCACACACATCAAACAAACAAAAAAACCCACTGACATTTGGATTCACACTTAGATATATAGCAAGAAACAGCAATTTATATATAGGGTATGTTAGTTGTAACTCAACTGGACCAGAACTGGTGACTGAAAATAATTTGGTATTGGTATTTTTCTTGATTTCTGTACACAGCCAAATAGAGAATATGTACTTAAATAATTCAGTGCTATCTCATGCAGCATCATGTATAAAAAACATACAGAACATCTGATATGTACAA